>OY986953.1:3499490-3991990 GCA_963920595.1 Eimeria praecox
GCTTGGCTTGTAGATTACTACAGACCCTCTTGCCCCCCCTGTCGGCGTCTCCGGGCGGAGCTCCGCCGACTCAGTCGGACACTGTCTTCGCAGATACGCATCACTCTTGTCAACTGCGGTAAAACTAGGGTTACTAGGGTTACTAGGGTTTAGGGTTTAGGGTTTAGGGTTTAGGGTTTTAGTTGGCTGCGTAGGATTGGGAGCTCATGACATACAGTTTAGTCCCGCTTGTTTCGGGTATATAGATTGGGGCTCGAGATTCAGTCGCACAGACGAGGGTTTAGGGTTTAGGGTTTAGGAGGTTTAGGGTTTAGGGTTTAGGGTTTAGGGTTTAGGGTAAGGGGAGTATCGGTCAAGAGGCTGCAGGATATGCAAGTAGAAGGAAACGGAGACAGAGACAGAAACAGAGGAGGGACAGGGATGATGAGGAGACGTAGCCTGGGGGTTTAATATTAGCAAAATAGAAAAGAAATAGAAAAAGAACAATTATACTTTAGACATACACAATAAACTAAACAAATTTATTATATATAATATATAATATATTATATATATATATATATTAAACTAAACAAATACATTAAATATTAATAATACATTAACAAATAAAACAAGAAAAGAGCGATTAAACTAAACAAATACATTAAATATTAATAATATATAAACAAAAGAAAAAAAGAAAAAAGTTAGACTTTGAAAAATGCTGCTGTTTGTAGATATTGGGAGATGCGACGTCCCACACTATCCCTACCTTCGTCTCTTCGTTAAACAGTAAGTAGAATATATATATATATATATATATATATATATATATTGTTTCTGTCTTTTGTTTGTTTTCCCCTTGTCTTCTCTGTTATTTGCCCCTGACTGAAGCAAAGGCTTACATTTGGCTGCAATTTTTAAAGCCAGAACATTCGAGGGTTTAGGGTTTAGGGTTTAGGGTTTAGGGTTTAGGGTTTTTGTCTGCTTTTACACTACTTACTTCTGTACCTTGTACAAGAGAGATAAAGAGTTTCTTTGTTGTCTTTCTTTCTTCTTACTGTTTAAATAAAATCGTATATTTGTTTGTTTGTTTATTTGTTGTGTTGCTGAGAAGGTGTTTGGCTTGTATCTCTCTCTTCTCTCACGTTCTTTTCAATCATAAAATGTTTTATATTATTAAACTGTGCATGCAGATACATGTTGTTTATATATTTGTTTTCTGTGTCTGCATGCATCTGTTTATTTATTATTTTAGAATTTGTTTCTTCTATTTTCATACAAATAAATATTGATTATGTATGTATTTTCTCTGTCTTCATACAAGGGGTTTATTGTTATTATTATTATTATATTATTATTATATATTTTGTTTTTTTTTTCTGTCTTTTGCAGCAACAACGGGCTTATAAGAGCACATCCTGTTCCTTACGGCACGGCAGACCACCCTGGAGCAGCAGCAATTCAAGTTGTAGCTTTTGTATTTAATTCTGTTTTAGGTTTATCTCCTCCTCCTCTGCCAGAGACAGAGACAGAGACAGACAAAAACAAGAGAAGCCAACACCAGCATAGAGATGAGCTCTAATCTGCTGCTGGTGTTTGGCTTCTGTATAGACAGATAGAGATAGACAGATATTCTCTTTACAGCATATACTCTTGAATACGAGCAGCCAAGGAAACAACAAAGAGAGAGAAGAAACAGAAAAATAAACACACAAACAAAATAATAAAAGATAATCTGTTGAAGAAACAGAAAAACAAAAAAATAAAAAGGCAGAGATACATGCATGTTGTACCTGAAGGACCATGGGACAGTACAGACACCGCATCAATGCAGCAACAGCATCAAGAGCAGCAGCAGCATCAAGAGCAACAGCAGCATCAAGAGCAGCAGCAGCAGCAGCTATCGCTGCTGTTGCATCTGTAGAGATTTGAATTGATGAGCTGAGTTAGCTGTAGATGGCTTTGCTGCAAGAGCAGCGGTTCCTGCTATTGCTGTTGCTGCTGGTGTTGCTGTTGCTGCTGCTGTTGCTGCTGCTGTTGTTGCTGCTGCTGAGGATGGGACAGGCATTAGTGCTGCTGCAGTTATTCGAGCAGCAGCTGTCGCTCTTGCTGCATCTGCAGCAGCAGCAGCAGCAGCAGCAGCAGCTTAAGTGCCAGCACTTCCAAACCCCTTTTATCTAACTAATAATATTAAAATTTTATATTTATGTATATTGCTATTGCTGCAACGATGTAAGCCAGCAGTGTATGTACACTGAGCAGAGAACGAGTTTGTTAAGGAACTAGTTTAATGATGCTGCATGAATAAACTCCTTTGTTTGTGTTTCTTTGTATTTGAACAACAGCAACAGACGCATGAAACAGAGGAGGCAGGGTATAATTGTTATGGCTGCGATGCAGCGGCAGCAGCAGCGACACTGCTGCTGCTGCTGCTGCAGTACTGCTGCTGCAGCAGAAATCATTATTAGACTTCATCTGCTGTAGCAGCAGAAGTAACTGCTGCTGCTGCATCTGCTGCAGCAGAAATCACTGCTGCTGCTGCATCTGCTGCAGCAGATGCAGCAGCAGCAATATACTGGGGTTGTTTTGTAGTTTGATTGCAGCCTTTGATAGGCGAACGGATGTTTCTTGACTATGTGCAGAATTAGGGTTTAGGGTTTGTTGCTAGTATCGCGTTTAGACTCTAAGCTAAACCATCAAAGAATAGAGTCAAATAAATAAATACATTTATAATAAATAATAAATAAAACCTTATTATTTATTTATTTATTATTAAATAAATAAATAATAGGAAGGGAAGGATTATATGATTGCTTTTTCCCGTAAAACCTCCATAGCAACATTGCATGCAGGCTGAAGTTGATGCTGTATTTATATTTTATACACAACAGCCTACGAAGCTGTCGGCCTTAGACCCCTAAACCCTAAACCCTAAACCCTAAACCCTAAACCCTCAAACAGATTCCCTTGATATATTTTAAAAATATAAATCTTACATTCAAGAAGTCTTAAACTGTTCTTCCCTTTCTCTAAGGGGTTTTTATACGCTAATACTTCTTTCAGGGGCTTGCTCAAGCTCATGCTGTACATTATATATATATATATGTATATATATATATATATATATATATATATATATATATATGTAGACAGGGTCTTATGTCCGTGTCAAATAATAGTTTTCTATTGCATACGCCTTTTGCTAGGCCGTCGACACCGCATTCTATGTTATGTCTCTTCTTAAATTCGCTTCTTAATATTTTTAGATTTCTTTAGAGAATATCTATTTCTTAATTAAATACTCTTTCTAAAGATTTGATACTTCCCACAATGTAAAGACATTCTTTAATGATTTTCTATTGCCTCGTTAAACACTCCTTACAATGGTTTTATGCTTGCTAGCATTTCTTCAAAACCCTCGATAATTATTTCTAGAAAAAATACATGAAAGCCTTTCTAATGATATTACATCCAACAAATACCTAAATTCTTGGTTTCTTGTTTTTTCTACTCTTTAAACATTACCTTTTCAATTATAAATTGACAGAATAATATATATTATCATACAAATATTATATATATATATATATATATATATATATATATATAATACAAAATAGAACTCAAAACCAGCACTTCAATTAAAATAAAAAGGAAAATACTGTTTCTCTTCCCGCATTTGGTTTCTATAGCCAAAGATTGCTATGTGATAGCTGTAAATGATTTAAAAAGATTCAAATGATGCAGAGAGAAGACAGAGGACACAAAGAAAGAATATGATAGAACAGCAGCATCAGGCCTTGCTGCAGCTTTCGAGCTGCCTGCACGGAAAGTAGAGACAACTGCTAAACACCTCATCAACCCTCAGTAACAGCCTACAAGCAAGACCACAGAAAAAAAACAAAATCGGGTAAGCAAAGCTTGATTAGAGTTTCAGTTGTAGTTTCAACAATTAAATTACGAACAAGACAAGTTTATATGTTCCCCTCCCCCTCTTCCTCTATGAATGATGGGGGTTCTAAGGTTAAGTTTAGATTGTAAAGGTGTTTAGTATTTCATTAATCCATTTAAAATAAGAAATCAAACAAAGGAATGCCGTTTATTTGATAACCTTTCCCTCCACTACAAATGGCGCGGGCAACCCGAGGTTGTGTTTCGAGCAAGTATAGTTTTTGTTGAATGTAAACAATGTATTAGTATTAATTAAATGTATTGATAAATAAACAAATTAATTCATTTAAAATAGCACAGCAAACACAATTCAGAAACTAAACACTATACCTCGAACACGTCACCCTTAGGGATTGTGTGTTAACACACACACATACATATTTGCCCGACACCACGGGTCCTCTGATTTTCTACTTGGGGGATATGATGAGCACGAATTTGGGGTCATAAAAGAAAAAATAATTAAATAAGAGAGGAATTAGGAAACATTTTGCTGTTTTCTTCAGACAAGAGATGGTCTCACATGGGTTCAGGGCTCAGTAGAGCAATGCAGGTTGTCCTGTCTAAAGGATCGTATGATTTAGGAGAGTAATATAGGGATATTGGCATTGATATTTGTATTTTATTAAACAATATACTTTTAAATGAGGGATGTAACACGAAAAGTCGCAGAAAAAAACACTAGAGTCAACACCATACCTCCCACAGTAGCCCGACAACAGCCGAAGTCTTAGAACAGGGCTCAGTGTTGATAATACCCGAGCTGAAATCTCTTTGTAGTATGAATTACATTTGATAAGATTTTTTCCTTTGTTTTTTATATGTGTTTGAATAACACGTAGCAGTGAGGCCTTTGACTTCATTACCACTCCTTTCAACCTGTTTTCCCTCGAGACTCTTCATCTACCCTCAAAGTATACCCTCAAGGTGGTGGAAGGCCCTTGACAATGAAGTTTACTACATTTCTCCCTTATTCTTTTGTAGTTTTTTCAAGTTTTTTACTCATTTCTTCAGGTTATATTACCGCTGAGACCACGGAAAAGGAGCTACATCTCCCACGTGTCCCACGACCCTACCAACCATTAGAACCCCATGCCGTTTCCAACGCCAATATGACTAGTCCCATCTTTAATCACCTTTTCAGTAGAAGCAATCCTTTGATACCTGCATCTAGTAATGAGTTTACAGAACCAGAGGTGGAGCATGCTCATCGGTGGTTCCGTCGAAGAAGACGGCGTTCCCTCTCATATGGGTCTCTTGGTGCCGCTATATCCGCTGTATTCGCTCTTTCTTTCCTCGTCTACCTTTGCTTTCAACACCTCAGCAACAAGCAAAACAAGATACTCAGATATGAAATGAGAAGGCTTGCTGAGAGCCGCGAGCCAGGAGATCCGTCGGAATGCAATGTGAGACAGGTGTCTACTTGTTTATTTCCTTATTATTTACAAAAAAACATATACAGCTGTGAAGACCGCATGCGTTTGGCCTACATACACGTAATTTTTCCTTCATGCTTGCATGCATTTTGATTGTTTAAGAGCCTTCGAGTGCCTAAGTTTGAGTGTACATACATTGCTTGTATTGCATGTTTACTCAATTTTTTTTCAATTTCTTGAACATGTCATCTCCGGCAATATGATATGCAGTTGAAGACTTGCATGCAAAGCCACCAAAGTAGTTGCATTTAATCGTTAGGGCTTGTGGCGCTTCTCCCTTTTTCGATGCTTCATCTCATTGCCATTAACATATTGTCTTGTATGGATATTAAAATTCCAGCATTTAAGCCATTCACTCTGTCCTCTACATCTCTTATATATACGTGTAGACAGAGATTCAGAGGGCGGGCCTTCGCCTTCTCCTGAAGAGGCAACTGTATACACATCCGTGCGGCATTGGGTTTGCTGTGAAGCGTCCGTTAGACGCTGTATATTGTTGATAGTGGTGGAAAGCTTGTATTAACAAGGCCAGATTCACTATGCTGTTGCTTCTCATACGAGTATATCAACAAAGCTGTCTTCGGACGGTGCAGTGTACAGACAGCTTGCAGGAGGCTGCCCATTCGTTAGAAACAGGCGGTTTGAGGCTTAAGGGTAAGAGTTTAGAGGGTAGAATACAAGTTGAAGAAATTGAGCACGAGGCCCCATCATACAGGGCGGGCGCGTTATAACGGTTGTGAGGCGAACCGAATAAAAAAAGAAAAGTAGATACTTTGGTAAGGATGGATGCAGAAATGCGGGAACTGAGCAAGATGCAGTAAGCCGACAGAAAATACAATTAGACATGAATGTCGCCTTCGTTCGGAGACTCCTTTATTTTCTTCTTGGGGCTCGTCTCCCGCTTAAGTGCGGCCTGGTGCAAACATTTCAAGGACAGGCATACTCTACTGTTATTCATTGCTGCTTGTATTGTTCTGCTGGGGGCCCAGCCCACAACATTTTTCTCGCGATAAACAACGAGGTGGCAGCACAAGCTCTACACAGTTAGCTTCTCAAAAGAAACTCAATCGCTTTTAACCCCGCATCAGCCTGAGTTTATTCATGAAGCTGCTGTTCATGGGCCTCCGGGACTTGGCGTGTATATAATATCGCAAGCAACAGCATGGGTGCCTTATATAGGAAAGCGACAATCGTCCCAGTAATGAAATTGGGCTTCAGTGTAACCTCTGTGAACTCGCTCAATCCAGGTGAACGACATAGGGGGCGTTTCAGGGGGACGCAGATAGAGCTGCCTATGCCCAGAGCACTTGAACGACATCTCTTTTAAGGAAGCATGGAAGTTTACGGAAAGAGCATAACCATTTGCGTCTTTGGATGTTTGACCCTACAAGACACTAAGGCAATTGAAGTCTCTCTGCAGGTTTCTCTGTAGGCTGGCCAAGTGAAGTGGCTGGAACTTCCTTTTGGCCTTCTACCCAGAGGCTCGAGCATACTCCGTCTTCGAGAATGGCTATGTGGCGCTTGTCAACTATATACAATTCCAGTAAAGGATGACATTCCGGTGGGATGCTGGAATGCAAAGATAGCATTGCGACCCCGTATCCTACAAGTGACAGAGACGCTTTGGGGGTGAATCGAAGACATGTTGGGAGCGACCTGCTGAATTCAGCACTTGAAGGGGGCTAAGAGAAAAATGGTTTACACACACACACACGCTCGTTGGGGTGCGGGTTGACCGTTTGATTTGTTCACGCGATGCAGTCGCATTAATATTCTTGACTATTTCTCAACAAGAAATTGTTTCTTAGCAAGAAACTAAATAGCGAACGTCTGACCGTCGCTGCTTAGGGTGGGCGTGCCTGATAAGCGTCGTAGGCGACCAGCCTCCAAGCCACTAGATGTCTCCTAAGCAGCATTGGTGGTTTGGTACAATTAAAGTATTCCAGCCCCTACGGACGAGAGGATATTCGTGCCCACGCAAGGAGAGCCTAGACTGAGCGACGCCTGTTAAAATTGTACACTAGGAAGGCTTTCGTGTGCCACTGAAGGGTGCTTTTGTAACACTTCGTCGTTGGGGAGCACCGCGTGCTCCCTGTTGCAAACCACTGGGAAGCAGAGACCACAGGTGGCTGGCTTTGCGGCGTGGCATGCTTGAGGCTTTGTGAAAGTGCCGGGGCCCTTCGGTGACATGGCTCTTGACAAGTACAAAAGATCTACCAGTGAAGCTAGAGCTGGTGCTCGGAATGCACACTACTCATGCAACGCTTGAAGGTCTTAGCTATGCAAAGCTGTTATGGCGGAACTCCCTTGGGCAAATGCTGCGAATATCTGCGAGTTAAAGCGCCGTACGCAGTTGCTCGTATGCAAAAGACGCTCATTTTGTGGAGGCAGTGAACGCGCAGTCCTTGTTTAGGTGGAGGAATCAAAGGGCCAGCAAGTCAGTCCTTGGATTTCGCTCTTGTCAGGCGGCAAGGCCGTTTTCGACAGCTGTGGTTTAGGTGCTTGCTTGCCAGGGTAGCAGGCAGTTCACCTCCTTTTAGGCTACCCACAAACTTGGGCACGCGATGTGACAGTTTTTTGAACACGGCATGCGGCTTTGTGCTTTGAACCAGGAGAAGCGTGGGCACATCTTGTACATGAAACCTTGTTGCAGGCATAGCTGCCTAATTCCACAATGTTTGCAGCTAACGAAGAAACTGTGAAGCGCAACATGCTTCATCGATACTGAGCTTCGAGGGGGAGTTCCAGAAACTATGTCCTTTTCCAGCACTTTGCGAAACATGAGGCAAGGCGTGTTGCGTCGGAGTTGAAGGGGTGTATTAGGTGGAGTTGGTGCTGGGGAAGGACGTGCAGAGATTTTGTTAGGCTGCCTTCGAACAGCACAATAAGCGTATATGGCGAGGGGCTTTGCTGCAGTGTCCTAAGTCATTTGAGTGCCACGACTGTTGAGGGAACCAACGCACGGCGTGACACGAAACTCGGTATCCTTGGTGACGGAGGCAGGATAGCAGGTGCTGTTTATGGCATTTGCGCCATGGGCTGGGGGCTTATGCATTTGGTGCGAAATGCGCTCCAGCGGGTGCGTCGCGATGCGGTGCCTTCTTCGTTCACGCCATCACGTAGTCATTGGGCAATGGTCAAGTGGAGTATCGTCCATCGACGAAGGGGCCGGGTAAAATTCGTCGTGGTCAGTGCTGTTATGGGAGAGCTTTGAAGGAAATGTGGGACTTTGTGTGTTGGGATAGCAGCGTTGTGTGCGTTTGTTACTAGTGCAGTGTTGTTAGGAGTGCTGCATAGTTGTAGATGAAAAATGTGATCGAGGTGCGTGGGGATGCAGCAGCAAATGCATGTTGATGCGGAATGAAGGAGAGGCGGAGGCGAAGGGATTTGGCGGGTGGAGTTGGCGTGGTGTGTGGGGGGCGCAGAGGCTGTGAGAGGCTGCATTCGAACAGCGCGGTGCCCTGGCGTGATGAGGAATTTATCTGGGGCGCTTCAAGCCTTTTGTGTGCTACGCGAGTATTTTGGAATTGAGTGCGCTGCTAGGTCGAAGCGCAGTGATACTGACGTCGTAAATAGGACAGGAGGCGTTGTTTATGGGGTTTCGCGGATGGGCTGGGCGCATACAAATTTGAGGTAAAATGCATTCCAGCAAGTGCGTCGCGATGCGTTGCCTTCGTGCGCATCACCGTGTGGTAGGTGGTGAGTGGCCAGATGGGTTTTGGTGCACAGGGGAAAGCTGAGTTCGGCGTAGGTATGGACGAGCGTTCAAGTAACCGGGAAGGCGGTTGCAGGCTGGGGTAGCAGCATCACAGATGTGTGTTAGAGGCGCTGCCTAAGTTAGGATAGAAAATGGGGCTGAGCCGTGTGAGTTTGCAGCAGGGAAGGCATGCTGAGGGGAAGTGGAGCTGCGACGGAGTTGAGGGTTATGTTGGGTGGAATTGGTGGTGATGGAAGCAGCGCAGCGTTCGTCCTACGAGGCATTCAAACAGCGCGGCCGGCTTTCGTGGTGAGGGGCTTCGGCAGAGTGCGATGCTTGTGAGAGTGGCAAGTGCTTGCGAATAGACATCGTTGCACTAGTCAAAGCTCGGCGGTGCTGGTGTCGTAGGTAGGGCAGCAGGCGTTGCTTATGGGATTTGGGGTATGGAGTGGGCGCCTGTGGATTCAGTTCGAAATGGATTACAGCGGGTGCGTGGCGATATGCGCGATGCCAGCATGCAGTCGGTGGTGAATGGTAGGGTAGGTGCTCGTGCAGAGGCAAATGGGCTGGCTAAGGCTGCTTGAATTTTGTGTGGGCAAAGTGGAGCATTGAAGAAACTGTTGGACGGCGGTTGTGTGCTGTGGTAGTGGCGTGGTATGTGCGCCCTTCGGGTGCTGGATGAGTGAGGATGGAAACAGTGGATGAGGCTTGTGAGTTTACGTCAGCGAGGCGATGCTGTGGGGGAGTGGTGTTGCGATGGCAGCGCCATCCGAACTCAGCCTACCACAGCCTCTGCACTTTATTCTCTTCACTGCAGCCACCCAGCACATCCCTTCCTTTCTGACAAGGGGCTTTGCCAGAATGTTTCAAGTCGTTTGTGAGCGCCGCGAATACTTGCGAATCCAGTGCGTTGCGCGAATGGAAGCTCGGTGTCGATGATATCATACGTAGGGCAGCAGGCGTTGTTAATGGGATTTGGCGAATGGGGTGGGCGCCTGTGCATTTAGGGCTAAATGCGTCCCAGGGAGTGCGTAGCGATGCGCTGTTTTTTTCCTTCACGCCACCGTGCATTCGTTGGCGAGTGAGCGAACGAGCGCCTGCACAGAGGCCAAACGAATAGGCAAAACTGTGCTCGCTGTGAATCTGGGGGAGGCGGGGGTGGACACCTAAGGAACTGTGAAAATACGCCTGTGCTTTAGGATAGCAGCAATGTAGGGGCTTGCTACGGCTGCTAGATGTGTGAGGATGTAACCTGTGGTCCGTGCGTGTGCGCTTGCATCAGTGAAGGTATGCTGAGGAGGAGTGACGTTGCGATGGATTTGAAGGGATGTGTGGGGTGGCGTTGCAGACTTCATGTTGAGCGCGGAGGTCGGGCAGCAGAGGGCCTTATTAGAGTGTTTTGCCTCCTTTGTGAGCGTCACGAGTGTTTGGGAGTTCAGTGCATTGACCTGTTTACAGCTGGGTGGCGCTGCTGTCGGGTGTAGGACGGCAGTCGCTGTTTATGGCATTTGGCCATCAGGCGGGAGCTTATGAACATGCGGCGAAATGCGTTCCAGTGGGTGCGTCACGATGCGGCGCCTTCTACCTTCACGCCACCTTGCAATTTATGCTGTGTGGACGGATGAAGGCAAGGAAGGGCTGGGAGAAAGAAGCTGAGGCCTGGGTCTTGGGGTACCATGAGGGAACTGTGGGATTACGTTTGTGCGCTGCGGTAGCGGCGTCTTCGGGGCATTTTACGAGCGTTGGATGGGTGAGAATGGCCACTGCCGCTGAGGTGTGTGTGTTCGGATTATTGGAGGTATACTGGGGGAGAGCTGGGGTTGCAACAAAGTTGAAGGGATATGCTGCGTCGAGTTCCTGGTGGGGAAAGAAGTGCAGATGTTGTGTTGGGCGGCAGGTGGGGTAGCACTTTCTGGCATGACGAGGGGCTTTGTTGGAATGCCTAAGTCGCTTGCCGGCGTCGTGGATGTTTGGGAATCCAGTGATTCCAGTGCATTGCGTCAACTGACGCTTGGTGGCAGTGGCGTAGTAATGCAAAACATCAGGCGTTGTTTACGACATTTCGGAGATGGAGTGGGCATCTATGAATTTGAGGGGAAATGCTTTCTAGCGGGTGCGTCGAGATGCGCTAACGTTTCCTGCCATGCCGCCGTGCAGTCATTGGCGAGTAGCCCAATAGCGGCCGGAGCAGACACGAAAGGGCCGGCGTATAAAGTTTGCGTTCATTGTGGGTGTAGGCATGCATTAAAGGGACTGTGGAATGCGCTTGTGCATTGCGACTGCATCGTTGTACGTGCCTGTTACGGCTACTGGATGGGTAGGTATGACAAATGTGGCCGAGGCATGTGAGGTTGCATCTAAGAAGACACGTTGAGGGGGAGTGGTGTTGCCACAGAGTTGGAAGGGATGTGATGGGTGGACTTGGTGCAAGTGAAATCAATCCAGTAGATTGCATTGGGACAATGCATTCTGTTCCTGTCGTAAGGGGTTGGCTGTAGTGTTTCAACTCGTTTGTAAGGGCCGCGAGCCCGTAGGAATCTAGTGAATTCAGTGCTTTGCGAGACTGGAATCTCGGTGACACTGCTATCGTAAGTAGGGCATGAGGAGTTGTGCGTGGCATTTTGGGGCATTGATTGGGCGCCTATAAGCCTGGGGGGAAATACGATCCAGCGAGTGTGTCATGATGCTGTGCCTTTTCCTCGCATTTTTCCATGGTTTCATGCAGGCGTTTGTGCGTAGCGGGATGGGTTCTCCAGCAGAGACCTAACGAATGGGTGAAACGCGCAGGGTTTGGCGCAGCTATGGACGGGCATTTAAGGGACTGTGGGAATGCGTTTAGGCGCTAGGATAGTTTTAGGTGCTTGTTGTGGTTACTAGACGTATTGCGTCTCCACTATTCCTCAATACTTAGTTTAAACTAATTTTCACAAAACGTGCTTCAATTGGGTTCATTTTGAGCTACAAGAAGAGCCGTCAACGAACGGCAACAGCTGCGAGCATGTTAGGGGTCACTTGCCTGCACACCGGAAGCTTCTGAGTTGGGTGGCAATGAAAAAATTGGCTGATGCGAACGATATGGCAGCGGCGAAGATATGCTGAGGAAGAGTGAAGGTGCGACGGAGTTGAAGGAATGTGGTGGGTGGAGTTCGTGGTGGGAAAAGCCACGAGGCTGTGGCAGGGGCGTTCGGACGGGGCGACCCTCTGGCCTAGCGAGGGGATTGCCTTTAAGCCGTTCGTCAGCGTTGCGAATGCTTTGCAATTGAGTGCGGTGCAACGCATGCAGCTGCTGCGACGCATGCAGCTGCTGCCTGCAGGCGTTGCAGCCGCACTATGTTTATGCACACCTTAGTGAGCCCCGGAGGAGCACGTAGGGGCTCTTCCTCGTTTACTTTCGGGTCCGACAGAACCTTGAGGAGAATCCATGATCTATTCATCGTCAAGGATATCAAACGTTGCAGCGTATTCTGTCGAAGCTCGTTGACGCTGATGCCGTAGACAGGGCAGGAGACACTGTCTATGAGATTTGGATCATGGAGTGGGCCGCAATGCGTTTGGGGCGGGATGGGTTCCAGGAGGTGCGTTAAGATGCGCTGCCTCCTTCATGCGCGTCACCGTGTAGTCTGTGGCAACTGGCCGGATAGGTACTGTTACAGGAACGGAAGTGCTGGTGAAGAGGTGTTGCGTCCGGACAGAATATGAGGGAGCCTTGAAGGAATTGTGGGGCTTTGCTTGTATGCTGGGAATGCATCGCTGTGGGTGCTTGCTACGGGTGCTAGATGGGTGAGGAAGGAAACGGTGGCTGAGCAGCGTAAGGCAGCGGCAGCGACTGTATGCTGAGGGGGAGTGCCGTTGGGAAGGAGTTTCCGGGATGCCTTGGTTGGAGTTTTGCAGCCTCGAAGGCAGCAGAAAGGTCATGCTAGACCAAGTTCGGACAGCGCTCTCCGATGGCATGAAGAGTGGCTTGGTTGGGGGTATTGAACGGCGCCTGTGGGCGCCGCGAGTGTTTGGGACTTCAGTGCCTTCGGTGAGTCGAAACTTGTTGCTGCTGGCCGTGGAGGTGAGCGAAGAGGCGTTCTCTATCAGTTTGGACATGGGGTGGGCGCCTCTGCGCTTGGCGTGAAATGGGTTACAGCAGGTATGTCGCGATCCACTGCCTTCATCGTTCACGCCAAACTGCAGTCGTTACCCATCGGATGGATAACGTTGTTGGTGAGTTGGGATGGCAGCGCTGCGTGTGGTTGCTCCGGCTAGTGGATGACTGGAAATGAAAAGCTTGGATGAGGCACGTAAAGGGGGGGGGCAGACTATGCATGCTGACGGCGAGTACAGCTGTGACGGAGTTGAAGGGATTAGTTGGGTGAAGTTGGCGGGAGGGGAAGAGATAGAAAAGTCGTGCAAGGCGGCACATGGGGTAAATCGAAGCTCAGCGGTTTCGGAGGTAGGCCAAGAGGCACTGTTTATCGGGTTTAGGGCGTGAGGTGGGCGCCCATGCGTTGGGGGCGAAATGGATTCCAGGAGGTGGGTCACGATGCGCTATCGCCTTCATGCACTTCACCCTGCAGCCGTTGACGGGCTTTTGAATGGATGGGCGAGCAGAAGCAAACAGGCTGAATAAAACGCGCTGCGTTCGGTATGGCTGTGGGCGAGCATTGGAGGAACTGCGGGGCTGCGTTTGTGTGCTGGGAAAGCAGCAATGTAGGTGCTTGCTAACGGTGTTGGATTGGTGGGAACCAACGCCGGTAGGCTGGGGAACTTGTGTTTGGATCAGCCAAGGAGTGTTGAAAGAGAATGCAGTTGCCACGGAGCTGAGGGGATTTGTTGGGTGGAGCTAGTGGAGATGAAGTCAGTCTAGACGTCGTGCTAGGGGGTGGCCCAGCACCCCGGTTCGCTTGGGTTTCAAGGGGCATTCTTGAAGTTTCGTACGGCGGTTGTGAGCATCACTAGTGTTTCGGAATCCAGTGCGCTGCGTGAGTCAGAGGGCGATATCGCCGGTTTCGTCGGTAGGCTTGCTTTTATTCGAACATGTGTTGCTGGAATGCCTACGCTTTTTGTGGGCGTTGTGAGTGCTTGGGAGTATATTGCGTTGCGTGCTTGGGACGGTCATTAGCTGTGGCGTGCCGTGTATGAAATCCTGGGTTGTCAATTGTATTTGGGCATGGGTTGGGCGTCTATGAATTCGAGGCGAAATGCGTTCCAGCAAGTGGGTCGTGATGCGCTGCTTTCTTGATTTATGCTACCATGTACTCTTTGGTGAGTGGTTGAATGGATGCACGTGCAGATGCAGACGGTTTGTTAGGAAGGGTTGAGTTCGGTGTGGATATGGGCGAGCATTGAAGGAACTGCGGAATTGCATTTGCTTCTTGGGATAGCAGCGTCTTAAGTGGTTGTAACGGGTGATGGATGGCGAACATGCAAACTATAGCTGAAGCGTATGAGCCAGGAACAGCAGAGGTATGTTGGATGTGTCGGGTGGTTTTGGTGGTGGGGAAATTGTGTATGGCAGCATGCGTTGTTTAGTGGCATTTGAGGCATCGGCTGGATGCATATGACTTTGGGGCGAAATGCTTTCCAGCGGGTGAGTCCCGATGCGCTCCTTTCTTCCTTCACGCTACCATTCCGTCGTTGGTGAGTGGCCGGAAGAGTGCGCATGCAACGCCGAAATGGTTGGGCAGAAGGCATCAAGCTCGGCGTGGTCATGGGCGAGCGTTGAAGGCACCGTAGGACTGTGCTTGTCTTCTTGGCGATCAGCGCTGTAAGTCCCTGCTGAGGGTGCTGCAGCAGGGAAGACATTCTGAAGGGCAGAGGAGTTGGAAGGGACTTGAATGGATGCGTTGGGTGGAGTAGGTGGTGGGGAAAATAGTGCAGAGGCCGTGCTAGGCTGCAGCGGGACAGCGCGATCTGCTGGTGTGGCGAGGAATTCATAAGCGCTCTCCATGTTCAAAAACGCCTAGGCTCGGTTTCACTGATGCCGTAGGTAGTGCAGCAGCAGGCGTTGCTTATGGCATTTGCGACATGGGTTGGAGTAGCACGTAGTCAGTGGCCATTGGCTGAGTAGGGCCTCGTACAGAGGCACTGAAGGACTGAGTGAAAGATGCTGAGTCCAGTGTCGGTCTGGGAGAGCATTGGAGGATCGGTGGGCTTTGTTTTGTGTTTTGGGGTAACAGGGCTGTATGTTCTTGTTGGGGGCGAACTATGGCTGACAATGGAAAGTTCTTTGCTGCGGCGATGCTATGCTGAGAGGGAGTGCAGCTGCGACGGAGCTGAAGGAATGCGTTGGGTGGAGACTGTGTTAAGGAAAGCAGTGAAGAAGTTGAGTTGGGCGGAGATAGGGCAGTTCGATCCGCTGGGGTGGCGAGGGGTCTTAATGGAATGGTTAAGTGGTTTGTAAGTCTGACTAGTGTTTGGGAAGCCTGAGAACGCAGTGCGATGCATTAGTTAAAGCCCGGTGCCGGCTGTTTCACAGGTAGAGGGCAGCAGGCATTACAACTTACGACTTTTGCAGCATGAGGGAAAAATGGAGGAGCGGCGAAGTGCACTCCAGGAGGTGGGTCTCGATGCGCTGCCTTCTTCCTTCACGGCACGTTGTAATCGATGGTAGTGGGACGGGCCATTGTGCAGAGGCAAGAGGGGTGGTTAAGAAAGTTTGAGTTCAGGGTGAATATGGTGCTGCATTGAAGGAACTGTGGGGCTTTCTTTGTGTGTTGAGATAACAACGCTGTAGGTGCTTGCTACGGTTGCTGGATGGGTTAGGATGAAATATGTGGCTGATAGATGTGAGTTTGCACCAGTTAAGGTATGCTGTGCTGGAGTGCAGTTATGATGGAGTGGAAGGGATGCGTTGGGTGAAGTACACGGTGGGGGCAGAGGTGCAGAGGCTGTGTTGGGAGGAGGTAGGACAGTGCCGCCCTCTAGAGTTGGGAGGGGCTTGGCTGGAGTGTCTTGCCTCGCTTCTGCGTATCGCGAACGTTTGATAATTCATCCTTTTGCATGTGTCGAACCTCGCGGTGTCGCTGGGTATGGTTTGCGACATTTGCCGCATGGGCTGGGAACGTATGAATTTGAGGCGGAGTGCATTGCAGGAAGTGTGTCTTGATGCCTCCATGGCACCATGCACTCGTTGCCAAGTGGCGTCACTAGAGCCCCACAGACGCAAAGGCTGGTTAACAAGCGTTGAGCCCGTCCGAGTGTGAGCGAACATTGAAGGAACTGTGAAGCAGCGTTTGTGTGTTGGGATAGCAGCCTCATAGGTGCTGGCTACGGGCAGCTGGTGATTGAGAAACAAAAGTGTAGTTGAGGCATGCGAGGCTGCAGCAGCGAATGCGTGCGGAGGGGGAGTATTGCTGCAGCGGAGTTGGGGGGATGCGCTGGGTGGAATTTGTGGTGGAGAAAGCAAATGGAAATGCTGTGGTGGGAGACGGTCAGGCAAAGCGCTCTGCTGACGTGCCGGGGGGCTTTGCGGTAGCGCTTAAGGCGGCTTGTGAGCGTCCCTAGTGCGCGGAAATGCAGGGTGTTGCGTGAGGTGAACCTCAGTGGCATTGGTTTCCTAAGTAGGGCAGACGGCATCGCTAATGACATTTGGGGCATCGGGTGGACGCTTCTGAATTCGGGACGAAATACGTTCCAGCGGGTGCGTACCAATGCACTGCCTTCCGCTTTTGCGTCACCATGTAGGCACTGTCTAGTGGCCGGATGCAGTCGTATGCGGGCGCCCAAAGGTTGGGTGAAAGGCATTGCGCTTGGAGCACGTAGCGAGCATTGAAAGAGCTTGGGGACTGTGCTTGCATGTTGGGATAGCAGTGTTGTAGTTCCTTGCTATGGGTACTGGATTCATGAGAGTGGAAACTCTGGTTAGGGCTTGTGAGCTCGCGGCCGCGAAGGTATATTGAGGAGGAGTGGAGTTGGATCGCAGTTGAAGGAATGCTTGTTGTGGTGCTGGTGGCAGGGAAGAAGTGCAAGCTATGCGTGGGCCGGCGCTCGGACAATGCGGCCTGCTTTCGTCGCGAGTTGCTTTATTGGAGCGTCTGGCGTGTGTGTAGGTGCTGCGAGCGTTTGGAAAGCCAGTGCATTGCGTGAACCGAAGGTCGGTGACGCAGGTGTCGTAGGCATGGCAGGAGGCGTTGTTAATAGCATTTGGATCGTGGGTTGGACGCCTATAAATATGGGTTGAAATGCGTTCCAGGAGGTGGGTCGCGTTGCACTGCCATCAGCACTTACGCCACCATGTTGCCACTGGTAGAGTTCGGATTGGTGCTTGTGAAGGGCCATCAAAAGAACTGCAAGACTACGTTTGTGTGGTGGAAAAGCAGCGTTGTAGGCCCTTGCTACGGTTTCTGGTTGAGAATTAAAAAATGCAGCGAAGGAGCGTGAGGTTACAGGAGGGAAGATATCTTGGGAGGAAATGGAATCGCGACGAAGTTGAAGGGATGCGTTATGTGGAGTTGGTGGATGCGAAGCCAGTATAGAGGTGCTCTTAGGGGCATTCGGGCAGCGTTGTCAGGCGGGGTGGCGAGGGGCTTTGTTGGAGTGCGCAAACTGTTTGTGAGCCTCATGACTGTCTGGAAACCCATTGAATCCAACGCATTGGGTGAGTCGGGACTCGGTGCTGCTGGCGTGTGAGGCACGGCAGCAGGCAACGTTTATAGCATTTGCCGCATAGGGTGCGATCCTGCGAATTTGGGTCGAAACCCCTTCCAGCGAGTGAGTCACGATTGTGCCCTCTTTCATGTCACCACGCGGCCATTGGTCTATTATCGGAACTGTGGAGATGCGCTTGTTGGTATTGCAGCGTTGTATGCGTTTGTTACGGGCACTTGATGGCTGGGAGTGAACGTGCAATTAAGGTGTGTTAAGTTGCAACAAAGGAGGCGTGTTGGGGAGTAGTGAACTTGGTACGGCGTGGAAGGGTTGTTTTGGGTGGATCTTGTGGTGGGAAAAGAAGTGCAGCCATCCTTTTGGGCGACCATCGGGCAACATGGTCCGCTATAGTGGTGAGGGGCTTTATTGGAGTGTCTAAATCAATTGTGCGCGTGGGGTGTGCTTTAGAGACTATTGCCTTGAGTATGCCAAAGCTCAGCAAGCCACGCGTTGCAGGTAGGGCAACAAGGGTTGCTTATGGCGCTAATGGCACGGGGTGTATGCCTATGAATTTGCGGCGAAATGGGTTCCAGGAAGTGCGTCGCAATTCGCTACCGTCTTGATTCATGTCACCATCTACCCGTGGGTGAGCTGTAAGGTGAAACCACAGGTTAAAAGACACTGGTGTTGGCGTGCGGGTACAGGGGGGCATTGAAGGAGCTGTGAGACTGCGCTTGTCTGTTGGTACGGCAGCGACGCAGGTACTTGCTGGGGTGCTGGATGGCACTTGAGAATGGCAAATATGGCTGGTGCGCGTGCGGTGACACCAGCGAATTAATGTTGACGGAGAGTGAAATTGCGACGGAGTTGAAAGGATGCGCTGGGTGGAGTTTGATGGTGGGGAAAGCAGAGAGGAGACATGCTGGACTGCTTCCCGACAGCGAGGTTCTCTGGCGTTATAACAAACTTGGTCTAAGTCTCTACCCCGTTCGCCAATGTGGCTAGCGTTTGGGAATCCATTGAATCCAATGCATTGGGTGAGCTTAAACTCGGTGCCACTGCTGTCGTGGGGCAAGGGGCGCTGTTGATGAGATTTGGCTCATGCGTTGGGCGCAAATGAGTATGGACTGAAATGTGTTCCAGCGAGTGCGTCGCGATGCGGCGACGCCTTCTCTCACGTCACATGCAACTGATTGGGTGCAGTCCCGCTCAGACACCAATGAAATGGGTGGAAAGACTTGAGTTTGGTGTGGGTATGGGCAAAGGTTCAAGGAGCTAGCAGAGTGCGCTTGTACGATGGACCGACAACGCTGTAATCCCCTTTTGCGGCTGCTGGGCGATGCGGGTGAAAACCGTGGCTGAGGCATGCGAACTCGCAGCGCCGAAGGTCTGTTGATGGGGAGTGCACCTTCAGCAGTGCCGAAGGGATGGTGTGTTGGATGGAGTTGGTGGCGTGGAAGGACGCACAGACGTGACGCTCGGCGATGTTCGGATAGCGCCGTCCACTGTCCTATAGAGCGGCGTTTTTGACGTATGTATGGCGTCTGTGGGTGTCTCGAGTGTTTCGCAACCCAGCATGTTGCTTGAGTTGAATCGCGGTGTCGCTGGCGTGGCAGGTAAGGCAGCAGACATTGTTTATAGCATTTGGGGCATGAGGTGGGAGCCAATGAATTTGGGGCGGATCGAATTCCAGGAGGTGGGTGGGGGTCTGCTGCCATCTTCCCTAACGTCACAATGTAAGCGTTTTTGAGCGGTCGAATGAGGGCTAGTCTAGGGTCAAAGTTGTTGCTTTTCAAAAATGCTGACTTTGGTGGGGGGTGTGGGGGAGCATTGAAGGAGCTGTGTGTGGGTGTGTTTGCCCGTTGCGATCACAGCGTCGTAGGTGCTTGCTACGTGTGTTGGGCGGGTGAGGATGGAGACATTGTTGGGGCGTATGAGCGTACATTAGCGAAGATATGTTGAGGCGTAGCCGTGCTACGACGAATTTTAGGGAATGCGTTTCGCGGATTTTGCGGTGGGAAAGGTGACGATTTGTTGCTACCCGCTGTCTACGCATCGCGGCCCGCTGCCGTTTCAATGTGCGTCGCTTGAGTGTCTGTGCCGCTTGGGAGTCTGGTGAGTGTTTGGGTATCCAGTGGATCAAGTGCACTGGGCAAGTGAAATTTCAGTGGTGCTGGCTTTGAAGGTAGAGCAAAAGGGTTTGCTTGGTGCATGGGTTGGGCGCCTACGAATTTGGGGAGAAATACTTTCCAGCGAGTGCGTCACGATGCTGCGCATTATTCTACCACGCCTCCGTGCCACCATGTATCTGTTTGTGCGTCACCGCATGGATTCTCGTGCGGCGAGCAGTGAACTGGGTGAAACACATCGAGTTCGGCGTGAATACAGGGGAGCGTTTAAGGGACTGTTGAACGGCGTCTGTGCGTTCGATTGCCAGTATTGTACCGGCTCGTTACGGTTACAGAATGGGTGAGAATGACAAATGCAGCTGAGGTATGTGCAGCATCAAAGGTATGTTGAAGGGGAGTGCGGCTGTGAAGGAGTTGAAGGAAAGTGCTGGATAGAGCTGATGGTGAGGAAAGCAATACGGAGGCCGCCTTACAGAGCATTCGGCCAGCGCGATGCTTTGGCGTGGATAGATGGCTTTTCGGACTCTCTAAGAAATGTGTAGATGCCGTGAGGGATTTGGAATTCAGTGTATTGCTTGAATAAAAGTTCTGTGTCGCTGGTGCCAATGGTAGGGCAGCAGTAGTTCCTAGCATTTGGGCATGACGTCCGCGCGAATTAACTTGAGGCGAGAGGCATATCAGCAAGTGCGTCCCGATGCGCTACTTTCTGCCTGCACAGTACCATTCATTTGCTGGTGAGTTGTCGAGTGGACTGGCCTGCACAGGCGAAAGAGCTGGACAAAAAGCGTTGAGTTTGCTGTGAGTACGGGCAAGCGTTGAAGGAACTGTAGGAACGCGCTTGTGTGGTGGGGTTTCAGCGTTGCAATTCCCTTTTTTTGGCTGCTGGGCGATGCGGGTGAAAACCGTGACTGAGGCGTGCGAACTCGCAGCGGCGAAGGCCTGTTGACGGGGAGTGCACCTGCGGCAGTGCCGAAGGGATGGTGTGTTGGATGGAGTTGGTGGCGTGGAAGGACGCACAGACGTGACGCTCGGCGATGTTCGGATAGCGCCGTCCACTGTCCTATAGAGCGGCGTTTTTGACGTATGTATGGCGTCTGTGGGTGTCTCGAGTGTTTCGCAACCTAGGATGTTGCTTGAGTTGAATCGCGGTGTCGCTGGCGTGGCAGGTAAGGCAGCAGGCCTTGTTCATAGCATTTGGGGCATGAGGTGGGAGCCAATGAACTTGGGGCGGATTGAATTCCAGGAGGTGGGTGGGGATCTGCTGCCCCCTTCCTTCAAGTCACCTTGTAATCGTTTTCGAGCGGTTTGTTGGGTGTGCGGGCAGAGACGAAAGTGCTGGGTGGAAAGCGCTGAGGTCGGTATAAGCCTGAGTGCGCATTAAAGGGACTGCGGGAATTTGCGTTTTGCCATTGCAGCGTCGTAGGTGCTTGCCACGGGAGTTGGGTGGGTGGGGATGGATAAGTTGGCTAAGGCTTGCGAGTTAACAGCGGCGAAGGTGAGGTGGATGGGTGGTGCTGCATTGAGGTAAAAGGGCCGTGTTGGACGAAGATGACCGGGCTAAAAGGATCGAGCGCATGCTACTGATGCTCAGGGAGATGTGCCTTCGTTGGGAGGGGCCCTTGTGCCGTCTTTAATTCGTTTGCGACCCTCGGGAGTCTTCGGGGAGCCACTGAAACATGCGCACTGCCTCTGCCGAAGCTCGATGGAGCTGGTGCCCCAAGTAGGGCGGCAGGGGCTATTTATGGGGCTTACTGCATGCGGTTGGAGCCTTCAAATTTGGGGTGAAATGCGTTCCAGCGGGTGCGTTGCGATGCACTGCCTGATCTCTTCACGCCACCATGCAACCATTGCTTAGTGATCGAATTGGTGTTCCTCAGAGGCAAACGGACTGAGTTTAAAAATTTGGGTTCGATGCGAATAGGCCTTGAAGGAACAGTGGGACTGCGTTTATGTGTTGCGATGGGAGCGCTGTAAGTGTTTGCTACAGTTGCTGAATTGGTGGGGATGGAAAGCTTGGCTGAGGGGTGTGAGCCTGCAGCAGAAAGGTATGCTGGGGCGGAACGTTTCTGCAATGGAGTGGAAGGGATATGCTGGGTGGAGTTTGTGGTGATGAAGGGCGTACAGACATCATGTAACCCGGCGGTTGGACGGTGCGGTCCGCTGGCGTGGCGAGATGGGCTTTGTTGGAGTGCCTACTCCGTTGGGAGTCCGGCGAATCGTGTGAATCTAGAGTCGCTGGCACTGGTATTGTAGGTGGCATCAGGTGATGCTCAAGGCATTCGGCAGATTGGTTGGGTGGCTATAGATTGGTGGAGAAATGCATTCCAGGAGGTGCGTCACGATGCGCTGCCTCTTCCTTCACCTCCCCATGCAGTTGTTGGGGAGTGTTCTGATTCTCACTCGCAGATACCAATAAGGGTGAAACACTTCGAATTCGACGTGTCTATGGGCGAGCGCTGAAGGAACCTTGAGACTTTCTTTGCTTGTTGGGACAGCAGCGTTATGCACTTTTTGCGGGTTCTGGATGAATGAGGATCGCATATGTGGCCGAGGCGCCTAAGTTTCGGAAGTTGCGTTGAAGGGGAGCGCAGTTGCGACGGAGCTGAAGGGATGCTATGGGTGGTGTTTGTGTGCGAGAAATGATGACGTACCGCGCAAAGTTTGGACAGCGTGGTCCATTGGTGACGCGACGGGCTTTGTTGGCGTGTCAAGGTTTTTTGTAGGAGCCGCGAATGTTTGCGAAACAGGGGTACTGTGTGGGTGGAAGCGTCGCAGGCAGGAGGGCAGATGCTGTTTATAGTAGTTTTAGAATGGGTGAGGCGGAATGCATTCCAGCGAGTGCGTCGTAATGCATTGCCCACTCGAGTAATGCCACCATGGCCGTTTACGACTGGGCGGATGGAGACTTGCACAGACGCAAAGGGATTGGGTAGCAAGCTTTGAGGACGATGTGAGTATGGGTGGGCATTGAAGGAACCGCAGGATTTTGCTTGTGGATTGAGTATGATGACAGCAGCTTAGGTGCTACAGCTGCTGGATGAGCGAGGTTGGAACGTGTGGATGAGGCGTGTGCGGTTGCGGTGGCGAAGGTATGCCGAAGGGGAATGCAGTCGCGACAGGTTTGAAAGCATGCGTTGGGTGAATGCCGTTGTGGAAAAAGCAGTTCAGACCTCTTGTTATGAGGCGTTCGGGCAACGCGGTGCTTTGGCGTGGTGAGAGGCCTTGTTAGAGTCTCTAGGTGCTCTGCGAATTCTGCCAGCGTCGTGTGTTGGGGGGAATCCATCGCGCCGCGTGAGTTAAAGCACTGTGATGCTGATCCCGTATGTAGCGCGGGAGGCTATGCTCATGGAATGTGGTGCACGGGTTGGGTATCTATGCATTTGGGACGAAATACGCTCCAGCAAGTGCGTTGCGATGCGCTGTCGTCTTTCTTCACGTCCCAGTGCAGTTGTTGGTGGGTGGTCGAATGGAGACTGATCTAGGGTCACAACGCCTGGTGAAAAACAGTGATTTTGGCGTGAGTCTGGGGCATGCATTGAAGGAACTTTGGGGCTGCCCTTGTGTGCCGGGATAGCGGCGTTGTAGGTGCTTGTAACTTTTGCTGGATGGGCGAAGATGGAAACGGTAGCGACAGCAGGGCAGCAGGGCAGTCATGTTGGGGGGGAGTGGAGTTACGACGGAGTGGAAGGGATGCGTTGGGTGTTGAGTTGAAGATGGGGAAAAAGGCGCCGACGTCGTTCTGGGCAACGCCCCGCTAGCGTGACTCTCTTTCCTGGCGGGGGGACTTACTGGAGTGTCTAGGCCGCCTGTTGTCATCGCGATTGCTTGGAAATGGAGTGCATTGCGTCTGGCGAAGCTCGGTGTCGCTGGCGTCGAGCAACGCCAACGACACCCCCGGCGTTGCACGTATGGCTGCAGGCGTTCCTAATGGGATTTGGCGCATGAGCTGGGAGCTAATGAATTTGAGGTGAAATTGTTTCCAGGAAGTGGGCTATGCGGCTGCCGCTTCACTCACGTCAGCACCTAGATGCTGGTGAGTAGCTGGATAAGAAAGGACTCTGTAAAAGGCGTTCGATGGGATGTAAATATTGGCGAACATTGAAGGAACTGTGGGACTACGTGCGTGTGCTGCGGCAGGACCGTCACAACAGCGCTTCGGCTGAAGCCCAAAAGGCGCAGAGCGCCTGTCAGCGCTGCCCAAGCGCCAGGAAATGGCACCACCATCGCTCTGGTCATATCGCCCGAACAGCAATGCATGCTCCCAATATAGCATCAAGTTTATTAGGGGCGTTGAACTGGTGAGAATGAAATATGATGTTTATGCGCTTGCGGTTGAGAAAGGGCAGGTATGTTGACGGGGAGCGGGCTTGGGACGGAGCTGGCGAGGGTGGTTGGGTGGCGTTGACGGCGGGGAAAGAAGTGCAGAGGTTGTTTTAGGCGACGTTCGGACAGCGAGGTGCACAGGCGTGGTGAGGGTACTTGTTGTAATGTCTACGTTGTTTGTGAACGTCGCGAGGCTTTGTGGATCCATGGCATTGCGGGTGTCGAAGGGTGCTGTCGCTGTTGTTGCATGTAGCGCAGCGGGCGTTGTTTATGGCTTTAGATGTACGGGTTGGGAGTCTGTGAATTCGGGGCGGTATGTGCTCCAGCGTGTGCGTTCTGCTTTCTTCATTCCCCTCACTATGCAGCGATTGATGATCGATCAAATTTGTGCTCGTGCAGCGATTGAGTTTGCTATACGTACGAGAGAACGCTGAAGGATACGCGCGCCTTTTTTTTGTGTTTTGCTGCCAGCTTTGTAGCCCCCTTGCTGCCAGGACAGGGGCAGGTGAGAGTGAAAAATATGGCGGAGGCGTGTGAGGGTGCAGCAGGAAAGGCATGCTGAAGGGTAGCACAGTTGCGACGGATTTGAAGGGATACGCTGGTAGAGGGGAAAGCGATACAAACGCCGTTTCAAGGGACATTCGGGTCTCGCGGTGTTCTGGCTTGGAAAGAGGCTTTGGCGAAGTGTTTAAATCTTTTGCGAGCTTCACGGGTTTTTGAAAATGCAGTGCACTGCCGATGTGGTAAGTGGGGCTGCAGGCGTTGGCATTTGGCACGTCAAGCGGCAGCCAACGAAGTCAAAGCGAAATGCGCTTTAGCTGGTACGTCAGAAAGCACGGTCTTCTTCACGCACGCCGCCATGCATGAGCGGGCTGAAGGGTGCTCTTGCAGAGGCGAAGGGACTGCACCAAAACCGTTGGCCTTCGTGTTGGCATCTGTGAACATTGAAAGAATTGTGGGAGTGCATATGTGTGTGTGTGGGGCGGGCTCCGTGATTGCTTGCTAGCGGTACTGTGTGGATGTGAACAGTTAATGTGACTGGGATGTGTAAGGCTGCAGTGGTAAAGGCATGCTGAATGGCAGTGCCGTCGTGATTGATTTGAACGGGTGCGCTAGATGCGATTTGTGGTGGGGGAATTAGCGGGGCCGCCGTATTTTGCGGTGCCCGCGCATAGCGGTGTTTTTGTGTGGCGAAGGGCCTTGCTGGAGTTTCTACGTTGGTTGTGAGTGTCAGGGGTGCTGGGGGATTCATTGAATACACCACTTTGCTTGCTTCGAGCCGCAGTGACACCGGTTTCGTAATTGGAACAACAGGCGCTGTTAGTAGGGTTTGGGGCATGGACTGGGCGCTTATGAATTTGAAGCCAAACGCGTTCCAGCTCGTACGCTTCGATGTGGTGCTTTTTTCCTTCACGTCAGCATGCAGTCGAGTGTGTGTGTGTGTGTGTGTGTGTGTGTGTGTGTGTGTGTGTGTGTGTGTGTGTGTGTGTGTGTGTGTGTGTGTGTGTGTGTGTGTTGGGACAGCAGCTTTGTAGGTAGACATTACGGGTCTTGTGTGATTGAGAATGAAATGTGCTCATGGTGAGTGTGAATGCGCAGCGGAGGAAGGCGCCCTAATCGGAAGTACAACTGCGATGGAGTTGAAGGGATGTGTTGGGTAGGATTGGTGGTGAGGATAGCAGTGAAGACCTTGTGTTAGGCGACGGCCGAAAAGCGCAGCCTTCTGGCGTGACTAGAGGCTTTGGCGGCGTTTCTAAATGATTTGTGAGCGTCATCAGGGCTTGGGAGTCAATTGCGTTGCCTGTTTCGAAACTCGGTGTGCGCTGGTTTCGCAGATAGGGCAGCACGATTCTTTATGGCATTTGGCTCATGGGGTTGGCGACCATGAATTTGAGTGGACACGCGTTCCAGCGAGTGCGTCGGGATGCATTGCCTTCTCATGCCGTCATGCAGTCGTTGGTGGGTGGGCAAAAGGATGCCTGTGAAGAGGCGGAAGGGCGGGGGAAGAAAACGTAGAGTTCGATGAAGGAGCAGTTGGACACCGTTTGCTTTTTAGGCTAGCAGCATAGTAGTTTTCTGTTACGGCTACTGAGTGCGAAAGAGTGAAAGCTGTGGCTGAGGTGTGCGAGGTTATAGCAAGGAAGGCATGGTGAGGAGGAATGAGTTGCAGTGGAGTTGAAAGGATTCATTGGTTGGATTTGGTGGTGGGGAAAGCAGTGAAGAGGCTGGGTAGGGCGGCGTTCGGGAAGCGCAATGCTTTGGCTTGGCTAGACGCTTTGTTGGAGCGTTGTAGTACCGAAGTCTTTTGTGCGCATCGTGAGTGTTTTGTGGAATCCATTACCCCGGGCGCGAAACTCGGTGGCGCTGGCATCGCACGTAGGGCAGCAGGCGTTGCTCGTTGCACTTGGCGCATGGGAAGAGAGCCTATGAATTTGAAGCAAAAATGCATTCCAGCAAGTGCGTTGGGATGCATTGGCTTCTTTATTGACTCCACCACGTAGGTGTTAGTGAGATGTCGTATGAGTTCACTTGCAGAGACGAAGGAACTGGGCAGAACGCGTTGAGTTAGATGTCGGTGTGGGCGAGCACTGAAGGAATTGTGGGACGGCGCGTGCATTTTAGGCAGCCAGCTCTGCAGGTGCTTGTCAGGGCTGTTGCGTGGGGGCGAATGGAAATTGCGGTGCAGTAGCGGTGGATTTGAAGGTGATGTACTGCAAGTTCGTGGTAAGGAAACTAGTTCAGACCTTGTGTTTCTGGACCTTCGGGTAGTAACGCCGACCGGCATGACTATGTTCATAGCTGGAATGTCTAACGCTTGTAAGTGTGACGACTGTTTGAGAACCCAGTGAATCCAGTGCATTGTGTGAGCAGTAGTTCTGTGACACTGGAGTAGTATGTAAGGCGGCAAGCGTTGTGTGTGGCGATGGGTTGGGCACCTACGAATTTGGCGCGACTTGGATTCAGCAAGTGCGTCGGGATGAGTTGTTCGCTTATTCCGCTTCACCGCGGAGCCATTTGTGAGTGGCAGACGGGTGCTCGTGCAGCGGTGAAAGGGGGACTGGATGGAACAGGCTTCGGTGTGGGTATGAGGGAACTCTGGTTGTGCGTTTTTCTGTTGGGGTAGCGGCGTTGCATGTTTGCTACTAGTGTTGGACGGGAGAGAATGGAAACTGTGGCTGTGGGATATGTGATTGCAACAGCGAAATATGCTGAGTTAGAGTGAAGTTGCGAAGGAGCTGAATTGATGCGTTGGGTGCAGTTGGCGGTGAGGAAAGCGATGAGGATGTCATGTTAGTTGGCGGTCAGGCAGCCTGGTGCTTTGGCGTGGCACAGGGCTTTCGTGGACTGTCTAGGGCGTTTCTAAATCTCACCAGTGCTTGGTAAGAATTAAATCGACCGCGTGACGCGAGGCGAAGCTCGCTAGGGATGGCGTCACGTGTAGGGCAGCAGGCGTTCTTCATACCATTTGGCGCATGGGTTGGACCCTTATGAAGTAGGGGCAAATCACGTTCCAGAACGTGCGTCATGATGCACTGCACCCTATCTTCACGCCACGATGCAGTCGTTGGCGAATGGTAGATTAAATTCTGGCGCAGAGGAAAGGAGTAAGTAGAAGACAGTTGAGCTCATAGGCAAGCACCCAAAGAACGTGGGGAGTGCGTCTGGCTGTTGGGATAACAGTGTTGTTGGTGTTTGTTACGGGAGTTCGGTGGGTGATACGTCTGGCTCAGCTGTGTACAGTTTTGGTAACGAAGGCACGTTGGGGGGATGCGGACCTACGGCAGAATTGAAGGGATGCGTTGGATGCAACTGGGGGAGATGACGGGAATTAAGACACCGTGCTGGACGGTGTTTGGGCAGCGTGGACGGCTGCCATGGCAACGGGCTATACTTTAGTGTCCATGTCGTTTGCCGTCGTCGCAATTGTTTGGAAAATGACTGCACTGC
This sequence comes from Eimeria praecox, assembly GCA_963920595.1. Lineage (NCBI taxonomy): Eukaryota > Apicomplexa > Conoidasida > Eucoccidiorida > Eimeriidae > Eimeria > Eimeria praecox. The sequence goes on from OY986953.1 coordinate 3,527,531, forward strand.
GTGCGTCGAAGCTTGGCGGCGGTGGCGTCGCAGATATGGCAGCATGAGTTGATTTTGGAGTTTGGTGCATGGGGCGGGCGGCTATGATTCAAGGCGAAATGTATTGCAGCAAGTGGGTCTTGATGCGCTGCCTTCTTCACGCCATCATGTAGTCGTTGGTGAGTGATTGGATGGAGATCCGCGTGGGCAAAAAATGTATAGTTCGATGCGGATACGGGCGGGCGCTGACGGAACTGTAGGAACGCGTTTGTGTGTTGGGCTGTCACCGTTGTAGGTGTTGCTCCCGGGTGTTGGATGGGTGGAAGTGACAAGGATGACTGGGGCATGCGAGGTTGCAGCAGCGAAGCTATGCTGAGGGTGAGTGCAGTTGCGACGGAACTGAATGGACGTCCTGGATGGTGTTTGCTGTTGGTAGAGCGCCGTTGGAGCAGCGCAGTTCTTTGGTGGCGAGTAGCGCTGCCAGCATGCCTACGCCATTTGTAATTGCCGTGAGTGTTTGGGTGTCCACTGCGTTGCATGGGGTCGAGGCTCGATGGCCCTCGTGTCGCACGCAGGCCAGTAGGCATTGTTTACGGTATTTCGGCAGTGGCGGGGCGGCTACGAACTAGAGGCGAAATGCTTTCCAGGGGGTGCGTCGCGATGCCTTCTCTAATGCATGGTGCATAAACGAAAGGGTTGGGTAACAAACGCTGTGCTCGGTGCCTGCATGGGCAGGCATTGCAGGAACCGTGAAAGTACGTTTGTTGGGTTATCACAATTGTATCGATAGGGATGGTGTATTATTATGAATTAAATTGAGGTTGGTGCGCCTGAATGTGCAGCAGGGAAGGCGTGTTGAAGGGGAGTGGAACTGCGACAGAGATGAAGGGATGTGCACGGTGAAGTTTGTGGCGGAGATAGCAGTGAAGGGTGTCGCGCTTGGCGGCGTTTGGGCAGCGAGGTCCGCTCGCGTGGCAAAGGATTTTGTTAGGTTGCTCGTGCGCGCCGCGAGGTTTTGGGAACCCTGTGAGTGTAGTGCATTGGGTGGATGGAAACTAGTTGGCGCTGATGCCGTAGTTAAGGCAGCACGTCGTTTATGGGATTTAGGGCACGCGGTGGGAGCCCAGTTTGGGCGAACTGCTTCCCAGATGGTAAGCGGCGGTGTGATGCCTTTCTCCCCCACGTTACCGTGCAGCCGCTGGTGAGTGGCAGGATGGATGATCGCGCAGCGATGAAAGAACTGGGGGACGTTGGGTTCGCAGTGCGTTTGTGTGGCAATTGAAGCAACTATTGGAGTGCGTGCATTCTATGGTCTGTCAGCGGTGTGTATGCTTGCTACGAGCGGAGGATGGGGGAGAGTGGAAGCATCTGAGCTTGCAGCATGGGCGGAATGTCGATGGGGAGTGAAATTGCGTCGGATTTGAAGGTATGTGCTGGATGGAGTTTGTGTTGGGGAAAGCACGGAAGACGTCGTACTTAAGGGCGCTTGGGCAGCGGGTTGCTTTAGCGTGGGGGGAGGCTTTGTTATATTGTTTCAGTCGATTGTGACCCGTTGCACTGCGTGTGTCTGAACTGGCTGGCGTCGTGTCGAGAGTAGGTCAGCTAGGGTTGCTAATGGGACTTGGGACATTCGGTGGGCGGCTTTCAACTATGTTTGAAATGCGCTTCAGATGGTACGTCAGGGCGTGCTGGATTCCTCTTTCACGTCATCATGCCGTCTTTGGCGAGAGGCGGGGGACGTGCTCGCAAAGCAGAAGCGATTGACGCCGGTGTGGGTGTGGGTGAGCATTGAAGGAGCTGTGGCACTGCGTTTGTATCTTAGGCGGCAAGAATTGTAGGTGCTTTTAGGGATGCTGCGTGGGTGCGTATGAAAGCTGCTGGTGGGTCTGCGTTAACATCAGGGAGAGTATGTTAAGGGGGAAAAGCAGTTGCGGAGTTGAAGGCATGCATTCGGTGGAGTTTGTGTTGGAGAAATGCGTGAAGACCTCATGCTTGGCGACGTTCGAACTGTGCGGCTCTTTGGGGTGGTGAGAGGCTTTGTTGGACTTTCTAGGGGAGTTGTGAGTGCCGCAAATGTTTGGGTATCCGTTGAACTCAATGCACTGCATCAGTTGGAGCCCGGTGGCGCTGGCGTGGCGTGCAGGTGAACAGGCATTGTTAATGGGGTTTGATGCATGGGGTGGGCACCTTATGAATTTGACGCTAAACACGTTCCAGCTGGTGAGTTGCGATGCGCTGCTTTCACCATTGGCGTCGCCATGCATTCATTCGTGAGTGGGGGGATGCCCTGTCGTGCAGAGGCGGACGGACCGTGGCAGAGGCGCTGTGCCTGGTGTTTGTATGAGCGAGCATTGGAGCAGCTGCATGGCTGCGTCTGCGTGCTGGGAAGGCAGCTTCGTAGATGATTGTTACGCTTGTTGGAAAGCTGAATATCGAAATTGCGGCGGAGATGTGCAAGGGCACAGCAGGGGAAATATGTTGGGGGAAGGTGGACTTACGACAGAGTTGGAGGGATGTTATGGATGAAGCTTTTGTTGACTAAAGCAATCGAGGTGGTGGTAATCACCACGCCCACAACGCGGTCAACTGGCGTAGCCGAGGGCTTTGTTGGAGTGTCTATGCCGTTTGTCAGCGTAGAGAGTGCCTGAGCATCCAGCGATTCCAGTACACTGCCTGATGGAGCAGTCGATGGCGCTGGTTCCGCAGGTAGGGCAGCAGGATCTGTGTATGGGGTGTGATGCATGGGATCGGAACCTACGAAATGGGAGTGAAATGCATTCCAGCTGGTGAGTGACGAAACGATGGCTTCTTCCGTCGTGCTGCGTGGATCTAGTGATTGGGAAAGAAGCACAGAAGCTGGTTTCGGCGGCATTCGAGCAGCACCTTCTGCTAGCCTGGCGCGAGGCCTTGTTAGAGTGTCTACGTCGCTTGGGAGTCAGTCCATCGCATCGCGTTCGTGGAAGCTCGGTGTCACTGGTGCCGCAGGTTGGGCAGCTTGTGTTGTTAATAGGATTTGGGGGCATGGGGTGGGGGTCTTTGAATTAAGGTTGAAATTTATTGCAGGGAGTGGGTTACGATGCGCTGCCTTCTTCCTTGATGCCGCCATGTAGCGTTTGGCGAGCGCTCAGATGGCTGTTGATCTGGAGACGAACGGGCTGTGCAGAGACCGTTCATTTCGATCAGGATGTTGGCGAGGACTGAGGGTGCTATAGAACAGTGCTAATGTACTGGGCTGTCGACATTGTTGGCGGTTCTCACGGATGTTGGATGGGGCAGAGTGAAACCTGTAATTGACGTGTGTGAGGCAGCGAAGGCATGCTGAGGCGGAGTGCAATTTCGAAGGAGGAATTGCGGTTTGCAGTTGGCGGTGAGGAAAGAAGTGGACAGCACGTTCCGCAGGTGTGGCCGTCTTAGAGTGTCACAGTCCTTTATGAGCGTCACGAGCGTTTGGAATTCCAGTGTACTCGAGTAGAAACTTGGTAGCGCTGGCGTCGTACGTAGCGCAGGGGTGTTACTATGGCGCTCGGATATTGGATTCAATAACTGTGCATTTGAGGTCAAATGCGCTCCAGAATGTGCGTCGCGATGTGCTATATTCTCCATTCAGGCCACCACGCAGTCGCTGGCGAGCTATCGGGTGGGAGCTCCTGCAGAGACGAAAGGACTGAATGAGAAACACTGGGTTTGGTGTGGTTATGAGCAAGCATTTGAGGAGCCTTGAGGCAGCGTCTGTGCCTTGGGATAGTAACGTTGTAGGTGCTTCTTCCCCATGCTGGACAGATGAGCTTGCCAGGGTGATTGAGGCGTGTGCGCTTGCACTGCGGAAGGCATGTGGAGGGGGAGTGCCGTTCCGACGGATTTGAATGGGTATGCTGGGTGCAGTTGGCCGTGCCGGGCGGCGACTGGGCAGCGTGGTGCTTTGGCGTGGCGCGAATCTCGAACCTCAGTTGGAGTGTCTAGCGCTGATGTGCCGTGTAGGGCAGCAGGCGTTGTTAGTGGGATTTGGGGCATGGGGTAGTTTGCGATGAATTAGGGTTGAAATGCGTTCCAGCTTGTGGGTCGCGACGCGCTGGCATGCTCCTTCACACCACCAGGTAATCGTTTTTCAGTCATCGGACGCTGTTTCCAAAGCAGAAACCAAATGACTGACTAGAAGACTGTTGATATTTGGGATGGCGTAGGGGGGCATTGACGTACCTGTAGGACTGCGTTTGCGTGTTGGGCTGCAAGCGTTGTAAGCGTTTCTTACGAATGTTGTGTGGGTGAGAGTGAGAGTGAAAAGCGTGTTTGAGACATGCGAGGTTGCAGCAGGGAGAGTATGTAGAGGGAAGATGGAACTGCGACGAAATTGAGCGGATCCGTTTTATTACCTTAGTGAAAAGACACGTAGGTATGGTTTAGGGGTGTTGGGGCGACGCGGTGTTCTGCCTTGCCGTCGGGCTTTGTTGGAGTGTCTGAATGGCTTGTTGGCGTGGTGAGTGTTTGGCGACCCACCGCTTTAAGTGAGTAGAAGTTCGGTGACACAGTGTGGGGTGAAGGCGTTGTTAATGGGATTAGGGGCATGGCCTGGGCGGCTACGAATTCGGGGGCCCGGTGCGTTTCAGCATGTGCGTTGCGTTGCGCGTGCGTCTTTAGGCAGGCCACCATGCAGTCGCTGGTGAATGGTAGGATGCGTGCTCTAGCACAAGCGAAAGGATTGCGTAGAACTTGATGAGACCGGCGTGTGTGTCTCAGTGAGCATTGGCGGCGCTGTGGGATTGCGACTGCTTGGTCGGCTATCAGTGATTCAAGCGCTATTAACGGGTGTTGGATGGGTGAGCGTGGAAAGCGTGCATGTAAGGATGCAGCAGGGAGGATTGTGTTGAAGGGGAGGGCAGTTGGGACGGATTTGAAGGTGTGTGTTGGCTGCGGGTTGTGTTGGGGGAAGGCGTGAAGGCGTCGTGTTGAGGTGCATTTGGGGAGCGCGGCAATTTGGCGTGGCAGGAAGCTTTGTTCGAGTGTCCACGCCGTTTGCGGGAATCGTGGGAGCCTGGAAATTTATTGTGCCGCATTCACCAACAAAGGGTGGTGGCACAGGTGGGGCGTGTAGGTGAGCAGGTGCTAGTAATAGAGTTTTCGGCATGGGGTGGTTGGCTGTTATTATTGTTGAATTGCCTTTCAGTTTGTGTGTCAGGATAAGCTAGCGTCTTCACTCGCTTTGTCATGTAGTCGTTAGCGAGCCGCCGGATTTTTACTAGTAGAGAGAAAACATAACAGGGTAAAAGACTGTTGGGCCTTGGCGTAGCATAGGGGAGCATTGGCGTAACTGTAGGACTGCCTATATATGCTGCGCTATCAGCATTGTAGGTGCTTGCGACAGGCGCTGCGTACATGCTAGTGAAAAATCTTCCTGAGGCGTGAGAGCGTGCAGCGGCGAAGATATATTATGGAGTGGAATTGCTACGGAGTTGACGGCATGCGCTGGGCGGGGTTGGTGATGAACAAAGCAGTGCAGATGCTGCGTTAGCAGACCGCCGGCAGCGCCGTGTGCTGGCGTCGCTTCTGGGCTCGCTGGAGTGCCTGATTCGTTTGCGAACTTCGCGAGTGCTTGAGAACCTAGATATCCTGATGCATTGCGTGAAGTGAACCAATGTGTTGCTAATGCTGCAGGTAAGGCAGAAGGCATGGGCTACGGGATTCGGGACACGTTGTGGACGCCTGTGAATTTGAGGCGAAATGATCTCCAGCAAGTGGGTCGGGATGCGCGACCTTCTTCCTTTACGCAGCCTTTTAGTCGTTAGTTAGGGGCCAGATTGATTCTCACGGAGAGATAAAACGGCGAGGTTAAGAAGGTTTGCGTTCAATGTGGGTATCGGAGAGCATGAAGGGAACTGGACTTGGGATAGCTGCATTGTAGATGGTTGTTACCTCTGCTGGACGGATGAACATAACCAGTGTGACTGAGGAGTGTGCGCATGCACCAGGGGAAGCATGATGAGAGGCAGTGCAGTTACCACGAGTGGAAGGGATGCGCTTGGTGGGGAGTTGGTGGTGGGAAAAGCAGTGAAGACGTGGTGGGCGGCAGCTGGGCAGCGCGGTGCTTTGGTGTGGCGAGGGATTTTGTTGTCTACGTCATTTGTGAGCGTCGTGGGAGTTTGAGAGTCCACTGCGTTTGCATGAGTCGAAGGTCGGTGAAGCTGGCGTTGCGTGTAGGGAAGCAGGCGTTGCTAATGGGATTTGGGCATGGGGTGGCTTGCGTTGAATAAGGGTTGAAATGCATTCCAGCTGGTGGGTAGCGATGCACTGCCCTCTTTCTTCATGCTATCATGCAGCCGTTGGTTACTGGTAAGATAAATTCTTGTGCAGGTAGGAAAGAACTATGCAGAAGACTGTTGGGCTTTGCTTTCGCATAGACGAGCATTGAAGGAACTGTTGGACTGCAATTGCGTTGGGACAGCAGCTTTGTAGGTGCTTGCGTGCGGCGTTGGATGAGTGAGAGTGGGGAGCGTAATTTGTGCATGGGAGGCTGCAGCGGGGGCAGTGCAGATGGGATGGACTTGAGGGGATGCGACGCCTGATGCTTGCCTTGGGGAAAGCAATGAGCAGCTCGTGCTGGGCGGGATCTCAGACCGCTTGTTAGTGGTGATGCGTCCCCATGCTCAAGCGCCTAAGGCGTGTGCGACACTCGCAGGAGTTTGCGAGTTGGCTGACATGAATGCAACAAAGGTATGCGCCTGTTAATGGGATTTTGATAATAGGCGGTGCGGCTATGAATTATTGTTGAAATGCGTTCCAGCAGCTACGTCGGGATGCGCTGGCTTTTTCCTTGTCACTACCACGTGGTGGTTGGCGAGTGGTTGGATTGACGTTAATGCAGAGAAGAAAGCGTAGGGTAGAAAAATGTTGAGCTTTGGGTTGGCAAACGAGCGCATTACGGGGAATCTACGACTGTGTGTGCTTGCTAGGGTATTGGCGTTGTACGCGTTCGCGGTATTGGGTGTGTGAGAGTGGGAAGCGTGTTGAGCAATGCGCAAATGCAGCACCGAGCGCATGTTAAGGCGTGGCGCATTAGGGCGCGCATCCACTATGCGTGCCTTCTGCAGCTTTTGACGGGAAAGGCCGCGGACACGACTACGCGGACGTGTCTGCGCAGACATCTCGTTGCTGTGCGTTTTGGCAGCGCGTTGCTTTTGCGTCGCGCATGGGTTCGTTGGAATGCCTACGTTTTTTGTGGGCGTTGCGAGTGAGTGTTTGGGAATGTATTGTGTTGCGTGTTTGGGACGGTAATTTTCGGTGGTGTGTCGCGTATAGGACCTTGGATTGTTAATTAGAATTATGCATGGTTTGGGGGGCTTTATGGATGATTGTTGAACTGTGCTCCAGCAGGTGGGTGGGGATGCGGTGGGTTTTGGGTTGATGTTACGATGTAGTATTTGGTGAGTGGTGGGATGGCTGTTCCTGCAGAGAGAAAGAACAGGGTAGAAGAGAGTTTAGGTTTGTATTAGCATGGTGTCCCATTGGGGGAATTGCAAGAGTGGGTTTTGTTGTAGGGCTCTGAGCGTTTTAGATGTTTGTTGGTGGTGTTGGGTGGATGAGAGTGGAAAGTGTGTTTGAGGTGTGTGCTTTTGTAAGGGGGAGGGTGTGTTGTATGTGGGGCATATGGGATGGATTGGAGTGTTCTTGTTGTACGTATTTTGCGATGGGGAAGGACATGAAAACGTCTCGTTGCTGTGCGTTTGGGCAGCGCGTCGCGTTTGCGTGGCGGGCAGGTTGGTTGGAATGCCTACGTTTTCTGTGGGCGTTGTGAGTGAGTGTTTGGGAATGTATTGTGCTGCGTGTTTGGGATGATAATTTTCGGTGGTATGTCGTGTATGGGGTCTTGGATTGTTAATTGGAATTGGGCATGGTTTGGGGGGCTTTATGGATGATTGTTGAACTTTGCTCCAGCATGTGCGTGGTGACGCGGTGGGTTTGGGGTTTATTCTGCGGTGCAGTGCTTGGTGAGTGGTGGGATGGCTGTTCCTGCAGAGGGAAAGGACAGGGTAGAAGAGAGTTTAGGTTTGTATTAGCATGGTGCCGCATTGGGAGAACTGCAAGAGTTGGTTTTGTTGTAGGGCTTTGAGCGTTTTAGATGTTTGTTGGTGGTGTTGGATGGATGAGAGTGGAAAGTGTGTTTGAGGCGTGTGCTTTTGTAAGGGGGACGGTGTCTTTAGACGCGGGGCATATGGGATGGATTCGAGTGTACTTGTTGTATGCATTTTGCGATGGGGAAGGGCACGAAGACGTCTCGTTGCTGTGGGTTTGGGCAGCGCGTCGCGTTCGCGTGGCGGGCAGGTTCGTTGGAATGTCTACGTTTTTTGTGGGCGTTGTGAGTGAGTGTTTGGGAATGTATTGTGTTGCGTGTTTGGGACGGTAATTTTCGGTGGTGTGCCGTGTATAGGGCCTTGGATTTTTAATTAGAATTATGCATGGTTTGGGGGGCTTTATGGATGATTGTTGAACTGTGCTCCAGCCGGTAGATGGGGATGCGGTGGGTTTTGGGTTGATGCTACGATGTAGTATTTGGTGAGTGGTGGGATGGCTGTTCCTGCAGAGAGAAAGGACATTGTAGAAGAGAGCTTAGGTTTGTATTAGCATGGTGTCGCATTGGGGGAATTGCAAGAGTGGGTTTTGTTGTAGGGCTTTGAGCGTTTTAGATGTTTGTTGGTGGTGTTGGATGGATGAGAGTGGAAAGTGTGTTTGAGGCGTGTGCTTTTGTAAGGGGGACGGTGTGTTGTATGTGGGGCATATGGGATGGATTGAAGTGTTCTTGTTGTACGTATTTTGCGATGGGGAAGGACATGAAAACGTCTCGTTGCTGTGCGTTTGGGCAGCGCGTCGCGTTTGCGTGGCGGGCAGGTTGGTTGGAATGCCTACGTTTTTTGTGGGCGTTGTGAGTGAGTGTTTGGGAATGTATTGTGCTGCGTGTTTGGGATGATAATTTTCGGTGGTATGTCGTGTATGGGGTCTTGGATTGTTAATTGGAATTGGGCATGGTTTGGGGGGCTTTATGGATGATTGTTGAACTTTGCTCCAGCAGGTGGGTGGGGATGCGGTGGGTTTTGGGTTGATGCTACGATGTAGTATTTGGTGAGTGGTGGGATGGCTGTTCCTGCAGAGGGAAAGGACAGGGTAGAAGACAGTTTAGGTTTGTATTAGCATGGCGTCGCATTGAGGGAATTGCAAGAGTGGGTTTTGTTGTAGGGCTCTGAGCGTTTTAGATGTTTGTTGGTGGTGTTGGGTGGATGAGGGTGGAAAGTGTGTTTGAGGCGTGTGCTTTTGTAAGGGGGACGGTGTCTTTAGACGCGGGGCATATGGGATGGATTGGAGTGTACTTGTTGTATGCATTTTGCGATGGGGAAGGGCACGAAGACGTCTCGTTGCTGTGGGTTTGGGCAGCGCGTCGCGTTTGCGTGGCGGGCAGGTTCGTTGGAATGTCTACGTTTTTTGTGGGCGTTGTGAGTGAGTGTTTGGGAATGTATTGTGTTGCGTGTTTGGGACGGTAATTTTCGGTGGTGTGCCGTGTATAGGGCCTTGGATTTTTAATTAGAATTATGCATGGTTTGGGGGGCTTTATGGATGATTGTTGAACTGTGCTCCAGCCGGTAGGTGGGGATGCGGTGGGTTTTGGGTTGATGCTACGATGTAGTATTTGGTGAGTGGTGGGATGGCTGTTCCTGCAGAGAGAAAGGACATTGTAGAAGAGAGCTTAGGTTTGTATTAGCATGGTGTCGCATTGGGGGAATTGCAAGAGTGGGTTTTGTTGTAGGGCTTTGAGCGTTTTAGATGTTTGTTGGTGGTGTTGAGTGGATGAGAGTGGAAAGTGTGTTTGAGGCGTGTGCTTTTGTAAGGGGGACGGTGTGTTGTATATGGGGCACATGGGATGGATTGGAGTGTACTTGTTGTACGTATTTTGCGATGGGGAAGGACATGAAGACGTCTCGTTGCTGTGCGTTTGGGCAGCGCGTCGCGTTTGCGTGGCGGGCAGGTTGGTTGGAATGCCTACGTTTTTTGTGGGCGTTGTGAGTGAGTGTTTGGGAATGTATTGTGTTGCGTGTTTGGGACGGTAATTTTCGGTGGTGTGTCGTGTATAGGACCTTGGATTGTTAATTAGAATTGGGCATGGTTTGGGGGGCTTTATGGACGATTGTTGAACTTTGCTCCAGCAGGTGGGTGGGGATGCGGTGGGTTTTGGGTTGATGCTACGATGTAGTATTTGGTGAGTGGCGGGATGGCTGTTCCTGCAGAGAGAAAGAACAGGGTAGAAGACAGTTTAGGTTTGTATTAGCATGGTGCCGCATTGGGGGAACTGCAAGAGTGGGTTTTGTTGTAGGGCTCTGAGCGTTTTAGATGTTTGTTGGTGGTGTTGAGTGGATGAGAGTGGAAAGTGTGTTTGAGGCGTGTGCTTTTGTGAGGGGGACGGTGTCTTTAGACGCGGGGCATATGGGATGGATTCGAGTGTACTTGTTGTATGCATTTTGCGATGGGGAAGGGCACGAAGACGTCTCGTTGCTGTGCGTTTGGGCAGCGCGTCGCGTTTGCGTGGCGGGCAGGTTCGTTGGAATGTCTACGTTTTTTGTGGGCGTTGTGAGTGAGTGTTTGGGAATGTATTGTGTTGCGTGTTTGGGACGGTAATTTTCGGTGGTGTGCCGTGTATAGGGCCTTGGATTTTTAATTAGAATTATGCATGGTTTGGGGGGCTTTATGGATGATTGTTGAACTTTGCTCCAGCATGTGCGTGGTGACGCGGTGGGTTTGGGGTTTATTCTGCGGTGCAGTGCTTGGTGAGTGGTGGGATGGCTGTTCCTGCAGAGGGAAAGGACATTGTAGAAGAGAGCTTAGGTTTGTATTAGCATGGTGCCGCATTGGAGGAATTGCAAGAGTGGGTTTTGTTGTAGGGCTTTGAGCGTTTTAGATGTTTGTTGGTGGTGTTGGATGGATGAGAGTGGAAAGTGTGTTTGAGGCGTGTGCTTTTGTAAGGGGGACGGTGTGTTGTATATGGGGCATATGGGATGGATTGGAGTGTACTTGTTGTACGTATTTTGCGATGGGGAAGGACATGAAGACGTCTCGTTGCTGTGGGTTTGGGCAGCGCGTCGCGTTTGCGTGGCGGGCAGGTTGGTTGGAATGCCTACGTTTTTTGTGGGCGTTGTGAGTGAGTGTTTGGGAATGTATTGTGTTGCGTGTTTGGGACGGTAATTTTCGGTGGTGTGTCGTGTATAGGACCTTGGATTGTTAATTAGAATTGGGCATGGTTTGGGGGGCTTTATGGATGATTGTTGAACTTTGCTCCAGCAGGTGGGTGGGGATGCGGTGGGTTTTGAGTTGATGCTACGATGTAGTATTTGGTGAGTGGCGGGATGGCTGTTCCTGCAGAGAGAAAGGACATTGTAGAAGAGAGCTTAGGTTTGTATTAGCATGGTGCCGCATTGGGGGAATTGCAAGAGTGGGTTTTGTTGTAGGGCTTTGAGCGTTTTAGATGTTTGTTGGTGGTGTTGAGTGGATGAGAGTGGAAAGTGTGTTTGAGGCGTGTGCTTTTGTAAGGGGGACGGTGTGTTGTATATGGGGCACATGGGATGGATTGGAGTGTACTTGTTGTACGTATTTTGCGATGGGGAAGGACATGAAGACGTCTCGTTGCTGTGCGTTTGGGCAGCGCGTCGCGTTTGCGTGGCGGGCAGGTTGGTTGGAATGCCTACGTTTTTTGTGGGCGTTGTGAGTGAGTGTTTGGGAATGTATTGTGCTGCGTGTTTGGGATGATAATTTTCGGTGGTATGTCGTGTATGGGGTCTTGGATTGTTAATTGGAATTGGGCATGGTTTGGGGGGCTTTATGGATGATTGTTGAACTTTGCTCCAGCAGGTGGGTGGGGATGCGGTGGGTTTTGGGTTGATGCTACGATGTAGTATTTGGTGAGTGGTGGGATGGCTGTTCCTGCAGAGGGAAAGGACAGGGTAGAAGACAGTTTAGGTTTGTATTAGCATGGCGTCGCATTGAGGGAATTGCAAGAGTGGGTTTTGTTGTAGGGCTCTGAGCGTTTTAGATGTTTGTTGGTGGTGTTGAGTGGATGAGGGTGGAAAGTGTGTTTGAGGCGTGTGCTTTTGTAAGGGGGACGGTGTCTTTAGACGCGGGGCATATGGGATGGATTGGAGTGTACTTGTTGTATGCATTTTGCGATGGGGAAGGGCACGAAGACGTCTCGTTGCTGTGCGTTTGGGCAGCGCGTCGCGTTTGCGTGGCGGGCAGGTTCGTTGGAATGTCTACGTTTTTTGTGGGCGTTGTGAGTGAGTGTTTGGGAATGTATTGTGTTGCGTGTTTGGGACGGTAATTTTCGGTGGTGTGCCGTGTATAGGGCCTTGGATTTTTAATTAGAATTATGCATGGTTTGGGGGGCTTTATGGATGATTGTTGAACTTTGCTCCAGCATGTGCGTGGTGACGCGGTGGGTTTGGGGTTTATTCTGCGGTGCAGTGCTTGGTGAGTGGTGGGATGGCTGTTCCTGCAGAGGGAAAGGACATTGTAGAAGAGAGCTTAGGTTTGTATTAGCATGGTGCCGCATTGGGGGAATTGCAAGAGTGGGCTTTGTTGTAGGGCTTTGAGCGTTTTAGATGTTTGTTGGTGGTGTTGGATGGATGAGAGTGGAAAGTGTGTTTGAGGCGTGTGCTTTTGTAAGGGGGACGGTGTGTTGTATATGGGGCATATGGGATGGATTGGAGTGTACTTGTTGTACGTATTTTGCGATGGGGAAGGACATGAAGACGTCTCGTTGCTGTGCGTTTGGGCAGCGCGTCGCGTTTGCGTGGCGGGCAGGTTGGTTGGAATGCCTACGTTTTTTGTGGGCGTTGTGAGTGAGTGTTTGGGAATGTATTGTGTTGCGTGTTTGGGACGGTAATTTTCGGTGGTGTGTCGTGTATAGGACCTTGGATTGTTAATTAGAATTGGGCATGGTTTGGGGGGCTTTATGGATGATTGTTGAACTTTGCTCCAGCAGGTGGGTGGGGATGCGGTGGGTTTTGAGTTGATGCTACGATGTAGTATTTGGTGAGTGGCGGGATGGCTGTTCCTGCAGAGAGAAAGGACATTGTAGAAGAGAGCTTAGGTTTGTATTAGCATGGTGCCGCATTGGGGGAATTGCAAGAGTGGGTTTTGTTGTAGGGCTTTGAGCGTTTTAGATGTTTGTTGGTGGTGTTGAGTGGATGAGAGTGGAAAGTGTGTTTGAGGCGTGTGCTTTTGTAAGGGGGACGGTGTGTTGTATATGGGGCACATGGGATGGATTGGAGTGTACTTGTTGTACGTATTTTGCGATGGGGAAGGACATGAAGACGTCTCGTTGCTGTGCGTTTGGGCAGCGCGTCGCGTTTGCGTGGCGGGCAGGTTGGTTGGAATGCCTACGTTTTTTGTGGGCGTTGTGAGTGAGTGTTTGGGAATGTATTGTGCTGCGTGTTTGGGATGATAATTTTCGGTGGTATGTCGTGTATGGGGTCTTGGATTGTTAATTGGAATTGGGCATGGTTTGGGGGGCTTTATGGATGATTGTTGAACTTTGCTCCAGCAGGTGGGTGGGGATGCGGTGGGTTTTGGGTTGATGCTACGATGCAGTATTTGGTGAGTGGTGGGATGGCTGTTCCTGCAGAGGGAAAGGACAGGGTAGAAGACAGTTTAGGTTTGTATTAGCATGGCGTCGCATTGAGGGAATTGCAAGAGTGGGTTTTGTTGTAGGGCTCTGAGCGTTTTAGATGTTTGTTGGTGGTGTTGGGTGGATGAGGGTGGAAAGTGTGTTTGAGGCGTGTGCTTTTGTAAGGGGGACGGTGTCTTTAGACGCGGGGCATATGGGATGGATTGGAGTGTACTTGTTGTATGCATTTTGCGATGGGGAAGGGCACGAAGACGTCTCGTTGCTGTGGGTTTGGGCAGCGCGTCGCGTTTGCGTGGCGGGCAGGTTCGTTGGAATGTCTACGTTTTTTGTGGGCGTTGTGAGTGAGTGTTTGGGAATGTATTGTGTTGCGTGTTTGGGACGGTAATTTTCGGTGGTGTGCCGTGTATAGGGCCTTGGATTTTTAATTAGAATTATGCATGGTTTGGGGGGCTTTATGGATGATTGTTGAACTGTGCTCCAGCCGGTAGGTGGGGATGCGGTGGGTTTTGGGTTGATGCTACGATGTAGTATTTGGTGAGTGGTGGGATGGCTGTTCCTGCAGAGAGAAAGGACATTGTAGAAGAGAGCTTAGGTTTGTATTAGCATGGTGTCGCATTGGGGGAATTGCAAGAGTGGGTTTTGTTGTAGGGCTTTGAGCGTTTTAGATGTTTGTTGGTGGTGTTGAGTGGATGAGAGTGGAAAGTGTGTTTGAGGCGTGTGCTTTTGTAAGGGGGACGGTGTGTTGTATATGGGGCACATGGGATGGATTGGAGTGTACTTGTTGTACGTATTTTGCGATGGGGAAGGACATGAAGACGTCTCGTTGCTGTGCGTTTGGGCAGCGCGTCGCGTTTGCGTGGCGGGCAGGTTGGTTGGAATGCCTACGTTTTTTGTGGGCGTTGTGAGTGAGTGTTTGGGAATGTATTGTGTTGCGTGTTTGGGACGGTAATTTTCGGTGGTGTGTCGTGTATAGGACCTTGGATTGTTAATTAGAATTGGGCATGGTTTGGGGGGCTTTATGGACGATTGTTGAACTTTGCTCCAGCAGGTGGGTGGGGATGCGGTGGGTTTTGGGTTGATGCTACGATGTAGTATTTGGTGAGTGGCGGGATGGCTGTTCCTGCAGAGAGAAAGAACAGGGTAGAAGACAGTTTAGGTTTGTATTAGCATGGTGCCGCATTGGGGGAACTGCAAGAGTGGGTTTTGTTGTAGGGCTTTGAGCGTTTTAGATGTTTGTTGGTGGTGTTGAGTGGATGAGAGTGGAAAGTGTGTTTGAGGCGTGTGCTTTTGTGAGGGGGACGGTGTCTTTAGACGCGGGGCATATGGGATGGATTCGAGTGTACTTGTTGTATGCATTTTGCGATGGGGAAGGGCACGAAGACGTCTCGTTGCTGTGCGTTTGAGCAGCGCGTCGCGTTTGCGTGGCGGGCAGGTTCGTTGGAATGTCTACGTTTTTTGTGGGCGTTGTGAGTGAGTGTTTGGGAATGTATTGTGTTGCGTGTTTGGGACGGTAATTTTCGGTGGTGTGCCGTGTATAGGGCCTTGGATTTTTAATTAGAATTATGCATGGTTTGGGGGGCTTTATGGATGATTGTTGAACTTTGCTCCAGCATGTGCGTGGTGACGCGGTGGGTTTGGGGTTTATTCTGCGGTGCAGTGCTTGGTGAGTGGTGGGATGGCTGTTCCTGCAGAGGGAAAGGACATTGTAGAAGAGAGCTTAGGTTTGTATTAGCATGGTGCCGCATTGGGGGAATTGCAAGAGTGGGCTTTGTTGTAGGGCTTTGAGCGTTTTAGATGTTTGTTGGTGGTGTTGGATGGATGAGAGTGCAAAGTGTGTTTGAGGCGTGTGCTTTTGTAAGGGGGACGGTGTGTTGTATATGGGGCATATGGGATGGATTGGAGTGTACTTGTTGTACGTATTTTGCGATGGGGAAGGACATGAAGACGTCTCGTTGCTGTGCGTTTGGGCAGCGCGTCGCGTTTGCGTGGCGGGCAGGTTGGTTGGAATGCCTACGTTTTTTGTGGGCGTTGTGAGTGAGTGTTTGGGAATGTATTGTGTTGCGTGTTTGGGACGGTAATTTTCGGTGGTGTGTCGTGTATAGGACCTTGGATTGTTAATTAGAATTATGCATGGTTTGGGGGGCTTTATGGATGATTGTTGAACTTTGCTCCAGCAGGTGGGTGGGGATGCGGTGGGTTTTGAGTTGATGCTACGATGTAGTATTTGGTGAGTGGCGGGATGGCTGTTCCTGCAGAGAGAAAGGACATTGTAGAAGAGAGCTTAGGTTTGTATTAGCATGGTGCCGCATTGGGGGAATTGCAAGAGTGGGTTTTGTTGTAGGGCTTTGAGCGTTTTAGATGTTTGTTGGTGGTGTTGAGTGGATGAGAGTGGAAAGTGTGTTTGAGGCGTGTGCTTTTGTAAGGGGGACGGTGTGTTGTATATGGGGCACATGGGATGGATTGGAGTGTACTTGTTGTACGTATTTTGCGATGGGGAAGAGCATGAAGACGTCTCGTTGCTGTGCGTTTGGGCAGCGCGTCGCGTTTGCGTGGCGGGCAGGTTGGTTGGAATGCCTACGTTTTTTGTGTGCGTTGTGAGTGAGTGTTTGGGAATGTATTGTGTTGCGTGTTTGGGACGGTAATTTTCGGTGGTGTGTCGTGTATAGGACCTTGGATTGTTAATTAGAATTGGGCATGGTTTGGGGGGCTTTATGGATGATTGTTGAACTTTGCTCCAGCAGGTGGGTGGGGATGCGGTGGGTTTTGAGTTGATGCTACGATGTAGTATTTGGTGAGTGGCGGGATGGCTGTTCCTGCAGAGAGAAAGAACAGGGTAGAAGACAGTTTAGGTTTGTATTAGCATGGTGCCGCATTGGGGGAACTGCAAGAGTGGGTTTTGTTGTAGGGCTTTGAGCGTTTTAGATGTTTGTTGGTGGTGTTGAGTGGATGAGAGTGGAAAGTGTGTTTGAGGCGTGTGCTTTTGTGAGGGGGACGGTGTCTTTAGACGCGGGGCATATGGGATGGATTGGAGTGTACTTGTTGTATGCATTTTGCGATGGGGAAGGGCACGAAGACGTCTCGTTGCTGTGCGTTTGGGCAGCGCGTCGCGTTTGCGTGGCGGGCAGGTTCGTTGGAATGTCTACGTTTTTTGTGGGCGTTGTGAGTGAGTGTTTGGGAATGTATTGTGTTGCGTGTTTGGGACGGTAATTTTCGGTGGTGTGCCGTGTATAGGGCCTTGGATTTTTAATTAGAATTATGCATGGTTTGGGGGGCTTTATGGATGATTGTTGAACTGTGCTCCAGCCGGTAGGTGGGGATGCGGTGGGTTTTGGGTTGATGCTACGATGTAGTATTTGGTGAGTGGTGGGATGGCTGTTCCTGCAGAGAGAAAGGACATTGTAGAAGAGAGCTTAGGTTTGTATTAGCATGGTGTCGCATTGGGGGAATTGCAAGAGTGGGTTTTGTTGTAGGGCTTTGAGCGTTTTAGATGTTTGTTGGTGGTGTTGGATGGATGAGAGTGGAAAGTGTGTTTGAGGCGTGTGCTTTTGTAAGGGGGACGGTGTCTTTAGACGCGGGGCATATGGGATGGATTCGAGTGTACTTGTTGTACGTATTTTGCGATGGGGAAGGACATGAAGACGTCTCGTTGCTGTGCGTTTGGGCAGCGCGTCGCGTTTGCGTGGCGGGCAGGTTGGTTGGAATGCCTACGCTTTTTGTGGGCGTTGTGAGTGAGTGTTTGGGAATGTATTGTGTTGCGTGTTTGGGACGGTAATTTTCGGTGGTGTGTCGTGTATAGGACCTTGGATTGTTAATTAGAATTGGGCATGGTTTGGGGGGCTTTATGGATGATTGTTGAACTTTGCTCCAGCATGTGCGTGGTGATGCGGTGGGTTTGGGGTTTATTCTGCGGTGCAGTGTTTGGTGAGTGGTGGGATGGCTGTTCCTGCAGAGGGAAAGGACAGGGTAGAAGACAGTTTAGATTTGTATTAGCATGGTGTCGCATTGGAGGAATTGCAAGAGTGGGTTTTGTTGTAGGGCTTTGAGCGTCTTAGATGTTTGTTGGTGGTGTTGGGTGGATGAGAGTGGAAAATGTGTTTGAGGCGTGTGCTTTTGTAAGGGGGACGGTGTGTTGTATGTGGGGCATATGGGATGGATTGGAGTGTACTTGTTGTACGTATTTTGCGATGGGGAAGGACATGAAGACGCCTCGTTGCTGTGCGTTTGGGCAGCGCGTCGCGTTTGCGTGGCGGGCAGGTTGGTTGGAATGCCTACGTTTTTTGTGGGCGTTGTGAGTGAGTGTTTGGGAATGTATTGTGTTGCGTGTTTGGGACGGTAATTTTCGGTGGTGTGTCGTGTATAGGACCTTGGATTGTTAATTAGAATTGGGCATGGTTTGGGGGGCTTTATGGATGATTGTTGAACTTTGCTCCAGCAGGTGGGTGGGGATGCGGTGGGTTTTGAGTTGATGCTACGATGTAGTATTTGGTGAGTGGTGGGATGGCTGTTCCTGCAGAGGGAAAGGACAGGGTAGAAGAGAGTTTAGGTTTGTATTAGCTTGGCGTCGCATTGGGGGAACTGCAAGAGTGGGTTTTGTTGTATGGCTCTCAGCGTTTTAGATGTTTGTTGGTGGTGTTGGATGGATGAGAGTGTATAGTGTGTTTGAGGCGTGTGCTTTTGTAAGGAGGACGGTGTGTTGTATGTGGGGCATATGGGATGGATTGGAGTGTACTTGTTGTATGCATTTTGCGATGGGGAAGGACATGAAGACATCTCGTTGCTGTGCGTTTGGGCAGCGCGTCGCGTTTGCGTGGCGGGCAGGTTGGTTGGAATGCCTACGTTTTTTGTGGGCGTTGTGAGTGAGTGTTTGGGAATGCATTGTGTTGCGTGTTTGGGACGGTAATTTTCGGTGGTGTGTCGTGTATAGGACCTTGGATTGTTAATTAGAATTGGGCATGGTTTGGGGGGCTTTATGGATGATTGTTGAACTTTGCTCCAGCAGGTGGGTGGGGATGCGGTGGGTTTTGAGTTGATGTTACCATGTAGTATTTGGTGAGTGGTGGGATGGCTGTTCCTGCAGAGAGAAAGAACAGGGTAGAAGACAGTTTAGGTTTGTATTAGCATGGTGCCGCATTGGGGGAACTGCAAGAGTGGGTTTTGTTGTAGGGCTTTGAGCGTTCAGATGTTTGTTGGTGGTGTTGGATGGATGAGAGTGGAAAGTGTGTTTGAGGCGTGTGCTTTTGTAAGGGGGACGGTGTGTTGTATGTGGGGCATATGGGATGGATTGGAGTGTACTTGTTGTACGTATTTTGCGATGGGGAAGGACATGAAGACGTCTCGTTGCTGTGCGTTTGGGCAGCGCGTCGCGTTTGCGTGGCGGGCAAGTTCGTTGGAATGCCTACGCTTTTTGTGGGCGTTGTGAGTGAGTGTTTGGGAATGTATTGTGTTGCGTGTTTGGGACGGTAATTTTCGGTGGTGTGTCGTGTATAGGACCTTGGATTGTTAATTAGAATTGGGCATGGTTTGGGGGGCTTTATGGATGATTGTTGAACTTTGCTCCAGCATGTGCGTGGTGATGCGGTGGGTTTGGGGTTTATTCTGCGGTGCAGTGTTTGGTGAGTGGTGGGATGACTGTTCCTGCAGAGGGAAAGGACAGGGTAGAAGACAGTTTAGATTTGTATTAGCTTGGCGTCGCATTGGGGGAACTGCAAGAGTGGGTTTTGTTGTAGGGCTTTGAGCGTTTTAGATGTTTGTTGGTGGTGTTGGATGGATGAGAGTGTATAGTGTGTTTGAGGCGTGTGCTTTTGTAAGGAGGACGGTGTGTTGTATGTGGGGCATATGGGATGGATTGGAGTGTACTTGTTGTACGTATTTTGCGATGGGGAAGGACATGAAGACATCTCGTTGCTGTGCGTTTGGGCAGCGCGTCGCGTTTGCGTGGCGGGCAGGTTGGTTGGAATGTCTACGTTTTTTGTGGGCGTTGTGAGTGAGTGTTTGGGAATGTATTGTGTTGCGTGTTTGGGACGGTAATTTTCGGTGGTGTGTCGTGTATAGGACCTTGGATTGTTAATTAGAATTGGGCATGGTTTGGGAGGCTTTATGGATGATTGTTGAACTTTGCTCCAGCATGTGCGTGGTGATGCGGTGGGTTTGGGGTTTATTCTGCGGTGCAGTGCTTGGTGAGTGGTGGGATGGCTGTTCCTGCAGAGGGAAAGGACAGGGTAGAAGACAGTTTAGGTTTGTATTAGCATGGCGTCGCATTGGGGGAACTGCAAGAGTGGGTTTTGTTGTATGGCTCTGAGCGTTTTAGATGTTTGTTGGTGGTGTTGGATGGATGAGAGTGTATAGTGTGTTTGAGGCGTGTGCTTTTGTAAGGAGGACGGTGTGTTGTATGTGGGGCATATGGGATGGATTGGAGTGTACTTGTTGTACGTATTTTGCGATGGGGAAGGACATGAAGACATCTCGTTGCTGTGCGTTTGGGCAGCGCGTCGCGTTTGCGTGGCGGGCAGGTTGGTTGGAATGCCTACGTTTTTTGTGGGCGTTGTGAGTGAGTGTTTGGGAATGCATTGTGTTGCGTGTTTGGGACGGTAATTTTCGGTGGTGTGTCGTGTATAGGACCTTGGATTGTTAATTAGAATTGGGCATGGTTTGGGGGGCTTTATGGATGATTGTTGAACTGTGCTCCAGCAGGTGGGTGGGGATGCGGTGGGTTTTGAGTTGATCTTACGATGTAGTATTTGCTGAGTGGTGGGATGGCTGTTCCTGCAGAGAGAAAGAACAGGGTAGAAGACAGTTTAGGTTTGTATTAGCATGGTGCCGCATTGGGGGAACTGCAAGAGTGGGTTTTGTTGTAGGGCTTTGAGCGTTCAGATGTTTGTTGGTGGTGTTGGATGGATGAGAGTGGAAAGTGTGTTTGAGGCGTGTGCTTTTGTAAGGGGGACGGTGTGTTGTATGTGGGGCATATGGGATGGATTGGAGTGTACTTGTTGTACGTATTTTGCGATGGGGAAGGACATGAAGACGTCTCGTTGCTGTGCGTTTGGGCAGCGCGTCGCGTTTGCGTGGCGGGCAAGTTCGTTGGAATGCCTACGCTTTTTGTGGGCGTTGTGAGTGAGTGTTTGGGAATGTATTGTGTTGCGTGTTTGGGACGGTAATTTTCGGTGGTGTGTCGTGTATAGGACCTTGGATTGTTAATTAGAATTGGGCATGGTTTGGGGGGCTTTATGGATGATTGTTGAACTTTGCTCCAGCAGGTGGGTTGGGATGCGGTGGGTTTTGGGTTGATGTTACGATGTAGTATTTGGTGGGTGGTGGGATGGCTGTTCCTGCAGAGGGAAAGGACAGGGTAGAAGACAGTTTAGATTTGTATTAGCATGGTGTCGCATTGGAGGAATTGCAAGAGTGGGTTTTGTTGTATGGGTCTGAGCGTTTTAGATGTTTGTTGGTGGTGTTGGGTGGATGAGAGTGGAAAATGTGTTTGAGGCGTGTGCTTTTGTAAGGGGGACGGTGTGTTGTATGTGGGGCATATGGGATGGATTGGAGTGTACTTGTTGTACGTATTTTGCGATGGGGAAGGACATGAAGACGTCTCGTTGCTGTGCGTTTGGGCAGCGCGTCGTGTTTGCGTGGCGGGCAGGTTGGTTGGAATGCCTACGTTTTTTGTGGGCGTTGTGAGTGAGTGTTTGGGAATGTATTGTGTTGCGTGTTTGGGACGGTAATTTTCGGTGGTGTGTCGTGTATAGGACCTTGGATTGTTAATTAGAATTGGGCATGGTTTGGGGGGCTTTATGGATGATTGTTGAACTTTGCTCCAGCATGTGCGTGGTGATGCGGTGGGTTTGGGGTTTATTCTGCGGTGCAGTGTTTGGTGAGTGGTGGGATGACTGTTCCTGCAGAGGGAAAGGACAGGGTAGAAGACAGTTTAGGTTTGTATTAGCTTGGCGTCGCATTGGGGGAACTGCAAGAGTGGGTTTTGTTGTATGGCTCTGAGCGTTTTAGATGTTTGTTGGTGGTGTTGGATGGATGAGAGTGTATAGTGTGTTTGAGGCGTGTGCTTTTGTAAGGAGGACGGTGTGTTGTATGTGGGGCATATGGGATGGATTGGAGTGTACTTGTTGTACGTATTTTGCGATGGGGAAGGACATGAAGACATCTCGTTGCTGTGCGTTTGGGCAGCGCGTCGCGTTTGCGTGGCGGGCAGGTTGGTTGGAATGCCTACGTTTTTTGTGGGCGTTGTGAGTGAGTGTTTGGGAATGTATTGTGTTGCGTGTTTGGGACGGTAATTTTCGGTGGTGTGTCGTGTATAGGACCTTGGATTGTTAATTAGAATTATGCATGGTTTGGGGGGCTTTATGGATGATTGTTGAACTTTGCTCCAGCAGGTGGGTTGGGATGCGGTGGGTTTTGGGTTGATGTTACGATGTAGTATTTGGTGGGTGGTGGGATGGCTGTTCCTGCAGAGGGAAAGGACAGGGTAGAAGACAGTTTAGATTTGTATTAGCATGGTGTCGCATTGGAGGAATTGCAAGAGTGGGTTTTGTTGTATGGGTCTGAGCGTTTTAGATGTTTGTTGGTGGTGTTGGGTGGATGAGAGTGGAAAGTGTGTTTGAGGCGTGTGCTTTTGTAAGGAGGACGGTGTGTTGTATGTGGGGCATATGGGATGGATTGGAGTGTACTTGTTGTACGTATTTTGCGATGGGGAAGGACATGAAGACGTCTCGTTGCTGTGCGTTTGGGCAGCGCGTCGCGTTTGCGTGGCGGGCAGGTTGGTTGGAATGCCTACGCTTTTTGTGGGCGTTGTGAGTGAGTGTTTGGGAATGTATTGTGTTGCGTGTTTGGGACGGTAATTTTCGGTGGTGTGTCGTGTATAGGACCTTGGATTGTTAATTAGAATTGGGCATGGTTTGGGGGGCTTTATGGATGATTGTTGAACTTTGCTCCAGCAGGTGGGTGGGGATGCGGTGGGTTTTGGGTTGATGTTACGATGTAGTATTTGGTGAGTAGTGGGATGGCTGTTCCTGCAGAGGGAAAGGACAGGGTAGAAGACAGTTTAGGTTTGTATTAGCATGGTGTCGCATTGGGGGAACTGCAAGAGTGGGTTTTGTTGTAGGGCTCTGAGCGATTTACATGTTTGTTGGTGGTGTTGGGTGGATGAGATTGTATAGTGTGTTTGAGGCGTGTGCTTTTGTAAGGGGGACGGTGTGTTGTATGTGGGGCATATGGGATGGATTGGAGTGTACTTGTTGTACGTATTTTGCGATGGGGAAGGACATGAAGACGTCTCGTTGCTGTGCGTTTGGGCAGCGCGTCGCGTTTGCGTGGCGGGCAGGTTGGTTGGAATGCCTACGCTTTTTGTGGGCGTTGTGAGTGAGTGTTTGGGAATGTATTGTGTTGCGTGTTTGGGACGGTAATTTTCGGTGGTGTGTCGTGTATAGGACCTTGGATTGTTAATTAGAATTGGGCATGGTTTGGGGGGCTTTATGGATGATTGTTGAACTTTGCTCCAGCAGGTGGGTGGGGATGCGGTGGGTTTTGGGTTGATGTTACGATGTAGTATTTGGTGAGTAGTGGGATGGCTGTTCCTGCAGAGGGAAAGGACAGGGTAGAAGACAGTTTAGGTTTGTATTAGCATGGTGTCGCATTGGGGGAACTGCAAGAGTGGGTTTTGTTGTAGGGCTCTGAGCGTTTTAGATGTTTGTTGGTGGTGTTGGGTGGATGAGATTGTATAGTGTGTTTGAGGCGTGTGCTTTTGTAAGGGGGACGGTGTGTTGTATGTGGGGCATATGGGATGGATTGGAGTGTACTTGTTGTACGTATTTTGCGATGGGGAAGGACATGAAGACGTCTCGTTGCTGTGCGTTTGGGCAGCGCGTCGTGTTTGCGTGGCGGGCAGGTTGGTTGGAATGCCTACGCTTTTTGTGGGCGTTGTGAGTGAGTGTTTGGGAATGTATTGTGTTGCGTGTTTGGGACGGTAATTTTCGGTGGTGTGTCGTGTATAGGACCTTGGATTGTTAATTAGAATTGGGCATGGTTTGGGAGGCTTTATGGATGATTGTTGAACTTTGCTCCAGCATGTGCGTGGTGATGCGGTGGGTTTGGGGTTTATTCTGCGGTGCAGTGTTTGGTTAGTGGTGGGGTGGCTGTTCCTGCAGAGGGAAAGGACAGGGTAGAAGAGAGTTTAGGTTTGTATTAGCATGGTGTCGCATTGGAGGAATTGCAAGAGTGGGTTTTGTTGTAGGGCTCTGAGCGTTTTAGATGTTTGTTGGTGGCGTAGGATGGATGAGAGTGGAAAGTGTGTTTGAGGCGTGTGCTTTTGTAAGGAGGACGGTGTGTTGTATGTGGGGCATATGGGATGGATTGGAGTGTACTTGTTGTACGTATTTTGCGATGGGGAAGAGCATGAAGACGTCTCGTTGCTGTGCGTTTGTGGAGCGGGTCGCTTTTGCGTTGCGGGCAGGTTCGTTGGAATGCCTACGCTTTTTGTGGGCGTTGTGAGTGAGTGTTTGGGAATGTATTGTGTTGCGTGTTTGGGACGGTAGTTTTCGGTGGTGTGTCGTGTATAGGACCTTGGATTGTTAATTAGAATTGGGCATGGTTTGGGAGGCTTTATGGATGATTTTTGAACTTTGCTCCAGCATGTGCGTGGTGATGCGGTGGGTTTGGGGTTTATTCTGCGGTGCAGTGTTTGGTGAGTAGTGGGATGGCTGTTCCTGCAGAGGGAAAGGACAGGGTAGAAGAGAGTTTAGGTTTGTATTAGCATGGTGTCGCATTGGGGGAACTGCAAGAGTGGTTTTTGTTGTATGGCTCTGAGCGTTTCACATGCTTGTTGGTGGTGTTGGGTGGATGAGAGTGGAAAGTGTGTTTGAGGCGTGTGCTTTTGTAAGGGGGACGGTGTGTTGTATGTGGGGCATACGGGATGGATTGGAGTGTACTTGTTGTACGTATTTTGCGATGGGGAAGAGCATGAAGACGTCTCGTTGCTGTGCGTTTGTGGAGCGGGTCGCTTTTGCGTTGCGGGCAGGTTGGGTGGAATGCCTACGCTTTTTGTGGGCGTTGTGAGTGAGTGTTTGGGAATGTATTGTGTTGCGTGTTTGGGACGGTAGTTTTCGGTGGTGTGTCGTGTATAGGACCTTGGATTGTTAATTAGAATTGGGCATGGTTTGGGAGGCTTTATGGATGATTTTTGAACTTTGCTCCAGCATGTGCGTGGTGATGCGGTGGGTTTGGGGTTTATTCTGCGGTGCAGTGTTTGGTTAGTGGTGGGATGGCTGTTCCTGCAGAGGGAAAGGACAGGGTAGAAGACAGTTTAGGTTTGTATTAGCATGGTGCCGCATTGGGGGAACTGCAAGAGTGGGTTTTGTTGTAGGGCTCTGAGCGATTTACATGTTTGTTGGTGGCGTTGGATGGATGAGAGTGGAAAGTGTGTTTGAGGCGTGTGCTTTTGTAAGGGGGACGGTGTGTTGTATGTGGGGCATATGGGATGGATTGGAGTGTACTTGTTGTACGTATTTTGCGATGGGGAAGAGCATGAAGACGTCTCGTTGCTGTGCGTTTGTGGAGCGGGTCGCTTTTGCGTTGCGGGCAGGTTGGTTGGAATGCCTACGCTTTTTGTGGGCGTTGTGAGTGAGTGTTTGGGAATGTATTGTGTTGCGTGTTTGGGACGGTAGTTTTCGGTGGTGTGTCGTGTATAGGACCTTGGATTGTTAATTAGAATTGGGCATGGTTTGGGGGGCTTTATGGATGATTTTTGAACTTTGCTCCAGCATGTGCGTGGTGATGCGGTGGGTTTGGGGTTTATTCTGCGGTGCAGTGTTTGGTGAGTGGTGGGATGGCTGTTCCTGCAGAGGGAAAGGACAGGGTAGAAGACAGTTTAGATTTGTATTAGCATGGTGTCGCATTGGAGGAATTGCAAGAGTGGTTTTTGTTGTAGGGCTCTGAGCGTTTTAGATGTTTGTTGGTGGTGTTGGGTGGATGAGAGTGGAAAGTGTGTTTGAGGCGTGTGCTTTTGTAAGGGGGACGGTGTGTTGTATGTGGGGCATATGGGATGGATTGGAGTGTACTTGTTGTACGTATTTTGCGATGGGGAAGAGCATGAAGACGTCTCGTTGCTGTGCGTTTGTGGAGCGGGTCGCTTTTGCGTTGCGGGCAGGTTGGTTGGAATGCCTACGCTTTTTGTGGGCGTTGTGAGTGAGTGTTTGGGAATGTATTGTGTTGCGTGTTTGGGACGGTAGTTTTCGGTGGTGTGTCGTGTATAGGACCTTGGATTGTTAATTAGAATTGGGCATGGTTTGGGGGGCTTTATGGATGATTTTTGAAATTTGCTCCAGCCGGTGGGTGGGGATGCGGTGGGTTTTGGGTTGATGCTACGATGTAGTCTTTGGTGAGTGGTGGGATGGCTGTTCCTGCAGAGGGAAAGGACAGGGTAGAAGACAGTTTAGATTTGTATTAGCATGGTGTCGCATTGGAGGAATTGCAAGAGTGGTTTTTGTTGTAGGGCTCTGAGCGTTTTAGATGTTTGTTGGTGGTGTTGGGTGGATGAGAGTGGAAAGTGTGTTTGAGGCGTGTGCTTTTGTAAGGAGGACGGTGTGTTGTATGTGGGGCATATGGGATGGATTGGAGTGTACTTGTTGTACGTATTTTGCGATGGGGAAGAGCATGAAGACGTCTCGTTGCTGTGCGTTTGTGGAGCGGGTCGCTTTTGCGTGGCGGGCAGGTTGGTTGGAATGCCTACGTTTTTTGTGGGCGTTGTGAGTGAGTGTTTGGGAATGTATTGTGTTGCGTGTTTGGGACGGTAATTTTCGGTGGTGTGTCGTGTATAGGACCTTGGATTGTTAATTAGAATTGGGCATGGTTTGGGAGGCTTTATGGATGATTTTTGAACTTTGCTCCAGCATGTGCGTGGTGATGCGGTGGGTTTGGGGTTTATTCTGCGGTGCAGTGTTTGGTGAGTGGTGGGATGGCTGTTCCTGCAGAGGGAAAGGACAGGGTAGAAGACAGTTTAGATTTGTATTAGCATGGTGTCGCATTGGAGGAATTGCAAGAGTGGTTTTTGTTGTAGGGCTCTGAGCGTTTTAGATGTTTGTTGGTGGTGTTGGGTGGATGAGAGTGGAAAGTGTGTTTGAGGCGTGTGCTTTTGTAAGGGGGACGGTGTGTTGTATGTGGGGCATATGGGATGGATTGGAGTGTACTTGTTGTACGTATTTTGCGATGGGGAAGAGCATGAAGACGTCTCGTTGCTGTGCGTTTGTGGAGCGGGTCGCTTTTGCGTTGCGGGCAGGTTGGTTGGAATGCCTACGCTTTTTGTGGGCGTTGTGAGTGAGTGTTTGGGAATGTATTGTGTTGCGTGTTTGGGACGGTAGTTTTCGGTGGTGTGTCGTGTATAGGACCTTGGATTGTTAATTAGAATTGGGCATGGTTTGGGGGGCTTTATGGATGATTTTTGAAATTTGCTCCAGCCGGTGGGTGGGGATGCGGTGGGTTTTGGGTTGATGCTACGATGTAGTCTTTGGTGAGTGGTGGGATGGCTGTTCCTGCAGAGGGAAAGGACAGGGTAGAAGACAGTTTAGATTTGTATTAGCATGGTGTCGCATTGGAGGAATTGCAAGAGTGGTTTTTGTTGTAGGGCTCTGAGCGTTTTAGATGTTTGTTGGTGGTGTTGGGTGGATGAGAGTGGAAAGTGTGTTTGAGGCGTGTGCTTTTGTAAGGGGGACGGTGTGTTGTATGTGGGGCATATGGGATGGATTGGAGTGTACTTGTTGTACGTATTTTGCGATGGGGAAGAGCATGAAGACGTCTCGTTGCTGTGCGTTTGTGGAGCGGGTCGCTTTTGCGTTGCGGGCAGGTTGGTTGGAATGCCTACGCTTTTTGTGGGCGTTGTGAGTGAGTGTTTGGGAATGTATTGTGTTGCGTGTTTGGGACGGTAGTTTTCGGTGGTGTGTCGTGTATAGGACCTTGGATTGTTAATTAGAATTGGGCATGGTTTGGGGGGCTTTATGGATGATTTTTGAAATTTGCTCCAGCCGGTGGGTGGGGATGCGGTGGGTTTTGGGTTGATGCTACGATGTAGTCTTTGGTGAGTGGTGGGATGGCTGTTCCTGCAGAGGGAAAGGACAGGGTAGAAGACAGTTTAGATTTGTATTAGCATGGTGTCGCATTGGAGGAATTGCAAGAGTGGTTTTTGTTGTAGGGCTCTGAGCGTTTTAGATGTTTGTTGGTGGTGTTGGGTGGATGAGAGTGGAAAGTGTGTTTGAGGCGTGTGCTTTTGTAAGGGGGACGGTGTGTTGTATGTGGGGCATATGGGATGGATTGGAGTGTACTTGTTGTACGTATTTTGCGATGGGGAAGAGCATGAAGACGTCTCGTTGCTGTGCGTTTGTGGAGCGGGTCGCTTTTGCGTGGCGGGCAGGTTGGTTGGAATGCCTACGTTTTTTGTGGGCGTTGTGAGTGAGTGTTTGGGAATGTATTGTGTTGCGTGTTTGGGACGGTAATTTTCGGTGGTGTGTCGTGTATAGGACCTTGGATTGTTAATTAGAATTGGGCATGGTTTGGGAGGCTTTATGGATGATTTTTGAACTTTGCTCCAGCATGTGCGTGGTGATGCGGTGGGTTTGGGGTTTATTCTGCGGTGCAGTGTTTGGTGAGTGGTGGGATGGCTGTTCCTGCAGAGGGAAAGGACAGGGTAGAAGAGAGTTTAGGTTTGTATTAGCATGGTGTCGCATTGGAGGAATTGCAAGAGTGGGTTTTGTTGTAGGGCTCTGAGCGATTTACATGTTTGTTGGTGGTGTTGGATGGATGAGAGTGGAAAGTGTGTTTGAGGCGTGTGCTTTTGTAAGGAGGACGGTGTGTTGTATGTGGGGCATATGGGATGGATTGGAGTGTACTTGTTGTACGTATTTTGCGATGGGGAAGAGCATGAAGACGTCTCGTTGCTGTGCGTTTGTGGAGCGGGTGGCTTTTGCGTTGCGGGCAGGTTGGTTGGAATGCCTACGCTTTTTGTGGGCGTTGTGAGTGAGTGTTTGGGAATGTATTGTGCTGCGTGTTTGGGACGGTAGTTTTCGGTGGTGTGTCGTGTATAGGACCTTGGATTGTTAATTAGAATTGGGCATGGTTTGGGAGGCTTTATGGATGATTTTTGAACTTTGCTCCAGCATGTGCGTGGTGATGCGGTGGGTTTGGGGTTTATTCTGCGGTGCAGTGTTTGGTTAGTGGTGGGATGGCTGTTCCTGCAGAGGGAAAGGACAGGGTAGAAGACAGTTTAGGTTTGTATTAGCATGGTGCCGCATTGGGGGAACTGCAAGAGTGGGTTTTGTTGTAGGGCTCTGAGCGATTTACATGTTTGTTGGTGGTGTTGGGTGGATGAGAGTGTAAAGTGTGTTTGAGGCGTGTGCTTTTGTAAGGGGGACGGTGTGTTGTATGTGGGGCATATGGGATGGATTGGAGTGTACTTGTTGTACGTATTTTGCGATGGGGAAGAGCATGAAGACGTCTCGTTGCTGTGCGTTTGTGGAGCGGGTCGCTTTTGCGTGGCGGGCAGGTTGGTTGGAATGCCTACGCTTTTTGTGGGCGTTGTGAGTGAGTGTTTGGGAATGTATTGTGTTGCGTGTTTGGGACGGTAATTTTGGGTGGTGTGTCGTGTATAGGACCTTGGATTGTTAATTAGAATTGGGCATGGTTTGGGAGGCTTTATGGATGATTGTTGAACTTTGCTCCAGCATGTGCGTGGGGATGGGATGGGGTAGGCTTTGGGCTGCTACTGCGTTGTTTGGTGAGGGGTGGGATGACTGTTCCTGCAGAGGGAAAGGACAGGGTAGAAGACAGTTTAGGTTTGTATTAGCTTGGTGTCGCATTGGAGGAATTGCAAGAGTGGGTTTTGTTGTAGGGCTCTGAGCGTTTTAGATGTTTGTTGGTGGTGTTGGGTGGATGAGAGTGGAAAGTGTGTTTGAGGCGTATGCTTTTGTAAGGGGGACGGTGTGTTGTATGTGGGGGTATATGGGATGGGTTGGAGTGTACTTGTTGTATGTATTTTGCGATGGGGAAGGACATGAAGACGTCTCGTTGCTGTGCGTTTGGGCAGCGCGTCGTGTTTGCGTGGCGGGCAGGTTGGTTGGAATGCCTACGCTTTTTGTGGGCGTTGTGAGTGAGTGTTTGGGAATGTATTGTGTTGCGTGTTTGGGACGGTAATTTTCGGTGGTGTGTCGTGTATAGGACCTTGGATTGTTAATTAGAATTGGGCATGGTTTGGGAGGCTTTATGGATGATTTTTGAACTTTGCTCCAGCATGTGCGTGGTGATGCGGTGGGTTTGGGGTTTATTCTGCGGTGCAGTGTTTGGTGAGTGGTGGGATGGCTGTTCCTGCAGAGGGAAAGGACAGGGTAGAAGAGAGTTTAGGTTTGTATTAGCATGGTGTCGCATTGGAGGAATTGCAAGAGTGGGTTTTGTTGTAGGGCTCTGAGCGTTTTAGATGTTTGTTGGTGGTGTTGGGTGGATGAGAGTGGAAAGTGTGTTTGAGGCGTGTGCTTTTGTAAGGAGGACGGTGTGTTGTATGTGGGGCATATGGGATGGATTGGAGTGTACTTGTTGTACGTATTTTGCGATGGGGAAGAGCATGAAGACGTCTCGTTGCTGTGCGTTTGTGGAGCGGGTCGCTTTTGCGTGGCGGGCAGGTTGGTTGGAATGCCTACGTTTTTTGTGGGCGTTGTGAGTGAGTGTTTGGGAATGTATTGTGTTGCGTGTTTGGGACGGTAATTTTCGGTGGTGTGTCGTGTATAGGACCTTGGATTGTTAATTAGAATTGGGCATGGTTTGGGGGGCTTTATGGATGATTGTTGAACTTTGCTCCAGCAGGTGGGTGGGGATGCGGTGGGTTTTGGGTTGATGTTACGATGTAGTATTTGGTGAGTAGTGGGATGGCTGTTCCTGCAGAGGGAAAGGACAGGGTAGAAGAGAGTTTAGGTTTGTATTAGTATGGTGTCGCATTGGAGGAATTGCAAGAGTGGGTTTTGTTGTAGGGCTCTGAGCGATTTACATGTTTGTTGGTGGCGTTGGATGGATGAGAGTGGAAAGTGTGTTTGAGGCGTGTGCTTTTGTAAGGAGTACGGTGTGTTGTATGTGGGGCATATGGGATGGATTGGAGTGTACTTGTTGTACGTATTTTGCGATGGGGAAGAGCATGAAGACGTCTCGTTGCTGTGCGTTTGTGGAGCGGGTCGCTTTTGCGTGGCGGGCAGGTTCGTTGGAATGCCTACGCTTTTTGTGGGCGTTGTGAGTGAGTGTTTGGGAATGTATTGTGTTGCGTGTTTGGGACGGTAATTTTCGGTGGTGTGTCGTGTATAGGACCTTGGATTGTTAATTAGAATTGGGCATGGTTTGGGAGGCTTTATGGATGATTTTTGAACTTTGCTCCAGCATGTGCGTGGTGATGCGGTGGGTTTGGGGTTTATTCTGCGGTGCAGTGTTTGGTGAGTGGTGGGATGGCTGTTCCTGCAGAGGGAAAGGACAGGGTAGAAGAGAGTTTAGGTTTGTATTAGCATGGTGTCGCATTGGAGGAATTGCAAGAGTGGGTTTTGTTGTAGGGCTCTGAGCGATTTACATGTTTGTTGGTGGCGTTGGATGGATGAGAGTGGAAAGTGTGTTTGAGGCGTGTGCTTTTGTAAGGAGGACGGTGTGTTGTATGTGGGGCATATGGGATGGATTGGAGTGTACTTGTTGTACGTATTTTGCGATGGGGAAGAGCATGAAGACGTCTCGTTGCTGTGCGTTTGTGGAGCGGGTGGCTTTTGCGTTGCGGGCAGGTTGGTTGGAATGCCTACGCTTTTTGTGGGCGTTGTGAGTGAGTGTTTGGGAATGTATTGTGTTGCGTGTTTGGGACGGTAGTTTTCGGTGGTGTGTCGTGTATAGGACCTTGGATTGTTAATTAGAATTGGGCATGGTTTGGGAGGCTTTATGGATGATTTTTGAACTTTGCTCCAGCATGTGCGTGGTGATGCGGTGGGTTTGGGGTTTATTCTGCGGTGCAGTGTTTGGTTAGTGGTGGG
Source organism: Eimeria praecox (assembly GCA_963920595.1). Lineage (NCBI taxonomy): Eukaryota > Apicomplexa > Conoidasida > Eucoccidiorida > Eimeriidae > Eimeria > Eimeria praecox. The sequence continues at coordinate 3,559,196 of OY986953.1, forward strand.
ATGGCTGTTCCTGCAGAGGGAAAGGACAGGGTAGAAGACAGTTTAGGTTTGTATTAGCATGGTGCCGCATTGGGGGAACTGCAAGAGTGGGTTTTGTTGTAGGGCTCTGAGCGATTTACATGTTTGTTGGTGGTGTTGGGTGGATGAGAGTGTAAAGTGTGTTTGAGGCGTGTGCTTTTGTAAGGGGGACGGTGTGTTGTATGTGGGGCATATGGGATGGATTGGAGTGTACTTGTTGTACGTATTTTGCGATGGGGAAGAGCATGAAGACGTCTCGTTGCTGTGCGTTTGTGGAGCGGGTCCCGACTGCGTGGCGGGCAGGTTGGTTGGAATGCCTACGTTTTTTGTGGGCGTTGTGAGTGAGTGTTTGGGAATGTATTGTGTTGCGTGTTTGGGACGGTAATTTTGGGTGGTGTGTCGTGTATAGGACCTTGGATTGTTAATTAGAATTGGGCATGGTTTGGGAGGCTTTATGGATGATTTTTGAACTTTGCTCCAGCATGTGCGTGGGGATGGGATGGGGTAGGCTTTGGGCTGCTACTGCGTTGTTTGGTGAGTGGTGGGATGACTGTTCCTGCAGAGGGAAAGGACAGGGTAGAAGACAGTTTAGGTTCGTATTAGCTTGGTGTCGCATTGGAGGAATTGCAAGAGTGGGTTTTGTTGTAGGGCTCTGAGCGTTTTAGATGTTTGTTGGTGGTGTTGGGTGGATGAGAGTGGAAAGTGTGTTTGAGGCGTATGCTTTTGTAAGGGGGACGGTGTGTTGTATGTGGGGGTCTATGGGATGGGTTGGAGTGTACTTGTTGTATGTATTTTGCGATGGGGAAGGACATGAAGACGTCTCGTTGCTGTGCGTTTGGGCAGCGCGTCGTGTTTGCGTGGCGGGCAGGTTGGTTGGAATGCCTACGTTTTTTGTGGGCGTTGTGAGTGAGTGTTTGGGAATGTATTGTGTTGCGTGTTTGGGACGGTAATTTTCGGTGGTGTGTCGTGTATAGGACCTTGGATTGTTAATTAGAATTGGGCATGGTTTGGGAGGCTTTATGGATGATTTTTGAACTTTGCTCCAGCATGTGCGTGGTGATGCGGTGGGTTTGGGGTTTATTCTGCGGTGCAGTGTTTGGTGAGTGGTGGGATGGCTGTTCCTGCAGAGGGAAAGGACAGGGTAGAAGAGAGTTTAGGTTTGTATTAGCATGGTGTCGCATTGGAGGAATTGCAAGAGTGGGTTTTGTTGTAGGGCTCTGAGCGTTTTAGATGTTTGTTGGTGGTGTTGGGTGGATGAGAGTGTAAAGTGTGTTTGAGGCGTGTGCTTTTGTAAGGAGGACGGTGTGTTGTATGTGGGGGTATATGGGATGGGTTGGAGTGTACTTGTTGTATGTATTTTGCGATGGGGAAGGACATGAAGACGTCTCGTTGCTGTGCGTTTGGGCAGCGCGTCGCGTTTGCGTTGCGGGCAGGTTGGTTGGAATGCCTACGCTTTTTGTGGGCGTTGTGAGTGAGTGTTTGGGAATGTATTGTGTTGCGTGTTTGGGACGGTAATTTTCGGTGGTGTGTCGTGTATAGGACCTTGGATTGTTAATTAGAATTGGGCATGGTTTGGGGGGCTTTATGGATGATTGTTGAACTTTGCTCCAGCAGGTGGGTGGGGATGCGGTGGGTTTTGGGTTGATGTTACGATGTAGTATTTGGTGAGTAGTGGGATGGCTGTTCCTGCAGAGGGAAAGGACAGGGTAGAAGAGAGTTTAGGTTTGTATTAGTATGGTGTCGCATTGGAGGAATTGCAAGAGTGGGTTTTGTTGTAGGGCTCTGAGCGATTTACATGTTTGTTGGTGGCGTTGGATGGATGAGAGTGTAAAGTGTGTTTGAGGCGTGTGCTTTTGTAAGGAGTACGGTGTGTTGTATGTGGGGCATATGGGATGGATTGGAGTGTACTTGTTGTACGTATTTTGCGATGGGGAAGAGCATGAAGACGTCTCGTTGCTGTGCGTTTGTGGAGCGGGTCGCTTTTGCGTGGCGGGCAGGTTCGTTGGAATGCCTACGCTTTTTGTGGGCGTTGTGAGTGAGTGTTTGGGAATGTATTGTGTTGCGTGTTTGGGACGGTAATTTTCGGTGGTGTGTCGTGTATAGGACCTTGGATTGTTAATTAGAATTGGGCATGGTTTGGGAGGCTTTATGGATGATTTTTGAACTTTGCTCCAGCATGTGCGTGGTGATGCGGTGGGTTTGGGGTTTATTCTGCGGTGCAGTGTTTGGTGAGTGGTGGGATGGCTGTTCCTGCAGAGGGAAAGGACAGGGTAGAAGAGAGTTTAGGTTTGTATTAGCATGGTGTCGCATTGGAGGAATTGCAAGAGTGGGTTTTGTTGTAGGGCTCTGAGCGATTTACATGTTTGTTGGTGGCGTTGGATGGATGAGAGTGGAAAGTGTGTTTGAGGCGTGTGCTTTTGTAAGGAGGACGGTGTGTTGTATGTGGGGCATATGGGATGGATTGGAGTGTACTTGTTGTACGTATTTTGCGATGGGGAAGAGCATGAAGACGTCTCGTTGCTGTGCGTTTGTGGAGCGGGTGGCTTTTGCGTTGCGGGCAGGTTGGTTGGAATGCCTACGCTTTTTGTGGGCGTTGTGAGTGAGTGTTTGGGAATGTATTGTGTTGCGTGTTTGGGACGGTAGTTTTCGGTGGTGTGTCGTGTATAGGACCTTGGATTGTTAATTAGAATTGGGCATGGTTTGGGAGGCTTTATGGATGATTTTTGAACTTTGCTCCAGCATGTGCGTGGTGATGCGGTGGGTTTGGGGTTTATTCTGCGGTGCAGTGTTTGGTTAGTGGTGGGATGGCTGTTCCTGCAGAGGGAAAGGACAGGGTAGAAGACAGTTTAGGTTTGTATTAGCATGGTGCCGCATTGGGGGAACTGCAAGAGTGGGTTTTGTTGTAGGGCTCTGAGCGATTTACATGTTTGTTGGTGGTGTTGGGTGGATGAGAGTGTAAAGTGTGTTTGAGGCGTGTGCTTTTGTAAGGGGGACGGTGTGTTGTATGTGGGGCATATGGGATGGATTGGAGTGTACTTGTTGTACGTATTTTGCGATGGGGAAGAGCATGAAGACGTCTCGTTGCTGTGCGTTTGTGGAGCGGGTCGCTTTTGCGTGGCGGGCAGGTTGGTTGGAATGCCTACGTTTTTTGTGGGCGTTGTGAGTGAGTGTTTGGGAATGTATTGTGTTGCGTGTTTGGGACGGTAATTTTGGGTGGTGTGTCGTGTATAGGACCTTGGATTGTTAATTAGAATTGGGCATGGTTTGGGAGGCTTTATGGATGATTTTTGAACTTTGCTCCAGCATGTGCGTGGGGATGGGATGGGGTAGGCTTTGGGCTGCTACTGCGTTGTTTGGTGAGGGGTGGGGTGACTGTTCCTGCAGAGGGAAAGGACAGGGTAGAAGACAGTTTAGGTTTGTATTAGCTTGGTGTCGCATTGGAGGAATTGCAAGAGTGGGTTTTGTTGTAGGGCTCTGAGCGTTTTAGATGTTTGTTGGTGGTGTTGGGTGGATGAGAGTGGAAAGTGTGTTTGAGGCGTATGCTTTTGTAAGGGGGACGGTGTGTTGTATGTGGGGGTATATGGGATGGGTTGGAGTGTACTTGTTGTATGTATTTTGCGATGGGGAAGGACATGAAGACGTCTCGTTGCTGTGCGTTTGGGCAGCGCGTCGTGTTTGCGTGGCGGGCAGGTTGGTTGGAATGCCTACGCTTTTTGTGGGCGTTGTGAGTGAGTGTTTGGGAATGTATTGTGTTGCGTGTTTGGGACGGTAATTTTCGGTGGTGTGTCGTGTATAGGACCTTGGATTGTTAATTAGAATTGGGCATGGTTTGGGAGGCTTTATGGATGATTTTTGAACTTTGCTCCAGCATGTGCGTGGTGATGCGGTGGGTTTGGGGTTTATTCTGCGGTGCAGTGTTTGGTGAGTGGTGGGATGGCTGTTCCTGCAGAGGGAAAGGACAGGGTAGAAGAGAGTTTAGGTTTGTATTAGCATGGTGTCGCATTGGAGGAATTGCAAGAGTGGGTTTTGTTGTAGGGCTCTGAGCGTTTTAGATGTTTGTTGGTGGTGTTGGGTGGATGAGAGTGTAAAGTGTGTTTGAGGCGTGTGCTTTTGTAAGGAGGACGGTGTGTTGTATGTGGGGGTATATGGGATGGGTTGGAGTGTACTTGTTGTATGTATTTTGCGATGGGGAAGGACATGAAGACGTCTCGTTGCTGTGCGTTTGGGCAGCGCGTCGCGTTTGCGTTGCGGGCAGGTTGGTTGGAATGCCTACGCTTTTTGTGGGCGTTGTGAGTGAGTGTTTGGGAATGTATTGTGTTGCGTGTTTGGGACGGTAATTTTGGGTGGTGTGTCGTGTATAGGACCTTGGATTGTTAATTAGAATTGGGCATGGTTTGGGAGGCTTTATGGATGATTGTTGAACTTTGCTCCAGCATGTGCGTGGGGATGGGATGGGGTAGGCTTTGGGCTGCTACTGCGTTGTTTGGTGAGGGGTGGGATGACTGTTCCTGCAGAGGGAAAGGACAGGGTAGAAGACAGTTTAGGTTTGTATTAGCTTGGTGTCGCATTGGAGGAATTGCAAGAGTGGGTTTTGTTGTAGGGCTCTGAGCGTTTTAGATGTTTGTTGGTGGTGTTGGGTGGATGAGAGTGGAAAGTGTGTTTGAGGCGTATGCTTTTGTAAGGGGGACGGTGTGTTGTATGTGGGGGTATATGGGATGGGTTGGAGTGTACTTGTTTTATGTATTTTGCGATGGGGAAGGACATGAAGACGTCTCGTTGCTGTGCGTTTGGGCAGCGCGTCCCGACTGCGTGGCGGGCAGGTTGGTTGGAATGCCTACGTTTTTTGTGGGCGTTGTGAGTGAGTGTTTGGGAATGTATTGCGTTGCGTATTTGGGACGGTATTTTTCGGTGGTGTGTCGTGTATAGGACCTTGGATTGTTAATTAGAATTGGGCATGGTTTGGGGGGCTTTATGGATGATTTTTGAACTTTGCTCCAGCATGTGCGTTGTGATGCGGTGGGTTTTGGGTTGATGTTACGATGTAGTATTTGGTGGGTTGTGGGATGGCTGTTCCTGCAGAGGGAAAGGACAGGGTAGAAGACAGTTTAGGTTTGTATTAGCATGGTGTCGCATTGGAGGGAATTGCAAGAGTGGGTTTGGTTGTATGGCTCTTAGCGTTTTAGATGTTTGTTGGTGGTGTTGAGTGGATGAGAGTGGAAAGTGTGTTTGAGGCGTGTGCTTTTGTAAGGGGGACGGTGTGTTGTATGTGGGGCATATGGGATGGATTGGAGTGTACTTGTTTTATGTATTTTGCGATGGGGAAGGGCATGAAGACGTCTCGTTGCTGTGCGTTTGGGCAGCGCGTCGCGTTTGCGTGGCGGGCAGGTTGGTTGGAGTGTCTACGTTTTTTGTGGGCGTTGTGAGTGAGTGTTTGGGAATGTATTGTGTTGCGTGTTTGGGACGGTAATTTTCGGTGGTGTGTCGTGTATAGGACCTTGGATTGTTAATTAGAATTGGGCATGGCTTTTTCAGCTTAATGGATGATTTTTGAAATGCGTTCCAACATGTGCATGGGGATGCGGTGAGTTTTGGGTTGATGCTACTGTTTGCTGAGTGGGGTGTGGATAGGAGACATTTGCGTGTATGGGTTGTATGGGATTTGTGTTTGACAGGGTCGTGAAGACGTCGCGTTGATGTGCGTTTGGGCAGCACGCTGGTTTGGGATGGCGAGAGGGTTTTTTGGAGTGCCTGTGCCGTTTTGCAGGCATTGTGGCTGAGTGTTGGGGAATCTGTTGTTTTGCGTAGATCGTCCGGTAATGGCAGAGTTGTGGCGTGCGGGAGAGGAGGCATTGTTTGTGGGGCATAGGTATTAGGTTTGTTGGTATAAATGATTGTTGAAATGCTCTCCAGCGGGTGCGTCAGCATGCGCTAACGCCTTTCACGTATTTACGATGTTATAGTTGGTGACTAGTCGGCTGGGTGTTCTTGCAGAAGGGCAAGCAGGGAATAGAAAGCTGTTAAGGTTTAGGTTGGGGTATTTGGGGATAGACAGGACTGGGACTGTAGGACTGCGTTTGCTTGTTGGGTTAGGATCGTTGAATGTGTTTTTCGTGGGTATTGGGTGGATGCGAGTAGAGAGTGTGTCTGAGGCATGTGTGGTTGTGGTATGGAAGGTATGCTTAGTGGAGGGTGGATGGCAGGCATTTGAATGTATGTTTTGAATGGACTTTGTGTTGGTGAGGGGCGTGAAGACGTCGTGCTGGTGTGGGTTTGGGCAGCGCGTCGGTTTGGGTTGGCCGGGGGAGGGATTTTGCTGGAGTTTGCATGCCCCGTCGGGCATTGTGAGTGAGTGTTGGAGATTCCATTGCGCTGGGTAGTTGGTTGTTGGGTGGCGTAGGTGTGGCGTGCGGGGGAACAAGCGTTGCTCATGGTTTTTGGTGTATTGAGCAAGGGGCTAAGAAATGTTGTGGCATTGCGTTCCAGCAAGTGCGTTGGGCTGCGCTGGAATTTTGCTTGGCGTTACGGTTTTGTGGTTGGTGGGTGGTGGGATGGATGCTTATGCATAGGAGTGTTGTACGTGTTCGTATTGGATGTTAGGTGGGTGCGAGTGGAAAGTGTTTTTGAGGCATGTGCGGTTGTAGGATGGAAGGTATGTTAAGTGGGGTGTCGATGGGAGGCATTTGAATGTATGCTTTGTATGGGATTTGTGTTGGGTAGGGGCGTGAAGACGTCGCGTTGATGTGTGTTTGGGGAGCGCATCGCTTGGGCGTGATGAGGGGTGTTGTTATAGTGTCTAGGTCGTTTGTAGGCATTGTGGCTGAGTGTTGGGGATTCAGTTGTGTGGGCTAGTTGGTCGGTAGATGACAGATGTGTTGCGTGTGGGGAATGCGGGGTTGCTAGTGGGATTTGAGCCTTTGGTTTGCGGGAATGGATGATTGTTGAAATGCTTTCCAGGAGGTGCGTCGGGAGGCACAAGCATCTTGCTTGGGATCACCATGTCGGGATTGATGAGCGGTGGGGTGGATATTCATGCAGAGGGTAAAGGGACGGGCTAGAAGGCAGCTGAGGCGTAGTTTCGGATACTGGAGGATATGCTGGACTGTAGGACTTCGTTTATTTGTGTTGTAGGGCTATGAGCGTTGTATGCGTTTGTTGTGGGAGCGTATGTGTTGTATGGAGTTTCCGTTGGGGATGGCCATGAAGACGTCGTGCTGGTGTGCGTTTGGGCAGCGCCTTGGTTTGGCTTGGCGTGGCTTTTTTATGTGTCTAGGTTGTTTGTGGGCGTTGTGAGTGAGCGTTTGGGTGATGGCGGAGGTGTGGCGCTTCCAATCGCAGGCATTGATGATGGGATTTGAGCATCTGGTTGTCTGGTATGAATGCTTGTTGAAATGCTTTCCAGGAGGTACGTGGGGATGAGCTACCGTGTTGCTTGGGATTACGGTGTAGCGGTGTGTGTACGGTAAAGTGGATGTTCATGAAGATGGTAAAGGGACGGGGTAGAAGACAGTTGATGTTTAGGTTGGACTATTGAAGGCATTGGTTGAAGTGTAGGAGTGCGTTTGCTCGTTAGGCTGTGAGCGTTGAATTGGCTTTTTTGGGTGTTGGGTGGGTGCGAGTGGGAAGTGTGTTTGAGGCATGTGGGGATTTGGGATGGAAGGCATGTTAAGTGGGGTGTCGATGGGAGGCATTTGCATGTATGCTTGCTATGGGATTTGCGTTGGGTAAGGGCGTGAAGACGTCGCGTGGATGTGCGTTTGGGCAGCACGTGGCTTTTGCGTGGTGCGCGGGGTTTGTTGGAGTGTCTAGGTCGTTTGTGGGCATTGTGGCTGAGTGCTGGGGATTGCATTGCCCTGCGTACTTCTTCGGTAGATGACGGATGTGTTGCGTGTGGGGGTAGCGGCGTTGTTAGTGGGATTTGAGCCTTTGGTTTGCGGGAATGGATGATCGTTGAAATGCTATCCAGCGGGTGCGTCGGCAGAAGCTAACGCCTTTCACGTATTTACGATGTCGTAGTTGGTGAATGGCGAGATGGGTGTTCGTGCAGAGGGGCAGGCAGGGAATAGAAGGCTGTTGAGGTTTAGGTTGAGATACTGGAGGATAGTTGGGACAGTAGGGCTTTGTTTGCTTGTTGGGCTATGAGCGTTGTATGCGTTTGTTTTGGGTGTTGGGTGAGCGAGAGTGGAAGGTGTGTTTGAGGCATGTGGGGTTTTGGGATGGAAGGCATGTTAAGTGGGATATCGATGGCAGGCATTTGATTGCATGCGTTGTATGGATTTTGCGTTGGGTAGGGGCGTGAAGACGTCGCATTGATGTGCGTTTGGGCAGCACGTTGGTTTGGGATGGCGAGAGGGTTTGTTGGAGTGTCTGTGCCGTTTGCAGGCATTATGGCTGAGTGTTGAGTGTTGGGGAATCTGTTGTTTTGCGTAGATCGTCCGGTGATGGCAGAGTTGTGGCGTGCGGGAGAGGAGGCATTGCTTGTGGGGCATAGGTATTAGGTTTGTTGGTATAAATGATTGTTGAAATGCTCTCCAGCGGGTGCGTCAGCATGCGCTAACGCCTTTCACGTATTTACGATGTTATAGTTGGTGACTAGTCGGATGGGTGTTCTTGCAGAAGGGCAAGCAGGGAATAGAAAGCTGTTGATGTTTAGGTTGGGGTATTTGGGGATAGACAGGACTGGGACTGTAGGACTGCGTTTGCTTGTTGGGTTAGGATCGTTGAATGTGTTTTTCGTGGGTATTGGGTGGATGCGAGTAGAGAGTGTGTCTGAGGCATGTGTGGTTGTGGTATGGAAGGTATGCTTAGTGGAGGGTGGATGGCAGGCATTTGAATGTATGTTTTGAATGGACTTTGTGTTGGTGAGGGGCGTGAAGACGTCGTGCTGGTGTGGGTTTGGGCAGCGCGTCGGTTTGGGTTGGCCGGGGGAGGGATTTTGCTGGAGTTTGCATGCCGCGTCATGCATTGTGAGTGAGTGTTGGAGATTCCATTGCGCTGGGTAGTTGGTTGTTGGGTGGCGTAGGTGTGGCGTGCGGGGGAACAAGCGTTTTTCATGGTTTTTGGTGTATTGAGCAAGGGGCTAAGAAATGTTGTGGCAATGCGTTCCAGCAAGTGCGTTGGGCTGCGCTGGAATTTTGCTTGGCGTTACGGTTTTGTGGTTGGTGGGTGGTGGGATGGATGCTTATGCAGAGGAGTGTTGTACGTCTTCGTATTGGATGTTAGGTGGGTGCGGGTGGAAAGTGTTTTTGAGGCGTGTGCGGTTGTAGGATGGAAGGTATGTTAAGTGGGGTGTCGATGGGAGGCATTTGAATGTATGCTTTGTATGGGATTTGTGTTGGGTAGGGGCGTGAAGACGTCGCGTTGATGTGTGTTTGGGGAGCGCATCGCTTGGGCGTGATGAGGGGTGTTGTTATAGTGTCTAGGTCGTTTGTAGGCATTGTGGCTGAGTGTTGGGGATTCAGTTGTGTGGGCTAGTTGGTCGGTAGATGACAGATGTGTTGCGTGTGGGGAATGCGGGGTTGCTAGTGGGATTTGAGCCTTTGGTTTGCGGGAATGGATGATTGTTGAAATGCTTTCCAGGAGGTGCGTCGGGAGGCACAAGCATCTTGCTTGGGATCACCATGTCGGGATTGATGAGCAGTGGGGTGGATATTCATGCAGAGGGTAAAGGGACGGGCTAGAAGGCAGCTGAGGCGTAGTTTCGGATACTGGAGGATATGCTGGACTGTAGGACTTCGTTTATTTGTGTTGTAGGGCTATGAGCGTTGTATGCGTTTGTTGTGGGAGCGTATGTGTTGTATGGAGTTTCCGTTTGGGATGGCCATGAAGACGTCGTGTTGGTGTGCTTTTGGGCAGCGCCTTGGTTTGGCTTGGCGTGGCTTTTTTATGTGTCTAGGTTGTTTGTGGGCGTTGTGAGTGAGCGTTTGGGTGATGGCGGAGGTGTGGCGCTTCCAATCGCAGGCATTGATGATGGGATTTGAGCATCTGGTTGTCTGGTATGAATGCTTGTTGAAATGCTTTCCAGGAGGTACGTGGGGATGAGCTACCGTGTTGCTTGGGATTACGGTGTAGCGGTGTGTGTACGGTAAAGTGGATGTTCATGAAGATGGTAAAGGGACGGGGTAGAAGACAGTTGATGTTTAGGTTGGACTATTGAAGGCATTGGTTGAAGTGTAGGAGTGCGTTTGCTCGTTAGGCTGTGAGCGTTGAATTGGCTTTTTTGGGTGTTGGGTGGGTGCGAGTGGGAAGTGTGTTTGAGGCATGTGGGGATTTGGGATGGAAGGCATGTTAAGTGGGGTGTCGATGGGAGGCATTTGCATGTATGCTTGCTATGGGATTTGCGTTGGGTAAGGGCGTGAAGACGTCGCGTGGACGTGCGTTTGGGCAGCACGTGGCTTTTGCGTGGTGCGCGGGGTTTGTTGGAGTGTCTAGGCCGTTTATGGGCTTTATGGCTGAGTGTTGGGGATTGCATTGCCCTGCGCACTTCTTCGGTAGATGACGGATGTGTTGCGTGTGGGGGTAGCGGCGTTGTTAGTGGGATTTGAGCCTTTGGTTTGCGGGAATGGATGATCGTTGAAATGCAATCCAGCTGGTGCGTCGGCAGAAGCTAACGCCTTTCACGTATTTACGATGTCGTAGTTGGTGAATGGCGAGATGGGTGTTCGTGCAGAGGGGCAGGCAGGGAATAGAAGGCTGTTGAGGTTTAGGTTGAGATACTGGAGGATAGTTGGGGCAGTAGGGCTTTGTTTGCTTGTTGGGCTATGAGCGTTGTATGCGTTTGTTTTGGGTGTTGGGTGAGCGAGAGTGGAAGGTGTGTTTGAGGCATGTGGGGTTTTGGGATGGAAGGCATGTTAAGTGGGATATCGATGGCAGGCATTTGATTGCATGCGTTGTATGGATTTTGCGTTGGGTAGGGGCGTGAAGACGTCGCGTTGATGTGCGTTTGGGCAGCACGTTGGTTTGGGATGGCGAGAGGGTTTGTTGGAGTGTCTGTGCCGTTTGCAGGCGTTGTGGCTGAGTGTTGAGTGTTGGGGAATCTGTTGTTTTGCGTAGATCGTCCGGTAATGGCAGAGTTGTGGCGTGCGGGAGAGGAGGCATTGTTTGTGGGGCATAGGTATTAGGTTTGTTGGTATAAATGATTGTTGAAATGCTCTCCAGCGGGTGCGTCAGCATGCGCTAACGCCTTTCACGTATTTACGATGTTATAGTTGGTGACTAGTCGGCTGGGTGTTCTTGCAGAAGGGCAAGCAGGGAATAGAAAGCTGTTAAGGTTTAGGTTGGGGTATTTGGGGATAGACAGGACTGGGACTGTAGGACTGCGTTTGCTTGTTGGGTTAGGATCGTTGAATGTGTTTTTCGTGGGTATTGGGTGGATGCGAGTAGAGAGTGTGTCTGAGGCATGTGTGGTTGTGGTATGGAAGGTATGCTTAGTGGAGGGTGGATGGCAGGCATTTGAATGTATGTTTTGAATGGACTTTGTGTTGGTGAGGGGCGTGAAGACGTCGTGCTGGTGTGGGTTTGGGCAGCGCGTCGGTTTGGGTTGGCCGGGGGAGGGATTTTGCTGGAGTTTGCATGCCGCGTCATGCATTGTGAGTGAGTGTTGGAGATTCCATTGCGCTGGGTAGTTGGTTGTTGGGTGGCGTAGGTGTGGCGTGCGGGGGAACAAGCGTTGCTCATGGTTTTTGGTGTATTGAGCAAGGGGCTAAGAAATGTTGTGGCATTGCGTTCCAGCAAGTGCGTTGGGCTGCGCTGGAATTTTGCTTGGCGTTACGGTTTTATGGTTGGTGGGTGGTGGGATGGATGCTTATGCAGAGGAGTGTTGTACGTGTTCGTATTGGATGTTAGGTGGGTGCGAGTGGAAAGTGTTTTTGAGGCATGTGCGGTTGTAGGATGGAAGGTATGTTAAGTGGGGTGTCGATGGGAGGCATTTGAATGTATGCATTGTATGGGATTTGTGTTGGGTAGGGGCGTGAAGACGTCGCGTTGATGTGTGTTTGGGGAGCGCATCGCTTGGGCGTGATGAGGGGTGTTGTTATAGTGTCTAGGTCGTTTGTAGGCATTGTGGCTGAGTGTTGGGGATTCAGTTGTGTGGGCTAGTTGGTCGGTAGATGACAGATGTGTTGCGTGTGGGGAATGCGGGGTTGCTAGTGGGATTTGAGCCTTTGGTTTGCGGGAATGGATGATTGTTGAAATGCTTTCCAGGAGGTGCGTCGGGAGGCACAAGCATCTTGCTTGGGATCACCATGTCGGGATTGATGAGCGGTGGGGTGGATATTCATGCAGAGGGTAAAGGGACGGGCTAGAAGGCAGCTGAGGCGTAGTTTCGGATACTGGAGGATATGCTGGACTGTAGGACTTCGTTTATTTGTGTTGTAGGGCTATGAGCGTTGTATGCGTTTGTTGTGGGAGCGTATGTGTTGTATGGAGTTTCCGTTGGGGATGGCCATGAAGACGTCGTGTTGGTGTGCGTTTGGGCAGCGCCTTGGTTTGGCTTGGCGTGGCTTTTTTATGTGTCTAGGTTGTTTGTGGGCGTTGTGAGTGAGCGTTTGGGTGATGGCGGAGGTGTGGCGCGTCCAATCGCAGGCATTGATGATGGGATTTGAGCATCTGGTTGTCTGGTATGAATGCTTGTTGAAATGCTTTCCAGGAGGTACGTGGGGATGAGCTACCGTGTTGCTTGGGATTACGGTGTAGCGGTGTATGTACGGTAAAGTGGATGTTCATGAAGATGGTAAAGGGACGGGGTAGAAGACAGTTGATGTTTAGGTTGGACTATTGAAGGCATTGGTTGAAGTGTAGGAGTGCGTTTGCTCGTTAGGCTGTGAGCGTTGAATTGGCTTTTTTGGGTGTTGGGTGGGTGCGAGTGGGAAGTGTGTTTGAGGCATGTGGGGATTTGGGATGGAAGGCATGTTAAGTGGGGTGTCGATGGGAGGCATTTGCATGTATGCTTGCTATGGGATTTGCGTTGGGTAAGGGCGTGAAGACGTCGCGTGCATGTGCGTTTGGGCAGCACGTGGCTTTTGCGTGGTGCGCAGGGTTTGTTGTAGTGTCTAGGTCGTTTGTGGGCATTGTGGCTGAGTGTTGGGGATTGCATTGCCCTGCGCACTTCTTCGGTAGATGACGGATGTGTTGCGTGTGGGGGTAGCGGCGTTGTTAGTGGGATTTGAGCCTTTGGTTTGCGGGAATGGATGATCGTTGAAATGCAATCCAGCTGGTGCGTCGGCAGAAGCTAACGCCTTTCACGTATTTACGATGTCGTAGTTGGTGAATGGCGAGATGGGTGTTCTTGCAGAGGGGCAGGCAGGGAATAGAAGGCTGTTGAGGTTTAGGTTGAGATACTGGAGGATAGTTGGGACAGTAGGGCTTTGCTTGCTTGTTGGGCTATGAGCGTTGTATGCGTTTGTTTTGGGTGTTGGGTGAGCGAGAGTGGAAGGTGTGTTTGAGGCATGTGGGGTTTTGGGATGGAAGGCATGTTAAGTGGGGTGTCGATGGCAGGCATTTGATTGCATGCGTTGTATGGATTTTGCGTTGGGTAGGGGCGTGAAGACGTCGCGTTGATGTGCGTTTGGGCAGCACGTTGGTTTGGGATGGCGAGAGGGTTTGTTGGAGTGTCTGTGCCGTTTGCAGGCATTGTGGCTGAGTGTTGAGTGTTGGGGAATCTGTTGTTTTGCGTAGATCGTCCGGTAATGGCAGAGTTGTGGCGTGCGGGAGAGGAGGCATTGTTTGTGGGGCATAGGTATTAGGTTTGTTGGTATAAATGATTGTTGAAATGCTCTCCAGCGGGTGCGTCAGCATGCGCTAACGCCTTTCACGTATTTACGATGTTATAGTTGGTGACTAGTCGGATGGGTGTTCTTGCAGAAGGGCAAGCAGGGAATAGAAAGCTGTTGATGTTCAGGTTGGGGTATTTAGACAGGACTGGGACTGTAGGACTGCGTTTGCTTGTTGGGTTAGGATCGTTGAATGTGTTTTTCGTGGGTATTGGGTGGATGCGAGTAGAGAGTGTGTCTGAGGCATGTGTGGTTGTGGTATGGAAGGTATGCTTAGTGGAGGGTGGATGGCAGGCATTTGAATGTATGTTTTGAATGGACTTTGTGTTGGTGAGGGGCGTGAAGACGTCGTGCTGGTGTGGGTTTGGGCAGCGCGTCGGTTTGGGTTGGCCGGGGGAGGGATTTTGCTGGAGTTTGCATGCCGCGTCATGCATTGTGAGTGAGTGTTGGAGATTCCATTGCGCTGGGTAGTTGGTTGTTGGGTGGCGTAGGTGTGGCGTGCGGGGGAACAAGCGTTGCTCATGGTTTTTGGTGTATTGAGCAAGGGGCTAAGAAATGTTGTGGCAATGCGTTCCAGCAAGTGCGTTGGGCTGCGCTGGAATTTTGCTTGGCGTTACGGTTTTGTGGTTGGTGGGTGGTGGGATGGATGCTTATGCAGAGGGTGAAGGGACGGGGTTTAAGACAGTTGAGGGTGAGGCTGGGTTATTGGATCATTGGTTGAGCTGTAGGACTGCGTTTGCTTGTTGGATTAGGAGCGTTGTACGTCTTCGTATTGGATGTTAGGTGGGTGCGAGTGGAAAGTGTCTTTGAGGCATGTGCGGTTGTAGGATGGAAGGTATGTTAAGTGGGGTGTCTATGGGAGGCATTTGAATGTGTGCATTGTATGGGATTTGCGTTGGGTAGGGGCGTGAAGACGTCGCGTTGATGTGTGTTTGGGGAGCGCATCGCTTGGGCGTGATGAGGGGTGTTGTTATAGTGTCTAGGTCGTTTGTAGGCATTGTGGCTGAGTGTTGGGGATTCAGTTGTGTGGGCTAGTTGGTCGGTAGATGACAGATGTGTTGCGTGTGGGGAATGCGGGGTTGCTAGTGGGATTTGAGCCTTTGGTTTGCGGGAATGGATGATTGTTGAAATGCTTTCCAGGAGGTGCGTCGGGAGGCACAAGCATCTTGCTTGGGATCACCATGTCGGGATTGATGAGCGGTGGGGTGGATATTCATGCAGAGGGTAAAGGGACGGGCTAGAAGGCAGCTGAGGCGTAGTTTCGGATACTGGAGGATATGCTGGACTGTAGGACTTCGTTTATTTGTGTTGTAGGGCTATGAGCGTTGTATGCGTTTGTTGTGGGAGCGTATGTGTTGTATGGAGTTTCCGTTGGGGATGGCCATGAAGACGTCGTGTTGGTGTGCGTTTGGGCAGCGCCTTGGTTTGGCTTGGCGTGGCTTTTTTATGTGTCTAGGTTGTTTGTGGGCGTTGTGAGTGAGCGTTTGGGTGATGGCGGAGGTGTGGCGCGTCCAATCGCAGGCATTGATGATGGGATTTGAGCATCTGGTTGTCTGGTATGAATGCTTGTTGAAATGCTTTCCAGGAGGTACGTGGGGATGAGCTACCGTGTTGCTTGGGATTACGATGTAGCGGTGTATGTACGGTAAAGTGGATGTTCATGAAGATGGTAAAGGGACGGGGTAGAAGACAGTTGATGTTTAGGTTGGACTATTGAAGGCATTGGTTGAAGTGTAGGAGTGCGTTTGCTCGTTAGGCTGTGAGCGTTGAATTGGCTTTTTTGGGTGTTGGGTGGGTGCGAGTGGGAAGTGTGTTTGAGGCATGTGGGGATTTGGGATGGAAGGCATGTTAAGTGGGGTGTCGATGGGAGGCATTTGCATGTATGCTTGCTATGGGATTTGCGTTGGGTAAGGGCGTGAAGACGTCGCGTGCATGTGCGTTTGGGCAGCACGTGGCTTTTGCGTGGTGCGCAGGGTTTGTTGTAGTGTCTAGGTCGTTTGTGGGCATTGTGGCTGAGTGTTGGGGATTGCATTGCCCTGCGTACTTCTTCGGTAGATGACGGATGTGTTGCGTGTGGGGGTAGCGGCGTTGTTAGTGGGATTTGAGCCTTTGGTTTGCGGGAATGGATGATCGTTGAAATGCAATCCAGCTGGTGCGTCGGCAGAAGCTAACGCCTTTCACGTATTTACGATGTCGTAGTTGGTGAATGGCGAGATGGGTGTTCTTGCAGAGGGGCAGGCAGGGAATAGAAGGCTGTTGAGGTTTAGGTTGAGATACTGGAGGATAGTTGGGACAGTAGGGCTTTGCTTGCTTGTTGGGCTATGAGCGTTGTATGCGTTTGTTTTGGGTGTTGGGTGAGCGAGAGTGGAAGGTGTGTTTGAGGCATGTGGGGTTTTGGGATGGAAGGCATGTTAAGTGGGGTGTCGATGGCAGGCATTTGATTGCATGCGTTGTATGGATTTTGCGTTGGGTAGGGGCGTGAAGACGTCGCGTTGATGTGCGTTTGGGCAGCACGTTGGTTTGGGATGGCGAGAGGGTTTGTTGGAGTGTCTGTGCCGTTTGCAGGCATTGTGGCTGAGTGTTGAGTGTTGGGGAATCTGTTGTTTTGCGTAGATCGTCCGGTAATGGCAGAGTTGTGGCGTGCGGGAGAGGAGGCATTGTTTGTGGGGCATAGGTATTAGGTTTGTTGGTATAAATGATTGTTGAAATGCTCTCCAGCGGGTGCGTCAGCATGCGCTAACGCCTTTCACGTATTTACGATGTTATAGTTGGTGACTAGTCGGATGGGTGTTCTTGCAGAAGGGCAAGCAGGGAATAGAAAGCTGTTGATGTTTAGGTTGGGGTATTTAGACAGGACTGGGACTGTAGGACTGCGTTTGCTTGTTGGGTTAGGATCGTTGAATGTGTTTTTCGTGGGTATTGGGTGGATGCGAGTAGAGAGTGTGTCTGAGGCATGTGTGGTTGTGGTATGGAAGGTATGCTTAGTGGAGGGTGGATGGCAGGCATTTGAATGTATGTTTTGAATGGACTTTGTGTTGGTGAGGGGCGTGAAGACGTCGTGCTGGTGTGGGTTTGGGCAGCGCGTCGGTTTGGGTTGGCCGGGGGAGGGATTTTGCTGGAGTTTGCATGCCGCGTCATGCATTGTGAGTGAGTGTTGGAGATTCCATTGCGCTGGGTAGTTGGTTGTTGGGTGGCGTAGGTGTGGCGTGCGGGGGAACAAGCGTTGCTCATGGTTTTTGGTGTATTGAGCAAGGGGCTAAGAAATGTTGTGGCAATGCGTTCCAGCAAGTGCGTTGGGCTGCGCTGGAATTTTGCTTGGCGTTACGGTTTTGTGGTTGGTGGGTGGTGGGATGGATGCTTATGCAGAGGGTGAAGGGACGGGGTTTAAGACAGTTGAGGGTGAGGCTGGGTTATTGGATCATTGGTTGAGCTGTAGGACTGCGTTTGCTTGTTGGGTTAGGAGCGTTGTACGTCTTCGTATTGGATGTTAGGTGGGTGCGAGTGGAAAGTGTTTTTGAGGCATGTGCGGTTGTAGGATGGAAGGTATGTTAAGTGGGGTGTCTATGGGAGGCATTTGAATGTGTGCATTGTATGGGATTTGCGTTGGGTAGGGGCGTGAAGACGTCGCGTTGATGTGTGTTTGGGGAGCGCATCGCTTGGGCGTGATGAGGGGTGTTGTTATAGTGTCTAGGTCGTTTGTAGGCATTGTGGCTGAGTGTTGGGGATTCAGTTGTGTGGGCTAGTTGGTCGGTAGATGACAGATGTGTTGCGTGTGGGGAATGCGGGGTTGCTAGTGGGATTTGAGCCTTTGGTTTGCGGGAATGGATGATTGTTGAAATGCTTTCCAGGAGGTGCGTCGGGAGGCACAAGCATCTTGCTTGGGATCACCATGTCGGGATTGATGAGCGGTGGGGTGGATATTCATGCAGAGGGTAAAGGGACGGGCTAGAAGGCAGCTGAGGCGTAGTTTCGGATACTGGAGGATATGCTGGACTGTAGGACTTCGTTTATTTGTGTTGTAGGGCTATGAGCGTTGTATGCGTTTGTTGTGGGAGCGTATGTGTTGTATGGAGTTTCCGTTGGGGATGGCCATGAAGACGTCGTGTTGGTGTGCGTTTGGGCAGCGCCTTGGTTTGGCTTGGCGTGGCTTTTTTATGTGTCTAGGTTGTTTGTGGGCGTTGTGAGTGAGCGTTTGGGTGATGGCGGAGGTGTGGCGCGTCCAATCGCAGGCATTGATGATGGGATTTGAGCATCTGGTTGTCTGGTATGAATGCTTGTTGAAATGCTTTCCAGGAGGTACGTGGGGATGAGCTACCGTGTTGCTTGGGATTACGATGTAGCGGTGTATGTACGGTAAAGTGGATGTTCATGAAGATGGTAAAGGGACGGGGTAGAAGACAGTTGATGTTTAGGTTGGACTATTGAAGGCATTGGTTGAAGTGTAGGAGTGCGTTTGCTCGTTAGGCTGTGAGCGTTGAATTGGCTTTTTTGGGTGTTGGGTGGGTGCGAGTGGGAAGTGTGTTTGAGGCATGTGGGGATTTGGGATGGAAGGCATGTTAAGTGGGGTGTCGATGGGAGGCATTTGATTGCATGCGTTGTATGGATTTTGCGTTGGGTAGGGGCGTGAAGACGTCGCATTGATGTGCGTTTGGGCAGCACGTTGGTTTGGGATGGCGAGAGGGGTTGTTGGAGTGTCTGTGCCGTTTGCAGGCATTATGGCTGAGTGTTGAGTGTTGGGGAATCTGTTGTTTTGCGTAGATCGTCCGGTAATGGCAGAGTTGTGGCGTGCGGGAGAGGAGGCATTGTTTGTGGGGCATAGGTATTAGGTTTGTTGGTATAAATGATTGTTGAAATGCTCTCCAGCGGGTGCGTCAGCATGCGCTAACGCCTTTCACGTATTTACGATGTTATAGTTGGTGACTAGTCGGATGGGTGTTCTTGCAGAAGGGCAAGCAGGGAATAGAAAGCTGTTGATGTTCAGGTTGGGGTATTTAGACAGGACTGGGACTGTAGGACTGCGTTTGCTTGTTGGGTTAGGATCGTTGAATGTGTTTTTCGTGGGTATTGGGTGGATGCGAGTAGAGAGTGTGTCTGAGGATGTGTGGTTGTGGTATGGAAGGTATGCTTAGTGGAGGGTGGATGGCAGGCATTTGAATGTATGTTTTGAATGGACTTTGTGTTGGTGAGGGGCGTGAAGACGTCGTGCTGGTGTGGGTTTGGGCAGCGCGTCGGTTTGGGTTGGCCGGGGGAGGGATTTTGCTGGAGTTTGCATGCCGCGTCATGCATTGTGAGTGAGTGTTGGAGATTCCATTGCGCTGGGTAGTTGGTTGTTGGGTGGCGTAGGTGTGGCGTGCGGGGGAACAAGCGTTTTTCATGGTTTTTGGTGTATTGAGCAAGGGGCTAAGAAATGTTGTGGCAATGCGTTCCAGCAAGTGCGTTGGGCTGCGCTGGAATTTTGCTTGGCGTTACGGTTTTGTGGTTGGTGGGTGGTGGGATGGATGCTTATGCAGAGGGTGAAGGGACGGGGTTTAAGACAGTTGAGGGTGAGGCTGGGTTATTGGATCATTGGTTGAGCTGTAGGACTGCGTTTGCTTGTTGGGTTAGGAGCGTTGTACGTCTTCGTATTGGATGTTAGGTGGGTGCGAGTGGAAAGTGTTTTTGAGGCATGTGCGGTTGTAGGATGGAAGGTATGTTAAGTGGGGTGTCTATGGGAGGCATTTGAATGTGTGCATTGTATGGGATTTGCGTTGGGTAGGGGCGTGAAGACGTCGCGTTGATGTGTGTTTGGGGAGCGCATCGCTTGGGCGTGATGAGGGGTGTTGTTATAGTGTCTAGGTCGTTTGTAGGCACTGTGGCTGAGTGTTGGGGATTCAGTTGTGTGGGCTAGTTGGTCGGTAGATGACAGATGTGTTGCGTGTGGGGAATGCGGGGTTGCTAGTGGGATTTGAGCCTTTGGTTTGCGGGAATGGATGATTGTTGAAATGCTTTCCAGGAGGTGCGTCGGGAGGCACAAGCATCTTGCTTGGGATCACCATGTCGGGATTGATGAGCGGTGGGGTGGATATTCATGCAGAGGGTAAAGGGACGGGCTAGAAGGCAGCTGAGGCGTAGTTTCGGATACTGGAGGATATGCTGGACTGTAGGACTTCGTTTATTTGTGTTGTAGGGCTATGAGCGTTGTATGCGTTTGTTGTGGGAGCGTATGTGTTGTATGGAGTTTCCGTTGGGGATGGCCATGAAGACGTCGTGTTGGTGTGCGTTTGGGCAGCGCCTTGGTTTGGCTTGGCGTGGCTTTTTTATGTGTCTAGGTTGTTTGTGGGCGTTGTGAGTGAGCGTTTGGGTGATGGCGGAGGTGTGGCGCGTCCAATCGCAGGCATTGATGATGGGATTTGAGCATCTGGTTGTCTG
Source organism: Eimeria praecox (assembly GCA_963920595.1). Classification (NCBI taxonomy): domain Eukaryota; phylum Apicomplexa; class Conoidasida; order Eucoccidiorida; family Eimeriidae; genus Eimeria; species Eimeria praecox. The sequence goes on from OY986953.1 coordinate 3,579,388, forward strand.
GTATGAATGCTTGTTGAAATGCTTTCCAGGAGGTACGTGGGGATGAGCTACCGTGTTGCTTGGGATTACGATGTAGCGGTGTATGTACGGTAAAGTGGATGTTCATGAAGATGGTAAAGGGACGGGGTAGAAGACAGTTGATGTTTAGGTTGGACTATTGAAGGCATTGGTTGAAGTGTAGGAGTGCGTTTGCTCGTTAGGCTGTGAGCGTTGAATTGGCTTTTTTGGGTGTTGGGTGGGTGCGAGTGGGAAGTGTGTTTGAGGCATGTGGGGATTTGGGATGGAAGGCATGTTAAGTGGGGTGTCGATGGGAGGCATTTGATTGCATGCGTTGTATGGATTTTGCGTTGGGTAGGGGCGTGAAGACGTCGCATTGATGTGCGTTTGGGCAGCACGTTGGTTTGGGATGGCGAGAGGGTTTGTTGGAGTGTCTGTGCCGTTTGCAGGCATTATGGCTGAGTGTTGAGTGTTGGGGAATCTGTTGTTTTGCGTAGATCGTCCGGTAATGGCAGAGTTGTGGCGTGCGGGAGAGGAGGCATTGTTTGTGGGGCATAGGTATTAGGTTTGTTGGTATAAATGATTGTTGAAATGCTCTCCAGCGGGTGCGTCAGCATGCGCTAACGCCTTTCACGTATTTACGATGTTATAGTTGGTGACTAGTCGGATGGGTGTTCTTGCAGAAGGGCAAGCAGGGAATAGAAAGCTGTTGATGTTCAGGTTGGGGTATTTAGACAGGACTGGGACTGTAGGACTGCGTTTGCTTGTTGGGTTAGGATCGTTGAATGTGTTTTTCGTGGGTATTGGGTGGATGCGAGTAGAGAGTGTGTCTGAGGATGTGTGGTTGTGGTATGGAAGGTATGCTTAGTGGAGGGTGGATGGCAGGCATTTGAATGTATGTTTTGAATGGACTTTGTGTTGGTGAGGGGCGTGAAGACGTCGTGCTGGTGTGGGTTTGGGCAGCGCGTCGGTTTGGGTTGGCCGGGGGAGGGATTTTGCTGGAGTTTGCATGCCGCGTCATGCATTGTGAGTGAGTGTTGGAGATTCCATTGCGCTGGGTAGTTGGTTGTTGGGTGGCGTAGGTGTGGCGTGCGGGGGAACAAGCGTTTTTCATGGTTTTTGGTGTATTGAGCAAGGGGCTAAGAAATGTTGTGGCAATGCGTTCCAGCAAGTGCGTTGGGCTGCGCTGGAATTTTGCTTGGCGTTACGGTTTTGTGGTTGGTGGGTGGTGGGATGGATGCTTATGCAGAGGGTGAAGGGACGGGGTTTAAGACAGTTGAGGGTGAGGCTGGGTTATTGGATCATTGGTTGAGCTGTAGGACTGCGTTTGCTTGTTGGGTTAGGAGCGTTGTACGTCTTCGTATTGGATGTTAGGTGGGTGCGAGTGGAAAGTGTTTTTGAGGCATGTGCGGTTGTAGGATGGAAGGTATGTTAAGTGGGGTGTCTATGGGAGGCATTTGAATGTGTGCATTGTATGGGATTTGCGTTGGGTAGGGGCGTGAAGACGTCGCGTTGATGTGTGTTTGGGGAGCGCATCGCTTGGGCGTGATGAGGGGTGTTGTTATAGTGTCTAGGTCGTTTGTAGGCATTGTGGCTGAGTGTTGGGGATTCAGTTGTGTGGGCTAGTTGGTCGGTAGATGACAGATGTGTTGCGTGTGGGGAATGCGGGGTTGCTAGTGGGATTTGAGCCTTTGGTTTGCGGGAATGGATGATTGTTGAAATGCTTTCCAGGAGGTGCGTCGGGAGGCACAAGCATCTTGCTTGGGATCACCATGTCGGGATTGATGAGCGGTGGGGTGGATATTCATGCAGAGGGTAAAGGGACGGGCTAGAAGGCAGCTGAGGCGTAGTTTCGGATACTGGAGGATATGCTGGACTGTAGGACTTCGTTTATTTGTGTTGTAGGGCTATGAGCGTTGTATGCGTTTGTTGTGGGAGCGTATGTGTTGTATGGAGTTTCCGTTGGGGATGGCCATGAAGACGTCGTGTTGGTGTGCGTTTGGGCAGCGCCTTGGTTTGGCTTGGCGTGGCTTTTTTATGTGTCTAGGTTGTTTGTGGGCGTTGTGAGTGAGCGTTTGGGTGATGGCGGAGGTGTGGCGCGTCCAATCGCAGGCATTGATGATGGGATTTGAGCATCTGGTTGTCTGGTATGAATGCTTGTTGAAATGCTTTCCAGGAGGTACGTGGGGATGAGCTACCGTGTTGCTTGGGATTACGATGTAGCGGTGTATGTACGGTAAAGTGGATGTTCATGAAGATGGTAAAGGGACGGGGTAGAAGACAGTTGATGTTTAGGTTGGACTATTGAAGGCATTGGTTGAAGTGTAGGAGTGCGTTTGCTCGTTAGGCTGTGAGCGTTGAATTGGCTTTTTTGGGTGTTGGGTGGGTGCGAGTGGGAAGTGTGTTTGAGGCATGTGGGGATTTGGGATGGAAGGCATGTTAAGTGGGGTGTCGATGGGAGGCATTTGCATGTATGCTTGCTATGGGATTTGCGTTGGGTAAGGGCGTGAAGACGTCGCGTGCATGTGCGTTTGGGCAGCACGTGGCTTTTGCGTGGTGCGCAGGGTTTGTTGTAGTGTCTAGGTCGTTTGTGGGCATTGTGGCTGAGTGTTGGGGATTGCATTGCCCTGCGCACTTCTTCGGTAGATGACGGATGTGTTGCGTGTGGGGGTAGCGGCGTTGTTAGTGGGATTTGAGCCTTTGGTTTGCGGGAATGGATGATCGTTGAAATGCAATCCAGCTGGTGCGTCGGCAGAAGCTAACGCCTTTCACGTATTTACGATGTCGTAGTTGGTGAATGGCGAGATGGGTGTTCTTGCAGAGGGGCAGGCAGGGAATAGAAGGCTGTTGAGGTTTAGGTTGAGATACTGGAGGATAGTTGGGACAGTAGGGCTTTGTTTGCTTGTTGGGCTATGAGCGTTGTATGCGTTTGTTTTGGGTGTTGGGTGAGCGAGAGTGGAAGGTGTGTTTGAGGCATGTGGGGTTTGGGGATGGAAGGCATGTTAAGTGGGATATCGATGGCAGGCATTTGATTGCATGCGTTGTATGGATTTTGCGTTGGGTAGGGGCGTGAAGACGTCGCGTTGATGTGCGTTTGGGCAGCACGTTGGTTTGGGATGGCGAGAGGGTTTGTTGGAGTGTCTGTGCCGTTTGCAGGCATTGTGGCTGAGTGTTGAGTGTTGGGGAATCTGTTGTTTTGCGTAGATCGTCCGGTAATGGCAGAGTTGTGGCGTGCGGGAGAGGAGGCATTGTTTGTGGGGCATAGGTATTAGGTTTGTTGGTATAAATGATTGTTGAAATGCTCTCCAGCGGGTGCGTCAGCATGCGCTAACGCCTTTCACGTATTTACGATGTTATAGTTGGTGACTAGTCGGATGGGTGTTCTTGCAGAAGGGCAAGCAGGGAATAGAAAGCTGTTGATGTTCAGGTTGGGGTATTTAGACAGGACTGGGACTGTAGGACTGCGTTTGCTTGTTGGGTTAGGATCGTTGAACGTGTTTTTCGTGGGTATTGGGTGGATGCGAGTAGAGAGTGTGTCTGAGGCATGTGTGGTTGTGGTATGGAAGGTATGCTTAGTGGAGGGTGGATGGCAGGCATTTGAATGTATGTTTTGAATGGACTTTGTGTTGGTGAGGGGCGTGAAGACGTCGTGCTGGTGTGGGTTTGGGCAGCGCGTCGGTTTGGGTTGGCCGGGGGAGGGATTTTGCTGGAGTTTGCATGCCGCGTCATGCATTGTGAGTGAGTGTTGGAGATTCCATTGCGCTGGGTAGTTGGTTGTTGGGTGGCGTAGGTGTGGCGTGCGGGGGAACAAGCGTTTTTCATGGTTTTTGGTGTATTGAGCAAGGGGCTAAGAAATGTTGTGGCAATGCGTTCCAGCAAGTGCGTTGGGCTGCGCTGGAATTTTGCTTGGCGTTACGGTTTTGTGGTTGGTGGGTGGTGGGATGGATGCTTATGCAGAGGGTGAAGGGACGGGGTTTAAGACAGTTGAGGGTGAGGCTGGGTTATTGGATCATTGGTTGAGCTGTAGGACTGCGTTTGCTTGTTGGATTAGGAGCGTTGTACGTCTTCGTATTGGATGTTAGGTGGGTGCGAGTGGAAAGTGTCTTTGAGGCATGTGCGGTTGTAGGATGGAAGGTATGTTAAGTGGGGTGTCTATGGGAGGCATTTGAATGTGTGCATTGTATGGGATTTGCGTTGGGTAGGGGCGTGAAGACGTCGCGTTGATGTGTGTTTGGGGAGCGCATCGCTTGGGCGTGATGAGGGGTGTTGTTATAGTGTCTAGGTCGTTTGTAGGCATTGTGGCTGAGTGTTGGGGATTCAGTTGTGTGGGCTAGTTGGTCGGTAGATGACAGATGTGTTGCGTGTGGGGAATGCGGGGTTGCTAGTGGGATTTGAGCCTTTGGTTTGCGGGAATGGATGATTGTTGAAATGCTTTCCAGGAGGTGCGTCGGGAGGCACAAGCATCTTGCTTGGGATCACCATGTCGGGATTGATGAGCGGTGGGGTGGATATTCATGCAGAGGGTAAAGGGACGGGCTAGAAGGCAGCTGAGGCGTAGTTTCGGATACTGGAGGATATGCTGGACTGTAGGACTTCGTTTATTTGTGTTGTAGGGCTATGAGCGTTGTATGCGTTTGTTGTGGGAGCGTATGTGTTGTATGGAGTTTCCGTTGGGGATGGCCATGAAGACGTCGTGTTGGTGTGCGTTTGGGCAGCGCCTTGGTTTGGCTTGGCGTGGCTTTTTTATGTGTCTAGGTTGTTTGTGGGCGTTGTGAGTGAGCGTTTGGGTGATGGCGGAGGTGTGGCGCGTCCAATCGCAGGCATTGATGATGGGATTTGAGCATCTGGTTGTCTGGTATGAATGCTTGTTGAAATGCTTTCCAGGAGGTACGTGGGGATGAGCTACCGTGTTGCTTGGGATTACGATGTAGCGGTGTATGTACGGTAAAGTGGATGTTCATGAAGATGGTAAAGGGACGGGGTAGAAGACAGTTGATGTTTAGGTTGGACTATTGAAGGCATTGGTTGAAGTGTAGGAGTGCGTTTGCTCGTTAGGCTGTGAGCGTTGAATTGGCTTTTTTGGGTGTTGGGTGGGTGCGAGTGGGAAGTGTGTTTGAGGCATGTGGGGATTTGGGATGGAAGGCATGTTAAGTGGGGTGTCGATGGGAGGCATTTGATTGCATGCGTTGTATGGATTTTGCGTTGGGTAGGGGCGTGAAGACGTCGCATTGATGTGCGTTTGGGCAGCACGTTGGTTTGGGATGGCGAGAGGGGTTGTTGGAGTGTCTGTGCCGTTTGCAGGCATTATGGCTGAGTGTTGAGTGTTGGGGAATCTGTTGTTTTGCGTAGATCGTCCGGTAATGGCAGAGTTGTGGCGTGCGGGAGAGGAGGCATTGTTTGTGGGGCATAGGTATTAGGTTTGTTGGTATAAATGATTGTTGAAATGCTCTCCAGCGGGTGCGTCAGCATGCGCTAACGCCTTTCACGTATTTACGATGTTATAGTTGGTGACTAGTCGGATGGGTGTTCTTGCAGAAGGGCAAGCAGGGAATAGAAAGCTGTTGATGTTCAGGTTGGGGTATTTAGACAGGACTGGGACTGTAGGACTGCGTTTGCTTGTTGGGTTAGGATCGTTGAATGTGTTTTTCGTGGGTATTGGGTGGATGCGAGTAGAGAGTGTGTCTGAGGATGTGTGGTTGTGGTATGGAAGGTATGCTTAGTGGAGGGTGGATGGCAGGCATTTGAATGTATGTTTTGAATGGACTTTGTGTTGGTGAGGGGCGTGAAGACGTCGTGCTGGTGTGGGTTTGGGCAGCGCGTCGGTTTGGGTTGGCCGGGGGAGGGATTTTGCTGGAGTTTGCATGCCGCGTCATGCATTGTGAGTGAGTGTTGGAGATTCCATTGCGCTGGGTAGTTGGTTGTTGGGTGGCGTAGGTGTGGCGTGCGGGGGAACAAGCGTTTTTCATGGTTTTTGGTGTATTGAGCAAGGGGCTAAGAAATGTTGTGGCAATGCGTTCCAGCAAGTGCGTTGGGCTGCGCTGGAATTTTGCTTGGCGTTACGGTTTTGTGGTTGGTGGGTGGTGGGATGGATGCTTATGCAGAGGGTGAAGGGACGGGGTTTAAGACAGTTGAGGGTGAGGCTGGGTTATTGGATCATTGGTTGAGCTGTAGGACTGCGTTTGCTTGTTGGGTTAGGAGCGTTGTACGTCTTCGTATTGGATGTTAGGTGGGTGCGAGTGGAAAGTGTTTTTGAGGCATGTGCGGTTGTAGGATGGAAGGTATGTTAAGTGGGGTGTCGATGGGAGGCATTTGAATGTATGCATTGTATGGGATTTGTGTTGGGTAGGGGCGTGAAGACGTCGCGTTGATGTGTGTTTGGGGAGCGCATCGCTTGGGCGTGATGAGGGGTGTTGTTATAGTGTCTAGGTCGTTTGTAGGCATTGTGGCTGAGTGTTGGGGATTCAGTTGTGTGGGCTAGTTGGTCGGTAGATGACAGATGTGTTGCGTGTGGGGAATGCGGGGTTGCTAGTGGGATTTGAGCCTTTGGTTTGCGGGAATGGATGATTGTTGAAATGCTTTCCAGGAGGTGCGTCGGGAGGCACAAGCATCTTGCTTGGGATCACCATGTCGGGATTGATGAGCGGTGGGGTGGATATTCATGCAGAGGGTAAAGGGACGGGCTAGAAGGCAGCTGAGGCGTAGTTTCGGATACTGGAGGATATGCTGGACTGTAGGACTTCGTTTATTTGTGTTGTAGGGCTATGAGCGTTGTATGCGTTTGTTGTGGGAGCGTATGTGTTGTATGGAGTTTCCGTTGGGGATGGCCATGAAGACGTCGTGTTGGTGTGCGTTTGGGCAGCGCCTTGGTTTGGCTTGGCGTGGCTTTTTTATGTGTCTAGGTTGTTTGTGGGCGTTGTGAGTGAGCGTTTGGGTGATGGCGGAGGTGTGGCGCGTCCAATCGCAGGCATTGATGATGGGATTTGAGCATCTGGTTGTCTGGTATGAATGCTTGTTGAAATGCTTTCCAGGAGGTACGTGGGGATGAGCTACCGTGTTGCTTGGGATTACGGTGTAGCGGTGTGTGTACGGTAAAGTGGATGTTCATGAAGATGGTAAAGGGACGGGGTAGAAGACAGTTGATGTTTAGGTTGGACTATTGAAGGCATTGGTTGAAGTGTAGGAGTGCGTTTGCTCGTTAGGCTGTGAGCGTTGAATTGGCTTTTTTGGGTGTTGGGTGGGTGCGAGTGGGAAGTGTGTTTGAGGCATGTGGGGATTTGGGATGGAAGGCATGTTAAGTGGGGTGTCGATGGGAGGCATTTGCATGTATGCTTGCTATGGGATTTGCGTTGGGTAAGGGCGTGAAGACGTCGCGTGCATGTGCGTTTGGGCAGCACGTGGCTTTTGCGTGGTGCGCAGGGTTTGTTGTAGTGTCTAGGTCGTTTGTGGGCATTGTGGCTGAGTGTTGGGGATTGCATTGCCCTGCGCACTTCTTCGGTAGATGACGGATGTGTTGCGTGTGGAGGTAGCGGCGTTGTTAGTGGGATTTGAGCCTTTGGTTTGCGGGAATGGATGATCGTTGAAATGCTCTCCAGCGGGTGCGCCGACACAGGATAACGCCTTTCACGTATTTACGGTGTCGTAGTTGGTGAATGGCGAGATGGGTGTTCTTGCAGAGGGGCAGGCAGGGAATAGAAGGCTGTTGAGGTTTAGGTTGAGATACTGGAGGATAGTTGGGACAGTAGGGCTTTGTTTGCTTGTTGGGCTATGAGCGTTGTATGCGTTTGTTTTGGGTGTTGGGTGAGCGAGAGTGGAAGGTGTGTTTGAGGCATGTGGGGTTTGGGGATGGAAGGCATGTTAAGTGGGATATCGATGGCAGGCATTTGATTGCATGCGTTGTATGGATTTTGCGTTGGGTAGGGGCGTGAAGACGTCGCGTTGATGTGCGTTTGGGCAGCACGTTGGTTTGGGATGGCGAGAGGGTTTGTTGGAGTGTCTGTGCCGTTTGCAGGCATTGTGGCTGAGTGTTGAGTGTTGGGGAATCTGTTGTTTTGCGTAGATCGTCCGGTAATGGCAGAGTTGTGGCGTGCGGGAGAGGAGGCATTGTTTGTGGGGCATAGGTATTAGGTTTGTTGGTATAAATGATTGTTGAAATGCTCTCCAGCGGGTGCGTCAGCATGCGCTAACGCCTTTCACGTATTTACGATGTTATAGTTGGTGACTAGTCGGATGGGTGTTCTTGCAGAAGGGCAAGCAGGGAATAGAAAGCTGTTGATGTTCAGGTTGGGGTATTTAGACAGGACTGGGACTGTAGGACTGCGTTTGCTTGTTGGGTTAGGATCGTTGAACGTGTTTTTCGTGGGTATTGGGTGGATGCGAGTAGAGAGTGTGTCTGAGGCATGTGTGGTTGTGGTATGGAAGGTATGCTTAGTGGAGGGTGGATGGCAGGCATTTGAATGTATGTTTTGAATGGACTTTGTGTTGGTGAGGGGCGTGAAGACGTCGTGCTGGTGTGGGTTTGGGCAGCGCGTCGGTTTGGGTTGGCCGGGGGAGGGATTTTGCTGGAGTTTGCATGCCGCGTCATGCATTGTGAGTGAGTGTTGGAGATTCCATTGCGCTGGGTAGTTGGTTGTTGGGTGGCGTAGGTGTGGCGTGCGGGGGAACAAGCGTTTTTCATGGTTTTTGGTGTATTGAGCAAGGGGCTAAGAAATGTTGTGGCAATGCGTTCCAGCAAGTGCGTTGGGCTGCGCTGGAATTTTGCTTGGCGTTACGGTTTTGTGGTTGGTGGGTGGTGGGATGGATGCTTATGCAGAGGGTGAAGGGACGGGGTTTAAGACAGTTGAGGGTGAGGCTGGGTTATTGGATCATTGGTTGAGCTGTAGGACTGCGTTTGCTTGTTGGATTAGGAGCGTTGTACGTCTTCGTATTGGATGTTAGGTGGGTGCGAGTGGAAAGTGTCTTTGAGGCATGTGCGGTTGTAGGATGGAAGGTATGTTAAGTGGGGTGTCTATGGGAGGCATTTGAATGTGTGCATTGTATGGGATTTGCGTTGGGTAGGGGCGTGAAGACGTCGCGTTGATGTGTGTTTGGGGAGCGCATCGCTTGGGCGTGATGAGGGGTGTTGTTATAGTGTCTAGGTCGTTTGTAGGCATTGTGGCTGAGTGTTGGGGATTCAGTTGTGTGGGCTAGTTGGTCGGTAGATGACAGATGTGTTGCGTGTGGGGAATGCGGGGTTGCTAGTGGGATTTGAGCCTTTGGTTTGCGGGAATGGATGATTGTTGAAATGCTTTCCAGGAGGTGCGTCGGGAGGCACAAGCATCTTGCTTGGGATCACCATGTCGGGATTGATGAGCGGTGGGGTGGATATTCATGCAGAGGGTAAAGGGACGGGCTAGAAGGCAGCTGAGGCGTAGTTTCGGATACTGGAGGATATGCTGGACTGTAGGACTTCGTTTATTTGTGTTGTAGGGCTATGAGCGTTGTATGCGTTTGTTGTGGGAGCGTATGTGTTGTATGGAGTTTCCGTTGGGGATGGCCATGAAGACGTCGTGTTGGTGTGCGTTTGGGCAGCGCCTTGGTTTGGCTTGGCGTGGCTTTTTTATGTGTCTAGGTTGTTTGTGGGCGTTGTGAGTGAGCGTTTGGGTGATGGCGGAGGTGTGGCGCGTCCAATCGCAGGCATTGATGATGGGATTTGAGCATCTGGTTGTCTGGTATGAATGCTTGTTGAAATGCTTTCCAGGAGGTACGTGGGGATGAGCTACCGTGTTGCTTGGGATTACGATGTAGCGGTGTATGTACGGTAAAGTGGATGTTCATGAAGATGGTAAAGGGACGGGGTAGAAGACAGTTGATGTTTAGGTTGGACTATTGAAGGCATTGGTTGAAGTGTAGGAGTGCGTTTGCTCGTTAGGCTGTGAGCGTTGAATTGGCTTTTTTGGGTGTTGGGTGGGTGCGAGTGGGAAGTGTGTTTGAGGCATGTGGGGATTTGGGATGGAAGGCATGTTAAGTGGGGTGTCGATGGGAGGCATTTGCATGTATGCTTGCTATGGGATTTGCGTTGGGTAAGGGCGTGAAGACGTCGCGTGCATGTGCGTTTGGGCAGCACGTGGCTTTTGCGTGGTGCGCAGGGTTTGTTGTAGTGTCTAGGTCGTTTGTGGGCATTGTGGCTGAGTGTTGGGGATTGCATTGCCCTGCGCACTTCTTCGGTAGATGACGGATGTGTTGCGTGTGGAGGTAGCGGCGTTGTTAGTGGGATTTGAGCCTTTGGTTTGCGGGAATGGATGATCGTTGAAATGCTCTCCAGCGGGTGCGCCGACACAGGATAACGCCTTTCACGTATTTACGGTGTCGTAGTTGGTGAATGGCGAGATGGGTGTTCTTGCAGAGGGGCAGGCAGGGAATAGAAGGCTGTTGAGGTTTAGGTTGAGATACTGGAGGATAGTTGGGACAGTAGGGCTTTGTTTGCTTGTTGGGCTATGAGCGTTGTATGCGTTTGTTTTGGGTGTTGGGTGAGCGAGAGATTGGAAGGTGTGTTTGAGGCATGTGGGGTTTTGGGATGGAAGGCATGTTTAGGGGGGTGTCGATGGGAGGCATTTGAATGTATGTCTTGCTTGGATGTTTTGTTTTCAGTGGACATCAGGACGTCGTGTTGGTGCGCGTTTGGGCGTCGCCTTGGCTTGGCGCGGGGGTTTGCTGGAGAGGGTAGATCGTTTGTTGGCGTTTTGAGTGAAGGCTTGGGTGATAGCGCTTTCGTAGGCCGTGGGGGCCTCTAGAGAGTGGGTTTTGGATTTGAGCATCTGGTTATCGGTTATTTCTGACTGATTGTTGAAATGGTTTCCAGGAGGTACGTGGGGATGAGATACAGCCTTGCTTGTGAGATTGCGATGCGGTGGCTGATGGGTAGTCCGACGGATGTTCATGGAGAGGGTAAAGGGACCCGGTGGAAGAGAGTTGAGATTTAGATTGAGCTATTGAAGGATTGGCTGAGCTGCAGGACTGCGTTTGGTTGTTGGGCTATAAGTGTTGCATGACTTTGTCTGGGGGTGGCGCTTCGTGGGTAAGGAAAGTGTGTTTGAGGCATGTGCGGTTGTAGGGTGGAAGGTATGTTAAGTAGAGTATCGATGGGAGCCTTTTGAATGCATCCGTTGTATGGGTTTTGCATTTGGTATTGGCGTGAAGACGTCATGTTAGTGTGCGTTTGGACAGCGCGTCGCTTGGGCGTGATGCGGAGGGTTGTTGTAATGTCCAGGTTGTTTGTGGGCGTTGTGGCTGAGTGATGGGGATTCCACTGCGCTGCGTAGTTCGTCGGTGGGTGGCGGAGGTGTGGCGTATGTGGGAGTAGGAGTTGTTCATGCCGTTTGGGAAATTTAGCCGAATAAGAAATGTGGGAGTGCGGCCCAGCAAGTGCGTCGGGATGCCTTGGGAGTCTGGTCGGGTTTACGATGCAGTGGTTGTTGCTTGATGGGATGGATGCCATTTAAAATTCGAAGGGACCGGGTAGAGGATTCAGTAGATTTAAGGTGGTCTATTAGACTATTAGCGGGACTGTAGGACTGCGCTTCTTTGGTGGGCAACCAACGTTGTATGTGTTTTGTTTTGGGTCTTCGGTGGGTCCAAGTGAAAAGTGTGTTTGAGGGAAGCGCGGTTGTAGGATGGAAAGTATGTCTTAGTGGGGTGTCGATGGGAGGCGTTTGAATGTGTGTGTTGTATAGAGTCTGTGTTGGGGAGGGGCGTGGAGATGTTGCGTTGGTTAGCGTTTGTGCAGCGCTTGGCGGGGGGCTGTTGGAGTGTCTAGGTCGTTTGTGGGCGTTGTGAGTGTGTGTTTGGTTGATGGCGCTGGCTTGGCGCTTAGGCGAGCAGGCATTGCTAATGAAATTTTGGCACTTGTTTTTCGGGTATGACTAATTGTTGAATTGCCTTCCAGGAGGTGCGTGGGGATGAGCTACCGTCTGTGTTGGGTTTACTTTCTCGTGGTTAATGAGTGGTCGGATGGATGTTCATGCAGAATGTAAAGGGACAGGGTAGAAGGGAGTTGATGTTTAGGTTGGACTATTGGTGCATTGGTTGAACGGCAGAACGTTGTTTTCTTTTGGGATTATGGGCGGTAAATGCGTTTGTTTTGGGTGCTGGGTGGGTACGAATGGAAAGCGCGCTTGAGGCACGTGCGGATATAGGATGGAAAGTATGTTTAGTGTGGGGCTCGGGGGGGAGCCATGTGGCTGCATGTCTTGAATGGAATTTCCGTTGGGGAGGGAAATTCCATGTTGGCGGGATTTTGGGGAGCACGTCGTTTTGGCTTGGCGTGAGGGTTTTCTGTAGTGTCTGTATAGTTTATGCGAGTTGTGAATGAGTGCTGGGGAATCCATGACGTTGCGCAATTCGTCGAGTGATGGCGGATGTGCGGCGTGTGGGGGAGCACGCGTTGCTAATGGAATTTGAGATTTTTGTTTCCGCGAGTGAAATATTGTTAAAGGCGATTAAGCGAGTGCGTCGGCATGCGCTACCGTATTCCACGGCTTTACTATGATGCGGTTGGGGAATTGTGGAATGAGCGTTCATACAGAGGGGGAATGACTGGATAGAAGAGAGTTGAGGTTTAGGTTGGGATGTTGGAGGATTGGCTGACCTGTAGCACTGGTTGAACTCTACGACTGCGTTTGCTTGTTGGACTATGAGGCATTAGTTCAGTATATGGTCTATAATGCACTTTATCTTTTATGATAGAAATTAATTGTTTGCGTTTAGTTTGGGTGCTGGGTGGGTGCGAGTGGAAAGCGTGTTTGAGGCAGGTGCGGTTCTGGCAGGGAAGGCATGCTTATTGGTGTGCCGATGGGAAGCATTTTACTTTATGCGTTGTATGGACTTTGCGTTGGGTAGGGACGTGAAAACGGCATGTTAGTGTGGTTGGCGCACTATTTGGCATGGTGGGAGGGTCTTTTGGAATGCCTAGGTCTTTTCTGGGCATTGTGAGCGAGTCTTGGGGAGTCCTTTGCGTTGCGTAGTTCGCCGCTAGGTGGCGGAGGTGTGGCGCGTAGGGGAGAAGGCTTTGGTAATGGGATTTGAGCGTTTTGTTTGGGGATATGATTGACTGTTAAAAGGCGGTCCAGCTGGTGCGTCGGCATGCGCTGCGGTCTTCCAGGGGTTTACAATGGCGTGGTTGGCGAACGGTGGAAGGGGTGTTGATGCAGAGAGGCAAGGACAGGGTAGAAGAGAGTTGAGGTTTAGGTTGGTATACTAGCGGATTGGTTGAACTGTAAAGGTGCGTGTGCTAGTTGGGCTATGAGCATTGAATGCGTTTGTTTTGGGTATTGGGTAGGTGCGAGTGGAAAGCGCGTTTGAGGCATGTTTGGTTGTGGGATGGAAGGTATGCTTAGTGCGGGGCCGATAGGAGATAGTTGAATGTGCCCGGTATATGGGAACTGCTTTGGGGATGGCTATGAAGACGTCGCGTTGGTGTGCGTTTGGGCAGCGCATATCTTCGGGGTGAGAAGACGATTCTTTGGGATGTCTAGGCCGTTTGTGGGCATTGTGCGTGAGCGTTGGGGATTCCATTGCGTTGCGTAATTCGCCGGTTGATGGCGGATATGTGGGGCGTAGGGAAGCAGGCATTGCTAATGGGATTGGAGCGTTTTGTCTGCGGGTATAAATAATTGTTGAAAGGCGGCCAAGCGAGTGCGTCGGCATGCGCTGCGGTCTTCCACGGATTTACACTGGCGTGGTTGCTGAATTTCGGGATGGCTGCTCATGTAGAGGGGCAACAATAAAAAGTAAAAGGCTGTTGAGGTTTAGGTTGGCATATTGAAGCACTGGTTGAACTGTAGGACTGCGTTTGCTTTTGGGGCTATAACCGTTGTGTGTGTTTGGTTTGGGTGTTAGTGGGGTGCGTGTGGAAAGTGTGTTTGAGGCATGTGGGGTTTTGGGATGGAATGTATGCTTAGTGGAATGTCTATGGGAGGCATTTGACTGTATGCGTTGTATGGATTTTGCGTTGGGAAGTAGCGTGAAGACGCCGTATTTGTGTGCGTTTTGATAACATGCTGCTTTTGCGTGGTGCGGGGGGTTTGTTGTAGTGTCTAGGTCGTTTGTGGGCATTGCGCTTGAGTGTTGAGGATTCCATTGCGTTGCGTAGCTCATCGGTAGATGGTGGAGCTGTGGTGTTTCGGGGAGCAGGCATTGCTATTGGGAATGGAACATTTTGTTTGCAGGTATGAATGATTGTTGAAATGCTTTGCAGCGAGTGCGTCAACAGGGGCTGACGCCCTCGACGAATTTACGATGGCGTGATTGGTGAATGGTGAGATAGGTGTTCGTGCAGAGGGTAAAGGGACAGGCGAGAAGGCAGCTGAGGTTAAACTACGGATATTGTAGCATGGGCGGGACTGTAGAGCTGCGTTTGCTTGTTGGGCTATGAACGTTGTATATGTTTGTTTGTTTGTTGGGTGGGTACGACTGGAAAGTGTGTTCGAGACGCGTGCAGTTGCAAGATGGAAGATATGCTTGGTAGGATTTCGACGGAAGGCATTTGACTGTACGCGTTGTCTGGAGTTTGCGTTGGGTAGGGGCGTGAAGACGTGTTGATGCGCGTTTGGGCAGCGCGTCGCTTTGGGGTGGCGAGAGGGCTTGTTGGAGCGTCTAGGTTTTTTCTGGGCATTGTTGCTGAGTGCTGGGGAGTCCGGTGCGTGGCGTAGTCCGTCAGTTGATGCCGAGGGTCTCGTGTGCGGGGGATTGGTGTTCATCATGGGTTCTGGTGTATTGAGTAAGCGGCTGTGAATTGTTGTCGGAATTCGTTGCAGCAAGTGGGTTAGGATGCTTTGAGAGTTTCTTTGAGAGTATGGTGAACTGGTTGAAGGGCGGTCGGATGGTGTTCATGCAGAGGGGAAGGGCGAGACTAGAAGGCTTGGGATGGAGCTGTAAGACTGCTTTAGCTTGCTGGGCTATGAGCGTTGTATGCATGTTTGTTTTGGGTGTGGGGTCGGTGCACATGGAAAGCGTGTTTGATGCAAGCGCGGTTGTAGAATGGAAGGTATGTTTTAGTGAGGGGCCGCATTTGACTATTCGTGTTCTACAGAGTTTTTGTTGGGGAGGGGCGCCAAGAATCCATGTTGATGTGCGTTTTTGGGGCGCGTCGCTTTGGCTTGCTGCTGGGGGCTGTTGTAGTGTTTGGGTCTTGTGTGGCGCTGTGTAGGTGAGTGCTTGGTTGATGGCGCTGGCGTGGCCTGCAAGGGAGCAGGCATTGCTCAAGGTATTTTGGTATTTGGCTTTCGTGCATGAATGATTGTTGAAATGCTTTCCAGGAGGTGCGTCGGGATGTGCTACCGTCTTGCTTGCGATTACACCATGGTTGCTGAATTGTGAGATGGATGTTCACGCAAAAACGGGCAGGGTAAAACGGTAAAACAGAGTTAAGATTTATGTTGGGCTATTGAAGTATTGGTTGAACTGCAGGACTGCGCGTGTTTGTTGCGCTATGAGCGTTGCACGCATTTGTCTTGGGTTTGCGTTTGGTGGCTGCGAGTGGAAAGTATGTTTGATGCATGCGCAGTTGTAGGACGGAAGGCATGTTAAGTGGGGTGTCGATGGGAGGCCTTTGAATGCATGTGTTGAAAAGAGTTTGCGTTGGGGAGGGGCATGAAGTCATCGTACTGGTGTTTGTTTGGGCAGGGCGTCGCTTTGGCGTGGCGCGAGGCTTTGCTGAAGTGTCTTCGCCATTTGTGGGCATTGTGAATGAGCGTTGGGGCGCCGGTTAAGTGTCGTGCTTCGATGATTGATAGGGGAGGTGTGCCTTGTGGGGACGCAGCCGCCGCTAATGGGTTTCGAGCATTTTGTTTGCGGGCATGAATGATTGCTAAAAGGCGATCCAGCGAGTAAGTCGGGATGCGATACGGGTTTTCACGAATTTACGATGCCGTGGTTGGTGAATGTTGAAATTGGTGCTTATGCACAGAGGAAAGGAGCGGGGCAGTCGAGGTTTAGGCTGGGATATTGGAGGATTCGTTGAAATGTAGAACTGCGTTTGCTTGTTAGGCTATGGGCGTCGAATGTGTTTGCTTTTTGTGTTAGGTTGGTGCGGGTGAAAAGTGTGTTTGATGCACGTGCGGTTGTGGGATGGAAGGCATGCTTAGTGGGGAGTAGATAGAAGGCATTTGAATATATGTGTTTGGTAGGGTTTGCGTTGGTGAGGGGCATGAAGGCGCCGTGTTGGTGCGCGTTGGGGCAGCGGGTCGCTTTGGCCTGGAGCGGGAGTTTGTTGTAGTGGCTGCGTCGTTTGTGGTCATTGCATGTGAGCGTTGGGGAGTTCATTGTGCGTCGTAGTTTGCCGGTAGATGGCGGATGTGTGGCGTTTTGGGAGGCGGGCTTTGCTGTTGGGTTTTTGTTTATTGAATAAGTGGCTAAGAAATATTGTGGGAGTGCGGTCCAGGAAGTGCGTCGGGATGCGGTGGGAGTTTCGGTGAGTGTACGATGCAGTAGTTGATGAGTGGGATGGAGCTTTAATTCAGAGGGAAGTGCCTGGGCAGAAGACTCTTCGGCTTCAGGGTGGTGTATTGGATCATTGGTGCATTTGCTTGTTGTGGCCTATGAGCGTCGAATGTGCTTGCTTTGGGTGTTGGGTGGGTGCGAGTTGAAAGTGTGTTTGATGCATGTGCAGTTGTAGGATGGACGTATGTTTAGGCGAAGGGCTAGGCGGGAGGCATTTGACTGTATGCGGCGTTTGGAGTTTGCGTTGGTGAGGGGCGTGGAGACCCCTTGTTGGTGTGGGTTTGGGCAGCGCATCGGTTTAGCTTGGCTCGGGTTTTTTCGGAGTGCCTATGTCATATGGGGGCGTTTTGATTGAGTGTTTGGTTGATGCGGCAAGCGTGACGTCTCGGGAAGCAGGCATTGCTAATGGGATCTGGGCATTTGCTTTGTGGGTATGAGTGATTGTTGAAATGGTTTCCAGGAGGTGCGTTGGGATTCGGTACCGTCTTCCACGACTGTGCGATATCGTGTTTGATAAATGGTGAAGTGGGTATCCATGCAGAAGAGAAATGATCGGCTAGAAAGGAATTGAGGTTTAGGTTGGGATAGTGGAGGACTGGTGGGGCTGTAGGACTGAGGCTGCTTGTTAGACTATGAGCGAGTTGAATGTGTTTGTTTTGGGCGTTGGGTGGGTGCGAGTGGAAAGTGTGTTTGGGGCATGTGCGGTTTGGGAATGGAATGTATGTTTAGGTGGGGGGTCGATGCGAGGGATTTCACTGTATGCGTTGTATGGCTTTTGCGTTGAGCAGGGGCGTGAAGGCGTAGTTCTGGTATGCAATTTGGGGAGCGCGTCGCTTGGGCTTGGTGCGGACGTTGCTTGTAGTGTCTAGGCCGTTTGCGGGCATTGTGAATGAGTGTTTGTGTGTCGCCGCCGGCGTTGAGTGTAGGGGTGTAGGTATTGCAAATGTGATTCGCGCATTCGGCTTCCCGGTAAAAATGATTGTTGAAATGTTTTCCAGGAGGTGCGTGGGGATGCGCAACTGGCGTGCGGGGGATTACGACGCCACAGTTGGTGAATGGTAGAATGGGTGTTCGTGGAGAGGAGATAGGACCGGATAGAAGAGAGTTGAGGCTTACTTTGGGATAGTGGAAGATAGCCGGGACTGTAGGGCTGCGTTTGCTTGTTGGATTTGGGGCGTTGGGTCTGTCTGTTTTGGGTGTTGAGTGGTTGCCAGAGGAAAGTGTGTTTGAGGCATGTGCGGTTGTAGGAGGGAAGGTATGCTTATATGGGGGGTCAATGGGATTCCTTTGACTGTATGCGGTGTTTGGAGTTTGCGTTTGTGCGGGGCGTGAAAACGCCGTGTTGGTATGCGTTTGGGCAGCGCGTCGCTTTGGCGTGACGAGAGGGGGCTGTGCTTTGATGTGCCCATAGCGCCTGACCGCGTTGTGAGTGAGTGGTTGATTGATGCCAAATGCGTCGGCATGTTGTAAAGCAGTAATTGCTAATGGGATTTGTGAATTTGGCTTGCGGGTATGAATGATTGTTGAAATGCTTTCCAGAAGGTGCGTTGCAATGCGGTACTTTCTTGCATGGGATTAGGAGACCATGGTTAATCAGTGATTGCATGGATGTTCTTGCAGGGGGGAAAGGGACCGGGTAGAAGTTAGTTGTGGTTTAGGTTGGGATATAGGAATATTGTTTGAACCGTAGGACAGCCAATGCTTGTTTTGCTATAAGTGTTGAATGTGTTTGTTTAGGGTGTTGTGTGGGTGCGAGTGGGAAGTGTGTTTGAGGCATGTGCAGCTCTGGGATGGAATGTATGTTTAGTGGAGTGTCGATGGGGGGCAATTCAATGCATCTGTGTGTTGTTTGGGCTTTGCGTTGGGTACGGGTGTGAAAACGCCGTGCTGGTGTGCATTTGAGCAGCGCATCGCTATGGCTTGATGGAGAGGTTTGTTTCGTTTTATATAAGTCGTTTGTGGACATTGTAAGCGAGCGTTTGGGAGTCCAGTGCACTGCGTAGTTTTTCGGTTGATTGCGGATGCGTGGCGTGTGGGGTAGACAGTCGTTGTTCGTGGGATTTGAGTATTTGGTTTGCGGGTATGAATGATTGTTGAAATGCTTTCCAGGAGGTGCGTCTGGATGCGCTACTATCTTGCTTGGGATTAGGATGCTGTGGTTGGTGAGTGGTGGGATGGATGTTCATGCAGAGGAGAGCGGACAAGGTTGAAGACAGTTGAGGTTTAGGTTGGGATATTGAAGCATTGGCTAAACTGTAGGAGTGCGTGTTCTGGTTGGGCTATGAGCATTGAGTGTGTTTTGTTTTGGGTGTTGGGTGAGTGCCAGAGGAAAGTGTGTTTGAGGCATGGGCGGTTGTAGGAGGGAATGTATGTTTAGTAGGGCGTCGATAGCAGCCCTTTGACTGTATGGGGTGTTTGGTGTTTGCCTTGAGGAGTGGCGTGAAGATGTCGTTTTCGTGTGCGTTTCGGCAGCGTGTCGCCTGCGCGTCACTTTGGCGTGACGAGAGGGGGCTGTGCTTTGATGTGCCCATAGCGCCTGACCGCGTTGTGAGTGAGTGGTTGATTGATGCCAAATGCGTCGGCATGTTGTAAAGCAGTAATTGCTAATGGGATTTGTGAATTTGGTTTGCGGGTATGAATGATTGTTGAAATGCTTTCCAGGAGGTGCGTTGCAATGCGGTACTTTCTTGCATGGGATTAGGAGACCATGGTTAATCAGTGATTGCATGGATGTTCTTGCAGGGGGGAAAGGGACCGGGTAGAAGTTAGTTGTGGTTTAGGTTGGGATATAGGAATATTGTTTGAACCGTAGGACAGCCAATGCTTGTTTTGCTATAAGTGTTGAATGTGTTTGTTTAGGGTGTTGTGTGGGTGCGAGTGGGAAGTGTGTTTGAGGCATGTGCAGCTCTGGGATGGAATGTATGTTTAGTGGAGTGTCGATGGGGGGCAATTCAATGCATCTGTGTGTTGTTTGGGCTTTGCGTTGGGTACGGGTGTGAAAACGCCGTGCTGGTGTGCATTTGAGCAGCGCATCGCTATGGCTTGATGGAGAGGTTTGTTTCGTTTTATATAAGTCGTTTGTGGACATTGTAAGCGAGCGTTTGGGAGTCCAGTGCACTGCGTAGTTTTTCGGTTGATTGCGGATGCGTGGCGTGTGGGGTAGACAGTCGTTGTTCGTGGGATTTGAGTATTTGGTTTGCGAGTATGAATGATTGTTGAAATACTTTCCAGGAGGTGCGTCTGGATGCGCTACTATCTTGCTTTGGATTAGGATGCTGTGGCTGGTGAGTCGTGGGATGGATGTTCATGCAGAGGAGAGCGGACAAGGTTGAAGACAGTTGAGGTTTAGGTTGGGATATTGAAGCATTGGCTAAACTGTAGGAGTGCGTGTTCTGGTTGGGCTATGAGCATTGAGTGTGTTTTGTTTTGGGTGTTGGGTGAGTGCCAGAGGAAAGTGTGTTTGAGGCATGGGCGGTTGTAGGAGGGAATGTATGTTTAGTAGGGCGTCGATAGGAGCCCTTTGACTGTATGGGGTGTTTGGTGTTTGCCTTGAGGAGTGGCGTGAAGGCGTCGTGTTGGTGTGCGTTTGTGCAGCGCGTTGCTTTGGGCTTGGCGAGAGGGTTTGTTGGAGTGTCTAGATCGTTTGCGGGCATTGTGAGCGAGGGTTTGAGAGTCCCGTGCGTTGCGTAGTTTTTCGGTTGATTGCAGATGTGTGGCATGCGTGTGGCATGTGGGGAACCAGGCGTTGTTCGTGGGATTTGAGGATTTTGTTTGCGGGTATGAATGATTGTTGAACTCGTTTCTAGCAAGTGTGTTGCCAAGAGCTTCGGTCGTCCACGAATTTACGATGTGGTGGTTGGTGAATGGTGAGATGGGTGTTCATGCAGAGGGGAAAGAATAGAATGGTGATGAGCTTCAGGTTGGGATATTGGAGCGCTGGCGGGACTGTAGGGTGGTTTTGCTTGTTGGGCTATGAGCGTTGAATGCGTTTGTTTTGGGTGTTGGGTAGGTGTGTGTGTGTGTGTGAGGTGTGTTGGAGGCATGTGCGATTTGGGGGTGGAAAATAGGTTTAGTGGTGATTCGATGGGAAAGGGGGCATGTGCATGTGTGCCTGTTGTATGGAGAACATACATGTTGTATGGAGTATGCGTTAGGCAGGGGCGTGAAGGCGCCTCGTTGGTGTGCGTTTTGGCAGTGCGTCGATTTGGGCTGGCGAGAGGGTTTGTTTAAGTGTCTAGGTCGTTTGCAAGCATTGTGAAGGAGTGCTTGGGAGTCCATTGGGTTTCGTGCTTGGACGGCTGATGACGGAGGTATGTCGTGAGGGGGTGCAGGGATTGGTAATGGGATTTGAGTATTTGGTTTGCGGGTATGAATGATTGTTGAACTGCTTTCTAGCGAGTGCGTCGCCAAGAGCTACCGTCTTCCACGACTTTACGATGCCGTTGTTGGTAAACGGCTGGATGGGTGTTCATGCAAAGAGGACAGGAGTGGGTAGAAGAACGTTGAGCTTTTGGTTGGGATTTGGAGCATTGGCGCAATTGTGAGACTAGGTTAGCTAGTTGGGGTATGGGCGTTGAGTGTGTTTTAATTTTTCGTGATGGGTGGGTGCGAGTGGCAATTGTGTTTGAGGCATGTGGGGCTTTGGTATGGAATGCATTTTTAGTGGGGTGCGGATAGGAGGCCTTTGAATGCATGTGTTGTATGGTGTTTGCATTGGTGAAGGGCGTGAAGATGTCGTGTTGGTTTAGGGTTGTACAGCGCGTCGCTTTGGCGTGAGGAGAGGGTTAGTGAGAGTGTCTATTTCTTTTGTTGGCGTTGTGGCTGAGTGTTTGGGAGTCCGTTGGGCTTCATGCTTCGACGGTTGATGATGGAGGTGTGCGTGTGGCGGAGCAGGCGTTGGGCATGGGTTTTCGTGGATTGGCTGGACAGCTAGGCAATATTGTTTCAATGCGTTCCAGCAAGTGCGTCCGAATGCGCTGGAAGTTTACATGGTGTTAGGATGTGGTGGTTTGTGATTGGTCGGATGGGCGCCCATGCATCGGGGAAGGGCCAGGTAGAAGGCGGCTGAGCTTTGCGTTGGCATATTGGAGCATTGGTTCAACTGTAGAACTGCCTTTTCTTTTTTTCGTATGAGCGTTGAATGTGCTTGCTTTCGATGTAGGTCGGGTGGGAGTTGAAAGTGTTATTTAAGGCATTTGCGGTCTTGGGATGGAATGTACACTTGGTGGAAGGGGTCAATAGGAGGCCTTTGAATGTATGTGCTATATGGAGTTTGCGTTGGGGAGGAGCGTGAGGACCTAGTACTGGCGTGCCTATGAGGAGCGCGTTGCTTGGGCGTGGCGCGAGGGCTTGTTGGAGTGTCTGCGTGGTTTGTGCGCATTGCCAGTGTGTGTTAAGGATGCCACTACGCTGTTTAGTTCGTCGCGTGATGGCGGAGCTGTGGCGTTTAAGGGAACAGGCGTTGTGCCTAGGTTTTGGTGTATTGAGTAAGCGGCAAAGAAATATTGTGGGAATGCGTTCCAGCTAGTGCGTTGGGATGGGGTGGGATTTTGATTGAGAATAGGATGCAGTGATTGGTGAGTGATCGGATGGAAGTTTAATTCAGAAGGGAAGGGCCATGGCAAAAGGCTCTTTGTCTGTATGGAGGTTCATTGAAGTATTGGCGAAACTGTAGGGTTGCGTCTGCTTGTTCGGCTATGAACATTGAGCGCTTTAGTTTTGGGTCTTGGGTGGGTCCGAGTGGAAAGTGTGCTTGAGCCATGTACGGTTATGGAATGGAATGCACGTTTAGTGGGGGAATCGATGGCATAAATTTGACTATATGCGATGTTCGGAGTTTCCGTTGAGGAGGGGCGTGAAAACGCCGTTCTGGTGCGCGTTTGGGCAGCGCATGTGCGTGGGCTGGGCGGCAGCTTTTTTAGAGTGCGTATATCGTTTCGGAGCGTTGTGAGTGAGTATTTCGCTCATCCCGAATGCGTCGCGTATAGGGGAGCAGGCGCTGCGAATGGGATTTGTGAATTTGGTTTGCGGGTATGAATGATTGTTGAAATGCTTTCCAGGAGGTGCGTTGCAATGCGGTACTTTCGTGCATGGGATTAGGAGACCATGGTTAATCAGTGATTGCATGGATGCTCTTGCAGGGGGGAAAGGGACCGGGTAGAAGTTAGTTGAGGTTTAGGTTGGGATATAGGAATATTGTTTGAACCGTAGGACAGCCAATGCTTGTTTTGCTATAAGTGTTGAATGTGTTTGTTTAGGGTGTTGTGTGGATGCGAGTGGAAAGTGTGTTGAGGCATGTGCAGCTCTGGGATGGAATGTATGTTTAGTGGAGTGTCGATGGGGGGCAATTCAATGCATCTGTGTGCTGTTTGGGCTTTGCGTTGGGTACGGGTGTGAAAACGCCGTGCTGGTGTGCATTTGAGCAGCGCATCGCTATGGCTTGATGGAGAGGTTTGTTTCGTTTTATATAAGTCGTTTGTGGACATTGTAAGCGAGCGTTTGGGAGTCCAGTGCACTGCGTAGTTTTTCGGCCGATTGCGGATGCGTGGCGTGTGGGGTAGACAGTCGTTGTTCGTGGGATTTGAGTATTTGGTTTGCGAGTATGAATGATTGTTGAAATGCTTTCCAGGAGGTGCGTCTGGATGCGCTACTATCTTGCTTGGGATTAGGATGCTGTGGCTGGTGAGTGGTGGGATGGATGTTCATGCCGAGGAGAGCGGACAAGGTTGAAGACAGTTGAGGTTTAGGTTGGGATATTGAAGCATTGGCTGAACTGTAGGAGTGCGTGTTCTGGTTGGGCTATGAGCATTGAGTGTGTTTTGTTTTGGGTGTTGGGTGAGTGCCAGAGGAAAGTGTGTTTGAGGCATGGGCGGTTGTAGGAGGGAATGTATGTTTAGTAGGGCGTCGATAGGAGCCCTTTGACTGTATGGGGTGTTTGGTGTTTGCCTTGGGCAGTGGCGTGAAGGCGTCGTGTTGGTGTGCGTTTGTGCAGCGCGTTGCTTTGGGCTTGGCGAGAGGGTTTGTTGGAGTGTCTAGATCGTTTGCGGGCATTGTGAGCGAGGGTTTGAGAGTCCCGTGCGTTGCGTAGTTTTTCGGTTGATTGCAGATGTGTGGCATGCGTGTGGCATGTGGGGAACCAGGCGTTGTTCGTGGGATTTGAGGATTTTGTTTGCGGGTATGAATGATTGTTGAACTCGTTTCTAGCAAGTGTGTTGCCAAGAGCTTCGGTCGTCCACGAATTTACGATGTGGTGGTTGGTGAATGGTGAGATGGGTGTTCATGCAGAGGGGAAAGAATAGAGTGGTGATGAGCTTCAGGTTGGGATATTGGAGCGCTGGCGGGACTGTAGGGTGGTTTTGCTTGTTGGGCTATGAGCGTTGAATGCGTTTGTTTTGGGTGTTGGGTAGGTGTGTGTGTGTGTGTGAGGTGTGTTGGAGGCATGTGCGATTTGGGGGTGGAAAATAGGTTTAGTGGTGATTCGATGGGAAAGGGGGCATGTGCATGTGTGCCTGTTGTATGGAGTATGCGTTAGGCAGGGGCGTGAAGGCGCCTCGTTGGTGTGCGTTTTGGCAGTGCGTCGATTTGGGCTGGCAAGAGGGTTTGTTTAAGTGTCTAGGTCGTTTGCAAGCATTGTGAAGGAGTGCTTGGGAGTCCATTGGGTTTCGTGCTTGGACGGCTGATGACGGAGGTATGTCGTGAGGGGGTGCAGGGATTGGTAATGGGATTTGAGTATTTGGTTTGCGGGTATGAATGATTGTTGAACTGCTTTCTAGCGAGTGCGTCGCCAAGAGCTACCGTCTTCCACGACTTTACGATGCCGTTGTTGGTAAACGGCTGGATGGGTGTTCATGCAAAGAGGACAGGAGTGGGTAGAAGAACGTTGAGCTTTTGGTTGGGATTTGGAGCATTGGCGCAATTGTGAGACTAGGTTAGCTAGTTGGGGTATGGGCGTTGAGTGTGTTTTAATTTTTCGTGATGGGTGGGTGCGAGTGGCAATTGTGTTTGAGGCATGTGGGGCTTTGGTATGGAATGCATTTTTAGTGGGGTGCGGATAGGAGGCCTTTGAATGGATGTGTTGTATGGTGCTTGCATTGGTGAAGGGCGTGAAGATGTCGTGTTGGTTTAGGGTTGTACAGCGCGTCGCTTTGGCGTGAGGAGAGGGTTAGTGAGAGTGTCTATTTCTTTTGTTGGCGTTGTGGCTGAGTGTTTGGGAGTCCGTTGGGCTTCATGCTTCGACGGTTGATGACGGAGGTGTGGCGTGTGGGGGACCAGGCATTGCTAATGGGTTTGAGCATTTGGTTTGCGGGTATGAATGCTTGTTGATATGCTTTCCAGCGAGTGCGTCGGGATTCGGTGGTTGGTGACTGGTGAAGTGGGTGTCTATGCAGAGAGAAAAGGACTGGGTGGAAGCGATTTGAGGTTTAGGTTGGGATAGTGGAAGACTGGCAGAACTGTAGGGCTGCTTTTGCTAGTTTTCGTATGAGCGTTGAATGTGCTTGTTTTGGGTGTTGGCTGGGTGCGAGTTGAAAGTGTGTTTGAGGCATGTACAGTTGTAGGATGGAAGGTATGCTTAGTGGGAAGTAGATAGCAGGCATTTGAATATACGTGTTTTGTAGGGTTTGCGTTGGGGAGGGGCGTGACGATGTCATGCTGATGTGTGTTTGGCCAGCGCGTCGCGTCGCGCTGGACTAGTGAGAGGCTTGCTGGAGTGTCTAGGTCGTCTGTGGGGGTTGTTAGTGAGTGGTTGGTTTTCTGCTGTGCTTCGTGTTTCAACATTTGACGGCGGAGATGTGTCGTGTGGTGGGGCATCCCTTGGTCATGGGTTTTGATGTATTGAGTAAGCGGCTAAGAAATATTGTGGGAATGCGTTCCAGCGAGTGCGTCGGGATGCGCTGGGGTTTTGCTTGGCCTTACGATGTGGTGGTATGCGAGTGGTGGGATGGCTGTTCATGCAGAGGGAAGAGGACCGGATGGAAGACTTTTGGGCTTTAGGTTGGCATATTGGAGCATTGGTTGAGCTTTAGGGCTGCGTTTGCTTGTGTTCTCTATGAGCGTTGAATGCGTTTGTTTTGGGTGTTGGGCGGGTGCGAGTGGAAACTGGTTTTCAGGCATGCGCGATTGTAGGATGGAAGGTATGCTTAGTGGAGTGTCGATGGGAGGCAATTCAGTGTATCTGTGTGTTGTATGGGCTTTGCGTTGAGGAGGGGCGTGAAAACGCCGTGCTGGTGTGCATTTGAGCAGCGCATCGCTATGGCTTGATGGAGAGGTTTGTTTCGTTTTATATAAGTCGTTTGTGGACATTGTAAGCGAGCGTTTGGGAGTCCACGGCGTTTGCGTTGTTTGTCAGTGGATAGCGGGCGAGTGGGGTATGGGGGAGCGCAGCCGTTCTTCGCGGGATTTGAGTATTTGGTTTGCGGGTATGAATGATTGTTGAAATGCTTTCCAGGAGGTGCGTCTGGATGCGCTACTATCTTGCTTGGGATTAGGATGCTGTGGTTGGTGAGTGGTGGGATGGATGTTCATGCAGAGGAGAGCGGACAAGGTTGAAGACAGTTGAGGTTTAGGTTGGGATATTGAAGCATTGGCTAAACTGTAGGAGTGCGTGTTCTGGTTGGGCTATAAGCATTGAGTGTGTTTTGTTTTGGGTGTTGGGCGGGTGCCAGAGGAAAGTGTGTTTGAGGCATGGGCGGTTGTAGGAGGGAAGGTATGCTTAGTGGGGCGTCGATAGGAGCCCTTTGACTGTATGGGGTGTTTGGTGTTTGCCTTGGGCAGTGGCGTGAAGATGTCGTGTTGGTGTGCGTTTCGGCAGCGTGTCGCCTGCGCGTCGCTTTGGCGTGACGAGAGGGGGCTGTGCTTTGATGTGCCCATAGCGTCTGACCGCGTTGTGAATGAGTGGTTGATTGATGCCAAATGCGTCGGCATGTTGTAAAGCAGTAATTGCTAATGGGATTTGTGAATTTGGTTTGCGGGTATGAATGATTGTTGAAATGCTTTCCAGGAGGTGCGTTGCAATGCGGTACTTTCGTGCATGGGATTAGGAGACCATGGTTAATCAGTGATTGCATGGATGCTCTTGCAGGGCGGAAAGGGACCGGGTAGAAGTTAGTTGAGGTTTAGGTTGGGATATAGGAATATTGTTTGAACCGTAGGACAGCCAATGCTTGTTTTGCTATAAGTGTTGAATGTGTTTGTTTAGGGTGTTGTGTGGGTGCGAGTGGAAAGTGTGTTTGAGGCATGTGCAGCTCTGGGATGGAATGTATGTTCAGTGGAGTGTCGATGGGGGGCAATTCAATGCATCTGTGTGTTGTTTGGGCTTTGCGTTGGGTACGGGCGTGAAAACGCCGTGCTGGTGTGCATTTGAGCAGCGCATCGCTATGGCTTGATGGAGAGGTTTGTTTCGTTTTATATAAGTCGTTTGTGGACATTGTGAGCGAGCGTTTGGGAGTCCAGTGCACTGCGTAGTTTTTCGGTTGATTGCGGATGCGTGGCGTGTGGGGTAGACAGTCGTTGTTCGTGGGATTTGAGTATTTGGTTTGCGAGTATGAATGATTGTTGAAATGCTTTCCAGGAGGTGCGTCTGGATGCGCTACTATCTTGCTTGGGATTAGGATGCTGTGGTTGGTGAGTGGTGGGATGGATGTTCATGCCGAGGAGAGCGGACAAGGTTGAAGACAGTTGAGGTTTAGGTTGGGATATTGAAGCATTGGCTGAACTGTAGGAGTGCGTGTTCTGGTTGGGCTATGAGCATTGAGTGTGTTTTGTTTTGGGTGTTGGGTGAGTGCCAGAGGAAAGTGTGTTTGAGGCATGGGCGGTTGTAGGAGGGAATGTATGTTTAGTAGGGCGTCGATAGGAGCCCTTTGACTGTATGGGGTGTTTGGTGTTTGCCTTGGGCAGTGGCGTGAAGGCGTCGTGTTGGTGTGCGTTTGTGCAGCGCGTTGCTTTGGGCTTGGCGAGAGGGTTTGTTGGAGTGTCTAGATCGTTTGCGGGCATTGTGAGCGAGGGTTTGAGAGTCCCGTGCGTTGCGCAGTTTTTCGGTTGATTGCAGATGTGTGGCATGCGTGTGGCATGTGGGGAACCAGGCGTTGTTCGTGGGATTTGAGGATTTTGTTTGCGGGTATGAATGATTGTTGAACTCGTTTCTAGCAAGTGTGTTGCCAAGAGCTTCGGTCGTCCACGAATTTACGATGTGGTGGTTGGTGAATGGTGAGATGGGTGTTCATGCAGAGGGGAAAGAATAGAATGGTGATGAGCTTCAGGTTGGGATATTGGAGCGCTGGCGGGACTGTAGGGTGGTTTTGCTTGTTGGGCTATGAGCGTTGAATGCGTTTGTTTTGGGTGTTGGGTAGGTGTGTGTGTGTGTGTGTGAGGTGTGTTGGAGGCATGTGCGATTTGGGGGTGGAAAATAGGTTTAGTGGTGATTCGATGGGAAAGGGGGCATGTGCATGTGTGCCTGTTGTATGGAGAACATACATGTTGTATGGAGTATGCGTTAGGCAGGGGCGTGAAGGCGCCTCGTTGGTGTGCGTTTTGGCAGTGCGTCGATTTGGGCTGGCGAGAGGGTTTGTTTAAGTGTCTAGGTCGTTTGCAAGCATTGTGAAGGAGTGCTTGGGAGTCCATTGGGTTTCGTGCTTGGACGGCTGATGACGGAGGTATGTCGTGAGGGGGTGCAGGGATTGGTAATGGGATTTGAGTATTTGGTTTGCGGGTATGAATGATTGTTGAACTGCTTTCTAGCGAGTGCGTCGCCAAGAGCTACCGTCTTCCACGACTTTACGATGCCGTTGTTGGTAAACGGCTGGATGGGTGTTCATGCAAAGAGGACAGGAGTGGGTAGAAGAACGTTGAGCTTTTGGTTGGGATTTGGAGCATTGGCGCAGTTGTGAGACTAGGTTAGCTAGTTGGGGTATGGGCGTTGAGTGTGTTTTAATTTTTCGTGATGGGTGGGTGCGAGTGGCAATTGTGTTTGAGGCATGTGGGGCTTTGGTATGGAATGCATTTTTAGTGGGGTGCGGATAGGAGGCCTTTGAATGGATGTGTTGTATGGTGCTTGCATTGGTGAAGGGCGTGAAGATGTCGTGTTGGTTTAGGGTTGTACAGCGCGTCGCTTTGGCGTGAGGAGAGGGTTAGTGAGAGTGTCTATTTCTTTTGTTGGCGTTGTGGCTGAGTGTTTGGGAGTCCGTTGGGCTTCATGCTTCGACGGTTGATGACGGAGGTGTGGCGTGTGGGGGACCAGGCATTGCTAATGGGTTTGAGCATTTGGTTTGCGGGTATGAATGCTTGTTGATATGCTTTCCAGCGAGTGCGTCGGGATTCGGTGGTTGGTGACTGGTGAAGTGGGTGTCTATGCAGAGAGAAAAGGACTGGGTGGAAGAGATTTGAGGTTTAGGTTGGGATAGTGGAAGACTGGCAGAACTGTAGGGCTGCTTTTGCTAGTTTTCGTATGAGCGTTGAATGTGCTTGTTTTGGGTGTTGGCTGGGTGCGAGTTGAAAGTGTGTTTGAGGCATGTACAGTTGTAGGATGGAAGGTATGCTTAGTGGGAAGTAGATAGCAGGCATTTGAATATACGTGTTTTGTAGGGTTTGCGTTGGGGAGGGGCGTGACGATGTCATGCTGATGTGTGTTTGGCCAGCGCGTCGCGTCGCGCTGGACTAGTGAGAGGCTTGCTGGAGTGTCTAGGTCGTCTGTGGGGGTTGTTAGTGAGTGGTTGGTTTTCTGCTGTGCTTCGTGTTTCAACATTTGACGGCGGAGATGTGTCGTGTGGTGGGGCATCCCTTGGTCATGGGTTTTGATGTATTGAGTAAGCGGCTAAGAAATATTGTGGGAATGCGTTCCAGCGAGTGCGTCGGGATGCGCTGGGGTTTTGCTTGGCCTTACGATGTGGTGGTATGCGAGTGGTGGGATGGCTGTTCATGCAGAGGGAAGAGGGCCGGATGGAAGACTTTTGGGCTTTAGGTTGGCATATTGGAGCATTGGTTGAGCTTTAGGGCTGCGTTTGCTTGTGTTCTCTATGAGCGTTGAATGCGTTTGTTTTGGGTGTTGGGCGGGTGCGAGTGGAAACTGGTTTTCAGGCATGCGCGATTGTAGGATGGAAGGTATGCTTAGTGGAGTGTCGATGGGAGGCAATTCAGTGTATCTGTGTGTTGTATGGGCTTTGCGTTGAGGACGGGCGTGAAAACGCCGTGCTGGTGTGCATTTGAGTAGCGCATATCTTTAGCTTGATGGAGAGGTTTGTTTTGTCTTATATCAGTCGTTTGTGGACATTGTGAGCGAGCGTTTGGGAGTCCACGGCGTTTGCGTTGTTTGTCAGTGGATAGCGGGCGAGTGGGGTATGGGGGAGTGCAGCCGTTCTTCGCGGGATTTGAGTATTTGGTTTGCGGGTATGAATGATTGTTGAAATGCTTTCCAGGAGGTGCGTCTGGATGCGCTACTATCTTGCTTGGGATTAGGATGCTGTGGTTGGTGAGTGGCGGGATGGATGTTCATGCAGAGAAAGGACAAGGCAGGAAATTGTTGAGGTTTAGGCTGGAATATTGCAGGATTGGCGAAAGTGTAAAACTGCATATGCTTAGTGGGCCGTCAGCGTTGTAAGGTTATTGATGCTTTTGGGGGGCGTTGGCCATGTGGCAGTGGGAAGTGTGGCCGATGGATGTGGAGTTGTAAGAGGGAAGGCATGCTGAGTTCCGTGCAGGTGCAACAGAGTTGGGGGGATGTGTTGGCAGAGTTGCGTGGTGGAACTTTTGGAAGCGTGGTTTTTTTGCTTGGAGAGAGGTTTTATTGGAATGCCTACGTTTTCTGTGGGGTCGGCTGTGCTTTCGAATCAATTGGGTGTCGTGAGTGGAAACGCGGCGTCGGTGGTACTACTGGTATGACAAAATACGTTGTTAATGGGATTTGGCGCATGGGCGCCTGAGAATTAGATATGGAATGCACTTCATTGTGTACTTCGGAATGCAATGCCTTCTTGCTTGGCGTTGCTATGTCATCGCTGGTGAATGACCGGATGAATCTTGTGCAGCGACAGGAGGACTGGATAGAAGGCGGGTGCGATCTGTATCGATTTGGGGAAGCATTGACGAAGCTGTGGGAGCCCGCTGTGTGCACGGCAATGGCGTTGGTGTTTGTTATGCGTAGTGCATGGGCAAGGATGGGATGGAAGCCTTGCGAGGTTTCAGCACCCAAAGTATGCTGAGGGGGAATGGATATGCGACTGAATTGGAGGGATGCGTGCTATGCAGCAGGTGCAGGGTGAAGAACAGCGGACGTCGTGCTGGCCGACGATCTGGCAGCGCGATGCTCTAGCGTGGCAAGGGGCTTTGGCGTAGTACCTCAGCTTGTTTGTGAATGCTGCGAGATTTAGAGAATTTTTCGCGCCTTGTGCGTTGAAGGTTGGAGGTGCTGGTCTTGTAGGCAGGCCAACTGGCGCCCCTGTCGTGCGTATGGGGTGTGCCTCTGTGGATTTTGTGGGAAATGAGTTCCAGCGAGTGCGTCGCGATGGACTTCCCTTTCCCTTCACTTCGCCGTGCAGCCGCTAGCGAATGGTCAGGCCACATTGTCGGGCTGAGATGAAAAGGCTGTATAAAATAACGTTGGCCTCGGGAGCATTGACGGAACTGTGGGAATGTGTTTGGTTGCTGGGCTATCAGCGTTGTAATCGCATGTTATGGGCGTTGAGTTGGCCAGAGCGGAAACGTTTGCTGCGGCGTATAAGATTACAGCGGGGAAGGTATGCCTTAGGGCATGGAGTTGCGACGGATTTGAAGGGTTGTGCTGGGCATGGGTGCTGGTTAGGAAAACAGTGAAGACATCGGGTTGGGCGGGGTTTGGTCTGCGCGGTGTTTTTGAGTGGTGAGCTGGTTTAGTGGAATGCCTAAGCCACTTTTACAACTGCCTAGGAATCCAATCCAGTGCGGGCCGCGGCAGTTGGGGGCGGTGTTGTGGCGTGTAGTGCAGCAGGCATTGTGATGCAGGGCTTCGCGCATGAGCTGGGGGGAAATTGATTGGGGGCGGCGTGCGTTACAGGAGGTGCGTTATGACGCGCTGCCGTATTTCTTTACTTCACTATGTGGGCGTCGGTGGGTTCATGGACGGCGGCACGTGCAGCGACGAAAGGACTTGCTAAGAACCGTGGAATTTGTTTCGGGTATGGATGAACATTGAAAGAACTGTGGTACTGCGCTTGCGTGTTGAGATAGCAGCATTGCACATGCCTGCCACGGGTATGCTGAGGAAGATTGCCGTTTCGACGAAGTTGAAGGGGTTAGCTGGGTAGAATCGGTTGTGGTCAGCTAAGTGCAGACGCCCTGTTAGGGGGCATTGGAGCAGCGCGGGGCTTTGGCGTGGTAAAAGCCTTCGCTGGAACGTTTGCGTCGTTTGCGAGTATTGCGAGTGTTGAGAAGTCTAACGAGTCAGGTGCACTGCGCAAAAGAACGCTTGGTGGCGCTGGTATCGTAGGCAGGGCAGCATACGCTTTCAATAGGATTTGACACATGAAGTGGGCACCTATGATTTAGGTTTTTTTTGTTTCAGCAGGTGCGTTTACGATGGGCTTTGTTCTTCCTTCATGCCACCATGCAGTTGCTTGCCGGTGACTGGATGGATATTTATGCAGGGACTAGGAGACTGCGTAGAAGACCGTTGAGCCTTGCGGTGGTATGAGCAAACATTGAAGATACTGTAGGGCAGCGTTTGTCTTGAGCTATCAGGGCTGTAGGAGTTTGTGGCGGGCGTTGAAACGGTGAGAGTAAGACGTTTGTGCGAAGCGTATGAAGTTGCAGCAGGCAAGGTACGCTGAGGATGGTGGAATTTCGAGGGACTTGGTGGGTGCTGTGTTAGGTGGACTTGCTGGTGTGGTAGGAAGTGCAGAAGTTTACAAGCGTAAAAGCAGCGGGATCCGCTCGCTTTCGGAGAGTCCTTGTCGGAGTTACTTGAGCTGTTTGTGAGCACCGCGCTTGCTGGTCAGTGCACAGCCTTGCGTGAGTGAACGCTTGGTTGCATTGGCGTCGCATATAGGGAAACAGGTATTGTTTATGGGACCTGCGGCATATGGTAGGTGCCTATGAGTATGAGGCGAGATGCATCCCAGGAGGTGAGTCACAATGCGTTGCCTTCTATGTTCACGTCACAGTGTGGTCGTTGATAAGTGGCCTGATGGATTCTTATTCAGAGCGAAAATAACTTCTTGGAAAGCTGTTGAGCTTCATGTGGTTATGGATGGCCTTGGGAAAAACTGTGGGACTGCGCGCGTTTGATGGGCTACTAGCGTTTTAGGTACTTGCTGCGGGCGTTCTACTGGTGAGAGCGAGACGTCTGGCTGACGCGTGTGAGGCTGCAGCAACGAAGGTATGCTGAGGGAGAGTGAACGTGCAGCAGTGTTGAGGGGATGCGTCGGATAGTGCTGAAAGTGGGCATATAAGGGCTGCCGTCGTTTTTGGCGGCGTTCGGACAAGGCGGTCCAGTGGCTTGGTACGGGGCTTTGTGGGGGTTTCTTGAGCCCTTGATGGCCGTTACGGGTATTTCAGAGTCCAGTGTGCTGCTTTTGCCGAAGCTTGGTGATAATGGTGTCTCAGTTGAGGCAGCAGGTGCTGGCCATGGCATTTGCGGCATGGGGTGAACGGCAATGAACTTGAATCGAAATGCGTTGCAGCAAGTGCGTCACGATGCATTGCGTCCTTGTTTCGCTTCAGAGTTAAACTCGCTGGTGAGTGGCCCGATGGAGCCTCTCGCCGAGATGAGCTTGCTGGCTAAAAGCGTCGGCGTTGGTGTGAGGATTGTGAGCATTGAAGGAACTGTGGGACTGCGTGCGGTTGATGGTCTTTTAGTGATATAGGTGCTTGTAACGCCTGGTGGGTGTGTGTGTGTGTGTGGAAGGAAACTGTAACTGAGGCGTGTGAGACTGCAGAAGCGAAGTTAGGTTGAAAAGGCATGGAGTCGCGAAGCAGTTTTAGTTATTCGCTGGATGGAGGTGTGGTTTGAAAGGCATTGCAGAGGCCGTGTTACTTGGCTTTGGGGCAAAACTATAGTTTCGCGCGGCACAAGGCTTTGTGGGCGTGTCTATGTGATGCCGCTTGTGAGCGGCGCGGGTGTTTTGGATCCGAGTGGGCCCTGAGCACTGCGTGAATTGATGCTCGATGACTTTGGTATGGTAAGTGGGAAGGCGGGTGTAGTTTACGGCATTGGGTGCTCTGGGGTAGACGCCTATGAATTTGTGGCGAACCGCCTTTCAGATGGTGAGTGAAGAGTTGCTTTCATAATGCACGTAACCGCCAGCCAATAGCGAGCAGGTGGATGGAAGCTAGTGCAGAAACAAAATGGCTGGGCAAAGAAACGTGGGGAGAATGAGTTTGGTCTAACATGGGCGGCACAGTGGGAATGCGTTTGTGTGTTGGGAGAGTAACGTTGTGGACTCTTTCTAGGGGTCCTGGGTGAGTGAGGACTCCAACTGCGGCTCACGGGTGTGAGACCGCCGCAGCGAAGGTATGCTGAGTGGGAGTGCAGATGCAACGGAATCAGCGGGCTGCGCTGGCTGGATTTAGCGGTGGGGAAAGAAGTACAGAATGGAGGGGCCGTGTGAGGTGCCGTTCGCTTAGTGCGATCCCTTGGGTCTTCCGGCGGCGTTGGTGCCGCTCGTGAGCGTCGTTTGGTTGGTAATGCAGGGCCAACCTTGCGCCGAATGTTGGCTGCGCGGCTGCGACAGGTAGGGCAGCAGGCCATTTTGACTGCGCTTGGGGCACGGGGTGGGCGCCTATGAACTTGAGGACAAATGCATTCCAGCGTGTGCGTGCCAATGCGCGGCCTGCTTTCTTCACGCCACCGTCGGTATGGGGGGGCGTTGAGGGAAGTGTGAGACTGTTTTTGTGTGTTGGCACAATATCGTTCTAGGTGCATGTTACAGATACTGGGGCAGTGAGGATAGAAAATGTTTCTAAGGCGTGCGGTGCTTGTCAAAGGGGAGCAAGGAATGCATGTTGCGGGGGAGTGCACTTGCGATGGAATTGAGTGGATGAGTTCGGCGAAGTTAGGGATGAGGAAAAAAGTGCATATGTTGTGTTAGGCAACGTTCCGCTAAAGCAGTGTGATGGCGTGGCGAAGGGCTTTGATGGGCTGTCCAAGCTGTTGACGAGCATAGCGAACGTTTGAGAGTCCAGGGCATTGCTTGTCTCGAAGGCTGGCGGTGCTGGACTAGTAGGTAGGCGAGCATGGGTTGGTTATGGGATTGGGCGCATGGGGTGGCCAACCATGAATTACGGGGGAAATCTGCTCCAGCGGGTGCGTCTCGATGCGCTGCGCTCTCTATGCACGTTAGCATGCGGTTACTGATGAGGGGACGGATGGATGAGCGTGCAGAGACAATAGGGTGGGGGTTAGAAGCTTTGCGCTCGGCGTAGACATGGTTGAGCACTAAAGTAACTGCGGAAGTGCGTTTGCCTCTTATAACAGCATCTTTGTGCGTGCTTGCTACGGCTTGCGGATGGGTCAGAATGAGGAATGGGGCTGTGGTATGCAAGGCGTCAGCACCAATCGTGTGTTGCGGGGGGGTGGAGTCGTCACTGAATCGACAGCATGTGCTTGGCGGAGCTGAGTGTGGGGAAAGATCTCAGGATGCCGTGTTCAGCGGCTTCCGGATGGTGCGGTCACCTGGCATGGTGAGAGGCGTTGCTGGAGTGTCCAAATCGTTTGTGAGTGTTTGGGAATGAAGCGAATCCAGTGCACTGCGTAAGTGAAAGGCTGGTGCCGGGGATGTGCTAGGTAGACCAGCAAGCGTTGCTGGCGCCATTTGTTCCATAGGGTGTGTGCCTATGAATGTGAGGCCAAACGCTTTCCAGCATGTATGTGCGATGGGCTGCCTTCTACCTTCACATGACGTTGTAGTCGTTGATGAGTGGTCGGATGGTCTCTCAGGGAGAGATGAAAATGCCAGGTGAAAAGCGTTCAGTTCGGTGCAGGTGTGGTCGAATCTTGAAGGAACTGTGGGG
Source organism: Eimeria praecox (assembly GCA_963920595.1). Taxonomy (NCBI): domain Eukaryota; phylum Apicomplexa; class Conoidasida; order Eucoccidiorida; family Eimeriidae; genus Eimeria; species Eimeria praecox. The sequence goes on from OY986953.1 coordinate 3,614,830, forward strand.
CTGCGTTTGCTTGTTGGCAAAGCAGCGTTATAATTGCTTGCTGCGGGTGTCGGATGGGTGAGCATGACAAATATGACTGAGGCGCTTGAGATTGCTGCAGCAATAGCATGCTTAGGGAGAGTGGAGTGATGGCTGATGGGATGTGTTGTATGAAGCCGTTGGTGGGGCGAGCAGCGACGGCGCCGTGAGGAGACATTCGGACGGCGCACTGCGCTGGAGTGGCGAAGGGGCTTGTTGAAGTGTACTAAGCCGTTCGTAAGCATCGCATGTGTTTGGGTGCCCACTGCATCGGTTGAGCGGCAGCAGGGTGGCGCTGGTAGCGGGCGTTTTTTGAGATTGGATGCATTGGGTGGGCAACTAGGCATCTGGGCCGAAATGCGTTCCAGCGGGTGCGTTGCGATGGTCTGCTTTATCTCTTCACGTCACAATGCAGTCGTGCGGTAGTTGGTGAGGGTCTGGAAGGGTGCCCGTACAGAGACAGAAGCGCTGCGTTAAAAAGCTTTGAGTTCGGTGTGGGTGTAAGCGATGATTGGAGACACTGTGGTATCGCGTTCGTATGTTGGATTATCAGGGTTGCAGATGCTTGCTGCAGATGTTGGATGGATGAGAATGAAAGATTGCTGAGGTGTGAGGGTACAACAGAAAACGCAATCTTCGGGGGGGGCAGAGAGGGGGGGGAGTTGCGACGCAGTTGAAGGGCTGTGCTAGGTGGAGGTACTGGCGGCGGAGGCGCAGAGGGCGCTGCTGGTGGCGTTGGGGAAGCGCTTTGCTTTGCCGGTGCGAGAGACCTTGCTGGAGCGTTTGTGTCTCTCATGGGCATCGGGAGTGGAGCCCGATGCACTGCTTGATTCGAAACTCAGTAGCACTGGTGGCGTAGGTAGGGAAGAAGCCAGTGCTGATGCTGCGTAGCCTATGGGGCGAGCGTCTATGCACTCGCTGCCGAACGCAATACAGCGAGTGCGTCGTGTTTCACAGGCGTCTTCGTTCGTGCTAGCATTCAGAGCTGCTGGTGAGTGGTTGGATGCGTTCTCGTGCAGAGACAAAAGTACTGGGTAGGAAACGTTGCGTTTGGTGTACCTATTGGTGAGCATTGAAGGCACGGTGAGAATGTTTGTGCATCTTGGGATGCCAGCTTTGTAGGCTGTTGTAACGTGTTTCGGATGGATAAGGATGGAAGGTATGACAGAGACACGCTGGGCAGGAGCAGGGGAGATATGCTGAGGGAAGTGGAGTTGCGACGGAGTTTAATGGATGCGCCGGATGGAGCTGATGGTGAAGAAAGCAGTGTAAATGCTGTGTTGAGCGGCACCCGACCAGAGCGGTGTTCGGTCGTTGCAAGGGCTTTGTTGGAGTATCTACGCCATTTGCTAGCGTCGCTGGCGATATGAAACCGAGTGGATTCGTCCCACCCCGTGCGTCGATAGTTGTAGGTAGCGAGGGTCTCGTAGGTAGGGCAGCAGGCGCTGTTTAAAGGATTTGATGCAGTGGGTGGATGCCTGTGGATTCGAAGAACTGCATTCCAGCTGGTAGGCCGCAACAAGGTGCCCCCTTCCTTCACCTCACCAGACAGGCGTTAGCAGGCTGTTGGATGGCTGATCGTGCTGAGACGAAAGACCTGTGTAAGACGCATTGAGTTTGGTGTGGGTATGGGGGCGACCATCGAAAGCATCATGGAACTCCGTTTTGGGCTGTCAGCGTTGTAGGAGCAGGTTAGGTGTGCCGGATTGTCGTGTATGGAAAGCTTCGGCGAGACGGTTGAGGTTGCAGCATTGCGTCAATGCTGAGGGGGAGGGGGCTACGGAGGATTTGAAGGCATGTGCTTTGTGGAGGTGGTGGGGGGGGTCAATGAAGACGTCGTGTTGAGCGGCATTCAGGGAGCGCTGGCTTTGGGCACGCTACGAAGCTTTCTTCGAGTGTCCGTGTCACTTGTAAGCGTCGTTGGTGTTTCGGAACCAACTGGATTCAGGGTGTCAACTGCTGGTGGCTCCGATGCCGTAAATAGGACAACAGGTATTGTTAATGGGATTCGGTGGATCGGGCAGGCTCCTGTGAATTCAAGATGAATTGCACTCCAGCTGGTGGGTCAGACTGCCTTCTTACGTCACTCCACCATGTAGCCGTTGGCGGGTTGTTGAATGGTTGCTCGTGTTGAGACGAAAGGCCTGTGTAAAGCACATTGAGTTCAATGTGGGTATGGGAGCACGCATTGAAAGCATTATGAGACCCCGTTTGAGTGTTGGGCTATCAGCGGTCTATGAACTTATTACGAATGCAAGACAGTCGTGTATGGGAAACGTGGCTGAGACGGTTGAGGCTGCAGCACTGCGGGAGCGCTCAGGGGGGGGGGTGGAGTTGCAGCGGTGTTGAAGGCACGTGCTTTGTGTAGGTGATGGTGGGAAGAGCAGGCCAGAGCCCGTGAGAGGATATGTGTGGTCAGCGCCCTGAGCTGGACGAGGGCGGGCTAGGCGGCGTTAAACGGCGTCAGGACACCACGGCCTGCTCAGGTGGCGTGCGGCTTTTTAGGGGTGCCTGCGTCATTTGTGAGCGTCGCGAGCGCTTGGGAATGCACTGCATTGGGTGCGCCGAAGCTTGCGGGCGGTACTGTGGGAGCGAGAGCAGCAGGCGTTGTTGAAGGCGCTTTGAAAATGCACTCCAGGAAGTATGTCGTATGCGCTGCCGCTCGCGTTCGGACTACCGTGTAGTGGCTGGCGAGAGGTCTGCTGGACGTTCGTACAGAGAGGAATGAAATCAGTAGAAAGTTGAGCTTTGCGTTGGCATAGGTGCGTTTGATGCAGTTTGGGGCAGACGCTACCGTGAAGATGCCGTCTTAACCGTCGTTACAACAGCGGGGTGCTTTATCGTGGCGAGAGACTTTGTTGGGGTGTCTACGTCGTTTACGAGTGTCATGAATGTATGGGAATCAGTTGCGTTACGTGTGATAATGCTTATCTGCGCTGGTGCCGCAGGAATGGGTAATGGAGGCGTTGTGTTGCGGCAGTTGGTGCATGGGGTGGGCGCCTATGATTTAGGGGCGAAATGCGTAACAGCAAGTGCGTCTCGATGCACTGTGGCGTTCATTCGCGTCATCCTGCAGTTTTTGGTGAGTGGCTCAATGAATGCTCATGCACCGACGAACGGACTAGCTAAAATACTGTTGTCCTTGCGTCCGCACAGGCAAGTATTGAAGGCACTGTGGGAGTGGCTTTGTTTTGTGGGTTACCCTCGTTGTAATGTCGTCCGCAGGTGTTGAATGGTGAGAGTGAAAAGCCTTACTGGGGCATGTGAGGGTGCAACAGGAAAGGCGGGTGGGGATATGCAGTTGAAACGGGCTTGAATGCATAACCTGGATGTTGGGAGGAAGCGTGAAGACGTTGTGTTGGGCGGCGCTGCTGCGGCGCGGTCCCCTGGCAGGCCTAAAGACTTTGCTCGAGCATGTATCTCGCCTATGAGAGTTGTGGGCGATTGGAAAATTGTCGCTTTGCGTGGGTAGATGGTCGGTGGCCTCGCATGCAGGGCGGCAGGCATTGTTAGTGGCTTTTGGCATATGGTATGGGCGGCTATGAATGGGGGGCGAAATGGTTTACAGCAAGTTCGTCGGGATTCGATGCGTTCTTTTTTCATGTCACAGTTACTCTTCTGCATGTTGCTGGACTGGTGCACGCGCAGAGACGAAATGACTAGGTAAAAAAGCGTTGCGGCTGATGTGCAAATAGGAGGCCATTGAAGCAACTGAAGGACTGCACTTGCTTTACGGGCTACTAGGATTGTACTTGCTCCCGTTGTGGGATGAATGTGAGTGGAATGTGTGGCTGAGGCTTGCTAGTCTGCAGTAGAGAAGGTACGCTGAAGGTGAGTGCAACTTTGAGCGATTTGGGGCGGTGTTGTGCATGGGGCTTCTGGTGAAGAAAGTGTAGATTCCGTGTTAGGTGTATATATACATTATAACATGGCACGAGCTCGCGTAGTGAGCTGCTGCTGTTGGACTCTCTAACCCATTTGTGAGCATCGTGACTATTTGAGAGTCCAGCAGGCAGCGCGCCTCGAGGCTTGGTGGCAGTGGTGTCTTCGCTAGAGCAGCAGGCGCTGTTGACGGCATATGGTGGATGAGCTTGCGGATGAGTTACGCGTTTGAAATTTGGAGTGAAAATTGTTCCAGCAAGTGCGTCGCGCGGCGCTGCGTGGAGAGTCGCTAGAGAGTGCCCGGGTGCTGCTCATTTAGAGGGAAAGAGCTGAATAAGCGCCTTGGCGTTTGGTGTGGATATAGGCGAGCATTGAAGGCACTGTGATACTCCATTTGCGACTGGGGGTGAAGCGCTGGGGGTGCTTGGATGGTTGCCACCTGCGTTGGATGGGCTGGACTCTCAGATGATGCTGAGGCATGTTAATTTGCAGCAGCTATGGTATACTGATTGGAAGTGGAGTGGCCGTGGACTTGAGGGCATGCGTTAGGGGACGCTGGAGATGTTGAAGGAAATGCAGAAGCCGTGCTAGATGGGGTCGGGAAGGCGCGATCCGCCGGTGTTGTGAGGGGTAGTGCTCGACAGTTTGAGTCTTTCAAGTGTTTCGCAAGTGTTTGCGAATGTATTGAATTGAGTTCGTCGAAGTGCGATGGAGCAGGTCTCGCAGATATGGCGTTGGAAGTTGTTAAGGGAATTTGGTGAAGCCCACGGGCGCCTATGAAATTTCGGAGAAATGGGTTCCAGCAAGTGAGCCACGATGGGCGGGCGTCTACCTTCGTATCTCTATACAGTCGTCGTTGAGTGGTCGAGTGGTGCCTCAGGACGAAAAGAGTGGGTAGTAATTCCTCCGTTGGGAGTAGAAATAAGCGAGTATTGAAAGAACTGAGACTGCGCTCACCTTTGGGGATACAAGTGTTGAAGGTGCTTGCTACGGCCATGGGGCAGGTAGGAGTGAGGTGTTTGGATGACGCGTGTGAAGCACGAGCAGCGATTATATGCTGAGCAGGAGTGGAATTGAGAGGCAGTTGAAGGGATGCGCTTGGTGATGCTGGTGGTGAGGAAAGGAGCGCAGACATCCTGTTGGGCAACGTTCATGCAGCTGTGCCCCCTGGCGTTGCCCATCCAAATGCAGTGCATGAATCGAGGCTCGGTGAGAGTGGGCTTGCAGAAAAGGCGTCATCCGTTGCCTGTGGCGATTGGGGCGTGAGTTGTGGGCATATGGATTTTGGGTGATACGAGTTTCAGGGGGTGAGTCACGATGACCTGCCGTCTTGTTTTACGTCAGAATGTAGTTATTGAGGAGTGAGCAGATGGAAGCTCCTACAACTTCGAAATGACTGGGTAAAGAACTTCGGGCACGGCATGGCCATGAGAAAGCATTGATTACGCTGTGTGGCTGCGTTTGTTCGCTGGGATAGTAGCGCTTTAGGTTGCTGGTACGTGTGTTGGATGGATGACAGCGAAATGCCTGGATAAGGCATACGCGCTGGCGGAAGCTAAGGAATGTTGGGAGGGTGTGCAGTTGTGAAGGGGTTGCAGGGGTCCTTGGGTGCAGTTTGATGGAAAAGGAAGAGGAGATATCGGGTCGTCCAGGCAGGCGGGCTTGGCGAGTGTTTCGGAATCCCGGTGCATCCACTGCATTGCGTGAGTCAACGCTTATTGATCGTGGTGCCGCAGATAAGGCCTTGTATAGTGCTAATGGCATGTAGAGCTTCGGGAAGCTGTGAATGTGAGGCGAAATGTGCTCCAGGTGGTGCGTGGCGATGCTTCGCCTTCTCCCGTAAAGTTACCATGTAGTCGTTGCTGCGTGGTGGGCTGGTGGCTCGTCCAGAGCGGTTTGGGTGGAAGCTTTGATTTTGGTTTGGGCGTGGGCGAGCATTGAAGGAACTGTGGGACTGCGTTTGTTTGTAGCGATATTAGCGTAGGTGCTTGCTACGGGTGATGGATGGGTGAAAGTGATATGCCCAGCTGAGGCGTGTGAGACTGCAGGAGCGGGATGCAACAGCGACAGAGTTGAAGGGATGGGTTGGGAAAGCAATGCACACGCTGAACGCAGCGGCGTTCAGAAAATGGCGCGTTTTGTCATAATGAGGGCCCTTATTTGAGTGCCTAAGTCATTCGGGAGCTTTGCGAGTGTCTGGCAGTCCGTCGGATCCAATGCATTGCGTCAGTCGAGGCAGCATCGAAGATGCGACAGCAGGTGTTGCTGATGGAATTTGGCGCATGGGATGACCGTGCATGAATTAGAAGCCACATGCATGCTAGCAAGTGCGTAACGATGAGGTGGCTTCTCCGTCCGGCCCTCCATGTTGTCGACAAGGAGCGGCTGGATCGAGGCTCATTCAGAGAGCAAACGATTGGGTGAAGAACGTTGATTTGGTTGTACTCATCTGCGGCCGCTGCAGGACCCGCTGCAGGAGCTGTGGACTGCCTTTGTGCGTTGGAATAGCATCGTTCGTTGTATGTGATTGCTACGGGCGCACAATGGGTTGGAATTAAAGATCTGGCTGAGGCGTGTGCGCTTTCAGCCACCAATGTGTGCCCAGGGGGCGTGCCGTTGCGACGGAGTTGAAGGGACGCTTTGGCTGTTATTGGAGGTGGAGACGGCAGTGCAGAGCCCATGTTATGTAACGTTCGGCTAGTGCAGTCTGCTGGTGTGGGGACGGATTTTGTTGGGGAGCCAAATTTCTTTGTAAGCATAGCTAGTGTTTAGTAGTCAAGTACACTGCGTGCGTTGGTGACACTGGCCCCGCAGGCAGAGCAGAAAGCATTCTTTATGGAATTTTGCGCATGGGGTGGGCACCTATGAATTTGCGGGTAAACGCTCTGCAGCTAGTGCGTCGCGATGCACTGTCCAATGCATGTGCGTCACTGCCTAGATGTTAGTGAGTGGTCCGGTGGGTGGCCGTGCAGAGAAAGAAGAACTGCGTTAAAGACGTTGACTGCTCTTCGTGTGTATGGAGGAAGACTCAAAATCCCTGAGGTTGCGTTTATTTGTTGGGCTAGTAGCGTTGTATGCGTTTGATAGGGGTGCTGGTTGGGCCTGGCTGAGGCCTGTGGGTTTACAACAGCGATAGCTGCTGAGCTGTGGGGGTATGCTGGGTGAAGCAAGTGGTGGCGCGAACAGTAAAGACGTTGTAGTAGGCAGCGTTCGTGCAGAGCAGTGCTTGATCGTTTGGATTTCTTGTGTTGAAATGTCTACGCCGTTTCTGAACATCTCGAAAGTTTGCGAGCCCAGTGCATTGAGTGCACCTAAGGCCGGTGTCGCTAGTTTCTTACGTGTGGTAGTGCACTCTCTTCATGTTGGCGCATCGGAAAAGCGCCTATGCATTTGAGGGTAAATGCGTTCCAGATTGTACGTGTCAGTTCGCTGCCTTCTGTTTCCAGGTCACAATGCAGTCGTTGGGGAGTGGTTGGATGCATTATCGTAAAAAGGCAAAAGGGTTGGGTAGAAACGGTTGAGATCTGTGTGGGTATGGGCAAGCATTGAAGACGCTTTGGGACTGCGTTTTGGTTCAGATAGCAGGGGTGAAGGTGTTTGTTTCGGGTGCTGGATAGGCATGATTTGGAACTGTGACTGAGGCGTGTGCAGGTGCACCCGCGAAGGTATGCTCAGGTGAGTTTTAGTTCGCACTGAATTGAGGGTTTGGGTGGCTGGAGCTGGTGGTGGGGAAAGCAGTGCAAACGCCGTGTTAAGCGGCGCCCGGAAGGCTTGCTCCGGTCGCGTGATTCTGTATCGTCTTCGAGTGCCCAAGTTATTTGTTACTGTCGCAAATGGAACTCCAGTGCACTGCATGCGTCGATTGCTGCTGGCGGTGGTGTTGTAGGCAGTACAGCCAGTGCTGTTCATGGTATTTTACGCGCTGGTTAGGTGCATATGAATTTTAGGGGAAATGCATTTTTAGGGAGTGCGTCGCTTTGGGTGCCGTGCTTGTTCGCTTCTCCTTTTCGACGTTGGTAAGTGGTGGCTGAAGTCACGTGGAAAGGCGGAAGAGCCGGGCAATGGAGCTTTAGGTCCCTTGTGGATATTCGAGCATTTACGGGAATATGGAACTGCGTTTGTTTGGTGGCGCATCAGCATTGTAGGTTCTTCGAACGGGGGCGTGAAGGATGGAAGTGCACGATGTGGCTGAGAAGTGCCTGTTTTTTGTGCAGCGGCAGCATGCTCAGGGGGAGAGGAGGTGGGATGGAGTTGAAGGGAAATCTTGAATGGAGTTGGTGGGAAGGACAAGAGTGCAGATGCCGTACTGGGAGAATTGAGGGTAGCCCCGTGAGCTGGCGTGGCGAGGGACCTTGTGGCAACTTCCTACGCCTTTGACGAGCGTTAGCGCTTGGGTTTCCAGTACACCTAGCAGTTTGTATGAGTGGAAGGTCAGTGGGGCTGGTGGCGTAGGTAGAGCAGCCGGCTTTGGTCATGGCACCTTGGGCATGGGATGGATTCGCATGAATTTGTGGCGAAATGATCTTCAGCTGGTGCGTCAATATGCGTTGCACTCTTCATGCATGTTGTCATGGAGATGCTGGTCAGTGGCGGGATGGGTGTTCGCGCAGGCTTGGTCTGGGTATGGGTACACACTGACGGAAATGTTGAAGTGCGTGTGTGTGCTGGGATAGCAGCGTTGTACGCCTTTTCATCAAGTTGTGGATGGGTGAAACTGTGGCTGAGGCGTGTGAGGTTTCATCAGCGAAGGCTTGCCGAGGGGATGAGGGGTTTAGACGTAATTGAGGAATTTGACAGTGTGCGAAGAAGCACCGGCATTGTGCTAGGCGCCTTCTACGCTGATTGGCGATATGGCACGGCAATGGGGCTTTGTTGGAGTGGTGTTGAGTCTTGTAAGCATGACGAGTGCGGAGGCATTCGGTACAACGCGGCATCCGGTACAACGCGCGGTTCAAACGTGAGCGGCGCTGAGGCCACAGAGCAGCAGGTGGCGTTGATTGTAGTTGGGCATCGGGTGGCCGCCTATGAATTTGGGGGGAAGCGCGTTCCAGCTGGTGAGTCACGTTCAGCTGCCTGTTGGTTCAGCCTCAAAGTGGGGCAGCTGGTTTGTGATCGGCTGGTTGCTCGGGCAGAAAAGGAAGGGCTGGGTTAAGTGTGTTGGACTTGGCGTGGTTACGATCGAGCGCTAAAGGAACTGTGGGATCGCGTTTGCGTGTTGGGATGACAGCGTCGTAGGCGCTTCCTACGGGCGCTAGATGGGTGAAAATGAAAACTATGGCTGAGGCCTGTGAGATTGCAATGGAGGGAAGGTGGAACTGCGACTCAGTTGAAGGGAGGTGATAGGTGTAGTGGCTGGTGGGAAACGTTGTACAGACGTTTCGCTAACTCTCCATCCGTGCACGTTGGCGGGGGGATAGGATTTGTGGATATGTCTTTGGCCATTTGTGAGTGCTTGGGATGCATTGCATGCGTAAAAAATCGGGGGGGCTGGCGCCGTAGGTAGGGCAACACGGGTTTCTGATGGCATTTGGCGCATCAAGTAGGAGCCTGTGGAACTGAGAGGAAATGGGTTACAGGTGGTGCGTCGTCCTATGCACATCACTTTGCAGCCCTTGTTAGTATCCGGATGAATCTAGTGAATTGAAGGAAGGGGTGGTTGGAGACCGTTCTTCTTTTTGAGTATAGACGAGCATTGATGGAATTGTGAGACTGCGTTAATGTGCTAGGGTATCAGCTTTGCAAGTGCTTTCTAAGGGTGCTCAATTGGTGAGGAGGAAACATCTGTCTGAGGGATGTATTGTTGCAGCAGGGAAGGTATGCTGAGGGGGAGTGAGCTTGCAAGGCAGCTGAAGGGATGTATTAGGTGGAGCTGGTCAAGCGCAAAGCAGTGTAGAGGTTATGTTAGGCGGCGGCAGGGCAGCGCGTTCTGCCGGCGTGGCTGGAGGCTTTCCCGGGGGTTGTAGACCATTTCGTAGGGTGGAGAGGGCTTGGGAATCCAGCTGGTGCAATGCATTGCGCAAGTGGCTCGGCTGGTGTCGTAGGTAGGGCAGCAACCAGTGTTTATCGCGTAAGATGGGCGCGTGTAGATTCGAAGCGATATACATTCGAGTTGTCGCGCTGCGATGAGCTGCCTTCTTTCTTCATATCATCATATATTCGTTGCTAAGTGATTGGATGGGTTCCCTTACGCAGATGAAAGGACTAGACTGAGGCCGTTGAGCTGAGTACAGATATGGGCGATCATTGCAAGAACTGTTGGGCTCTGTTTGTGTGACGGGATTGCAGCCTTGGGTGGCTGGGGACGGAAGGCGTGCCTGCGATGTGTAGTGGCGCAAGGGCCAAGGTATATTGAGGCTGCATGAGCCGAAGGGATGCTTTAGGCAGAGCTGGTGATGGGGCAAGAAGTTAAGACGTTGTGCTAAGCAGCGTTCAGAGAGAGTGGTCGAGCGGTGTGGCCAAATGCCTTGTTCGAGTGTCTACTCTATTTGTGAGAGTCGTAAGTCGTGCGATTCCAGTGCATTGTGCGCCTTGGGGGCTGGAGACGGTGGTATCGTAGGCAGATTAACAGGCGTTGCTGATGGAATTTGGTGAATCAGGTGGGCACCCAAAAAATTGAGCGGAAACGCGTTCCAGCAAGTGTGTCGTGGCTCTCTCCCGTCTTTCGTTGCGTCATCATTTAGTCGTTAATGAACGGCGTGGTGGAGTCTCGTGTGTAGACTCACCCGTTTTAGACGAAAGGGTTTGGGTGCGGACGAGCATGAAAGGAACTCTCGGACTGCGTTTGATGTGTTGGGCCAACAGCGTTGCAGGTGTTTCGTGCGGATGTTGGATGAGAAACAGAGATGTGCCTGGCTGAGGCGTGCGAACTTGCATAAGGAACAGTATGCTGAGGGCGTCTGGAATTGCGATAAAGTTGAAGGGACGTGTTCGGTTGACTGGCTGTTTTGCAAAAGCAGTGCAGAATTCCTGCTGTGTGGCTGGGTAGCGTTCGGGCGGCTCGGCCCGGTTTCGTGGGGGCGGGACCTTTTGTAGGGTATAGGCTATTTGTGAGCCTCGCTGGGAAGTCAGTGCACTGCGTACGTCAGAGGTTGGTAGCAGTGGCATCTCAGGTATGCCAACAGTCGTTGGTGATGGAACTTGGGGCATGGGGTGGGTGCTTGTGAATTTGAGGCGATGTGCTTGCCAGGAAGTGCGTAGCAGTTTGCTGCCTTCTTCATTCACAGCACCGAGCAGCTGCTTTTCAGTGGTAGACTGGAGGCCCTTTCAAAGGGTTGCAGTTTGGATTTTGAACCCTTAGTTTGGGAGAGCTTTGAAGGAACTGTGGGGTTGCATTTGCCCGTTGGAATAGCAGCGTTGCAGGTGCTTGCTATAGGTACAGGCTGGGCGAAGATGAAGAACCTGGCTAAAACATGTTAAGGCAATATTGAGATGAAATCGAACTGCAACGGAGTTGAAGGGTTGCCTTCAATGAAATTGGTGACGGAAAACGAAGCGCGCAGGCCGCGTTCGGGCAGCGCTACCCGTTCGGGCAGCACGGCGCTTTGCCGTAAGGCGGTCATTTGTGATCGTCCCGGCCTTTTGGCAGCCCAGCACATTGCGTGCGTCGGCTGTCGGTGGGTCTGGCGCCGCATGTAGAGTGGGAGGCGGTGTTTATGGCATCTCGTACATCGGGTGGACGCGTCTGATTTCGGGTTGAAATGCCTTCCAGCAAGTACGCCAAGATGCGCTGAGCTGTCTGTACGCGCCACCAAGCAGTCGTTGCTGAGCAGTGGAATGCCGGCTCGTGCAGAGACTAACGTCCTGGGTTAAAGCACGCCGAGCTGTGTGCGGGTATGGGCGAGCATTGAGGAAACACTGGAATTGCGTTTGTTCATGGGGATAGCAGTGTTGTAGTTTGTTTTCGGTAATGTTCGGTAGGTGAGTGTGAGGTGCCTGGCTAACGCGTTTGGTGCTGCAGCAGCGAACGTATCGTGAGGGAGGCTTGAGGCGCGACGGGGCCAAGCCTTGTGCTGGATGAAGCTGGTGGAAAGGACGGAATTGAATACTCCGTGCTATGTGGCGTTCGGATGTCGTTGTGCGCTATCGTGGGGAGGGGCTTTGTTGGAGTCAGCATTTCCTTTTTGAGCGTGGCTGAAGCCTGGGAGTCCAGTGTATTGTGGGCAGCCCGACCGTTGGTAGCGCTGGTGTCACAGGTAAGACAGCTGACAATGTTTATGGACGTTCAGGCATGGGTTGGGCGCCTACCAGCCTGAGACAACATGAGCTCCAGCAAGTGCGTCGCCATAAGGTGCCTTTCGCCTGCCCACCACTATGGAGTCGCTGCTGGATGGCAGGCAGTGGACTCTTGCAGAGGCCAAAAGTCTGATGAAAGCCTGTTGTGTTCAGTGGGAGTGCATACGGCCGTTGAAATAACTAGAGGAATGCGTTCTTGTGTTGTGTGGGGAGTCAGCGTTGTGCTTACTTGGTACGTGCGTTCGATGGATGCGAGTGCAATGGAACTTTAGGCTCCTTGTGGATATTCGAGCATTGACGGGAATATGGAACTGCGTTTGTTTGGTGGCGCATCAGCATTGTAGGTTCTTCGAACGGAGGCTTGAAGCGTGGAAGTGCACACTGTGGCTGAGAAGTGCCTGTTTTTTGTGCAGCGGCAGCATGTTCAGCCCTGAGGCGCACGCGTGTGCAGCAGCAAGTGGGGTTGAGATGGAGCTCAGTTGCGAAGAAGCTCGACGGGTGTGCTAGGAGGAGGTGAAGCTGAGCCACAGTGGAGACGTTGTGTTAGGCGGCGTTCGGCTAGCGTGGTGCGTCGGCAAAGCGAGTGTTTGTTGGAGCTCCAATGCCGTTTTTGAGCTTCCCGATTGCTTAAGAGTCCAGTCCATGCTCGGCCGCATTGGCGTCGCGGGTACTGTAGCAGGCGTTGTATATGGCATTTTGTGCATGTGATGGGCGCTAATGAATTTTGGTCGAAATGCGCTCCAGCAAGTGAGTGTCGATGTGCTTCCTTTTCCCTATGCGTCACCGTATAGTGGTTCTCGATTCGCCGGGTGGAGGCTCGTCGAGAAATGCGCAAGCTGGTTAAAATGCTTTTGTTCGGAGTGGCTGTACGGGAGGTCTAAAGGAACTGTGGGACTTTGTGTATTGGGGAAGAATGTTGCAGGCACTTGAGGAGGGTGGTGGGTGGGTTAGAGTGAAACATCTGGCTCTGGCTGAGGCATGCGGGATCGCAGCAGCTAAGGTTCTTGGGGGGGAAAATATAGCTGCGACCGAATTGGAGGAACGCATTGCGTGAAGCTAGCGGCACGTAAGCAGCGCGGGCCTCGTCTTAGCCGGCGTCGGGACAGCGCCGTACGCTGGCTTGGCTAGGAGCTTTGTTGAAGTGCCTAGGTCGTTTGTGAGCTTCGCCCCCTCTAAGGGCGGAGTCATTGGTGTAGTAGATAGGCTAACAGATCATGCTCATGGCATTTGGTGTAAGGATGCGCGTGTCAGAATCATCCACAGCCAAAAATGCTGGGAGGGAAAACGCTGAGTTCTTTGTTGGTACAGCACCATTGCAGTGGCTTGTTGCGGGCTGTGTATGGGTGAAAATAGACCAAATGGCAGTGGCGCGGGAGGTTGCAGGAGCGAAGGTATATCGGGGGGTAGTGCAGTTGCGACGGGGGTGAATGGATGTGCTGTCTGCAGGTGGTGAATAGGAAAGCGGTGAAGGGATGACTGGCGGCGTTCAGACAGCGCTGTCTGCTGGCCTGGACAAGAGCCTTGCTGGTCTCTCTGTCGTTTGCGAGCGTAGCGGGTGTTTAGGAACCCATTGCATTGCGTGGGTCAAATGCCGGTGGAGCTGGCGTATTAAGTACGTAGTGCGTTTTATTCATAGCATTGGGCGCACGATATTTGTTTCAATGAATTCGATGTGAAATACCTTGAAGCCGGTGGGTCGCGATGGGTTGCCGTCTTCATCCACGTCATTTTGCACTAAGTGGTGGGTGATTGCTTGGATTCTCCTGCATAGACGAAATGCCGAATTAAAGTCTTTCGATACCTTTTCAGGTATGGGCGTCCGGAAGGAAGTGCTGCGTTTTTGTGTTGGTATATCCTCGTTGTATGTGCTTGTTCATGGCACTGCACCTTTTTGAATGGCAAATGCGACTACGGCGTCTACGCTTGCGCCAGTGAATTTACGTTGAGGCTGAGTACAGCTGAGCTGAACTTAAAGGGTTTGTGTTTGGCAAGGTTGGTGGGGAGGAGACTAATGCTGAGGTCGTTTTTGGCGGTGTGAGGACAGAGGGGAAGGCTGGCGTTGTGAGCAGCCTAGTTAGAGTGTCTAACTCGTTTGTTAGTGTTGTCATGGTTAAGAAGTAAAGTGTTCTAAGTCCCTCCAGTCTCGCAGGTTCTGACTGCGCAGGCGGGGCAGCAGGAGTTGCTCATGGGATTTGTTGCATGAGCTAGATTGCTGTCATTTATTCGTAAAATGCATTGGAGAAGGCTCACTGCGGCGCTCTGCCGTATTCCTTCACATCAACATGCAGACGCTGGTGAGTGTTCGGGCGGGCGTCCTGCATAGCTGCAAGCAATAGGTTAACAGGCTTCGGGCTAGGCGTTGGTATTCGGGATCTTCAAATGATCTGTGGGACTGCGTCTATGCGGTGGGATATCATTCTTGGGCGTGCGTGTTGCGGGTGTTATGCGGAAAAAAAAATATTTGGCTGAGACGTGTAGAGATGCAGCAGGAACGGTAAGTTGAGGGAAAGTGGAGCTGCGACGGAGTATGTATTTGGTGGAAATTTTGGTGGGGAAGGAAGTGGGGACGTCATGTTAGGTCGTTCGAAAAGTGTGGTCCGTTGGCGTGGCGAGATACTTGCACTCTCTAGATCATGTAGGAGCGTTGCATGGGTTGGTAAGTGAACTGAGTACATCAACGCTCGGTGGCGTTGGTGTGGTAGGTAGGGCAGCAAGCAGGTTCCAGGTCATTTGGCGCACTGGGTGGGCGCCTATGAACTTGAGGCGAGATACGTTGCAACAGGCTCGTCACGATGCATTGCCTTTTTCATTCATGCCACCATTCAGAAGTTGGTGAGTAGCTGGACGGGTCTCATGCAGAGCCAAGTGTCCTGGGTTAAGACACCCTTAGCCGGGTGTGGGCTTTTGCATGCACTGAAATAACTGTGGAGCTGCTTCTGTTCGTTGAGGTCGCAGCGTTGTAGGCGCTTGTTACGGGTGGTGGGTGGCCTAGAGTTAGACATCTGGTTAAAACGGGTAATGCTGCGAAGCTAAAGTATGTTGAGAGGGCGTTTTGGTGGGAGCGATATTTGGGGATATGCTAGATTTAGCTGGTGGCAGCAAAAGCAATGAAGGCGTGTTAGGTGGCATTTGGACAACGTGGTGGGGAGGAGCGAGGAGGGGCTTTGCCAGAGTGCGTAGCCACTTGTGAGGGTCGTGAGGTTTTGAGAATACAGAGCATTGCGTGCGCCGAAACCTAGTTTCGCCGGTGTCGGAGGGAAGGTAGCAACCTTGGGTTATGGCGTTTGGCGCATGGGGTTGGCGGCTCTGTATTTGGGACAAGGTGCGTTCCAGCCGGTGCGTCGCAGTGTGCTGGCACTTTCCCTCAAGCCACCTTGCAGCCGTTCGTCAGTGGCCGGATACGAGCTTGTGCAGAGGCGAAGTGTCTGGGTAGATAACCGTTGAGCCAGTTGTAGGTATGAGCAAGCATTGAACGGAATGTGCAACTGCGTGCGTGTCTAGGGATACCAGCGCTGTATGCGCTTATTGCGGTTGTTAGATAGATGCGAGTGAAACGCGTGGCTGAAGCGTGCGAGGTGGCAAGAGTAAAGGCATGCTAAGGGAAAAGTGCACTTGGGAATGGGCTAAATGCATGTGCTTGGGGGAGTTGCTGGTGACAAAGGAGGCACAAACCTCTTGTTATGGGGCGTTCGGACGACACGATGCATTTGCGAGGCAAGGAGTTGTTCGGAGTGTCTATGCCACTTTTCAGAGTCGCAGCTGTTTCAGAGTCCAATGCACTGCGTGAATAAACCGGTAGGCTCGATGATGTGGTATATAGAGGAGCAGCCGTTGTTTATGGGGTTTGACGCATGGGGTGGACACCTATGGACTTAGTGCAGAATGCGTTTTAGCCGGTACGTCACTGTCTGTTGCGTTTCTCCTTCCCGCCACCGTATAGGCGTCGCTGAGTTGTTTGGTGGATCCCCGAGCAGAGAGGAAATGTTTGGATTAAAAAGTGCTGAGCTTGTTGAGTGTACAGGCAATCATTAAATTAAGTATGGGCCTTTGTTTCTTTGTGGGGATAGCAGAGTCCTATGTGCTTGCCATTGGTGCTGGATGCGTGAGATTGGGATGTATGGCTGAGCCATGTTAGGCTGCAGGAGAGAAGGCATGCTGAGGAAGAGTGGAACTGCGGCAATGTTGAGGATTTGTTATGGATTGAACTGGCAGCACGTGGTGGCGCGCAAGGACGTGGAGATGCAATGCTAGGTTGCTTTAGAGCAGCGCTGTGCTTTGGCATGGCGAGGGGCTTTCCTTAAGTCTTTAAATTGTTTGCGGTCGCCTCGAGCAATTTTGGAGGCCAGCTCACTGTGTGCATCCAGTGTCTTTTGCGCTGGCGTCGCAGGTTGGGTATAGGGAGTCGCTCAAGGCATGCGGTGCACGGGTTGGGCCCCGATTAATTAGGGTCCATAAATGGTCCAGCCAGTGCGTTGCGCCGACGCCTTGATTCATGCCATCATGCAGTCGTTGGCGAGTGGCCGGATGGATTCCCGTGCAGAGATAGAAGGGCTGGGTTAAGGGCTGGTTTGGGGTCTGAGCGCGCACTGAAAGGACTTCGGGCCTGCACTTATTTTATAGGATATTTGCGTTTGTGTAGTGGGATTAGATGCTTGGTATGAGCGTTAGATTGGTGAAGTTAAAAATGCAGCTGAGGGGTATGAGCTTGCGAGACCAACGGCATGCTAAAGAAGACTGGACTTGCAGTGAGGTTGAGGAAAAGTGTTAGGTGGAATTCGTATTGGGGATGGCAGTGGCGTTGTGGTCGGCGGCATTGGAACTCGCGGTGCTTTGGCACGAGGCAGGGCTTTGCTGTAGTGTCTAGTCCCCTCCAAAGTACCGGGAGGGCTCAGGATTCCAGTGCATTGAACGCGTCGAAGGCCGGTCTCGCTGGTGTCGTAGCTACAGGAAAACGCGCTGGCCATCCCATTTTGTGCATGAGGAGGGGGCCTACGAATTAGTGGGCAAATGTGTTCCAGCCGGTGCGTCGCGATGCGCTGCTTTCTTTTTCTGCGTCACTGCGTAGTCGATAGTTGGCTGTCCAAAGCAGTCTCGCGCAGAGACCACAGAAATGGGTTTAAGACGTTGCGCTGGAGGTGGGCATATGCGTACATTGGAAGAACTGTACTCCAGCGTTTGTGTTGTGGGACAGTAACGTTAAAGGTGCATGTTGCGCGTGGCGCATGCTTATGGGTGGAAGGTGTGGCTGAGGCATGTGAGCTTGCAGCAGCGAAGGGTGTTGGGGGAGGCCGTGCAGATATCGTGTTATGTGGCCGCGAGGCAGCGCCGTCATTTGGCGTGGGGATTAGCTCTGTTGGGATGTCTAAACCGTTTTTGATGATCACGTGCTTAGACGTCCAATGCACTGCGTGCGCCGATCGGTGGTGCTGGTGTCGTAGGTAAGACAGCTGGCGCAGTTCATGGGACTTGACGCGTGACCTAGGCGGTTAGGGATTGAAGGCGAAACGTACTACAGAAGGTAGGTCACGATCCACTGCCTCCTTCATACAAGCGAGCGTGAACTTGTTCGCACGTTGTCGCATACTTGTTCGTCCCAAGAAAGAATACCTGTGTAAAAACGCATCAACGTTGGCGTGGGATTATGGTAGCATTGAAGGAACGACTACACGGAATTCACCTTTTGCGGTAGCGGTTTAGGTGATCATTTGGGGCTGCTGATCCTCGCCAATCAGATGCCAGGGTGAGCCGTGCTAGCCTGCCATAGAATCGACACTTTGACCGTTTGTGCATGATTTGGGCGTTTAGGTCTTTGAGTTGAAATGCATTGCAGCAGGTGCGTGGCGATGGAGTGCTTTCAACTTTGATGTGACAGTGTGTAGTCGGTGCCTGCTGTTGGTATGGAGTGTTGGTAAGGGACAGAAGGAGTGTGTACTAGAGGTGGAGTTAGTGTTTGTGTATTGGTTGCAGTGTTGGGGAATCCATTGCATCGTGGGTGTGGGAGGAAGGTTGCGGTGTTGTCGAGGCTATTGACGCAGGTTTCCAGGTGAGGGTTTGTGCATGTTTTGGGCATTTAGGGTTTTGTGGTGAAATGCATTGCAGCAGGTGCGTGGCGATGGAGTGCTTTCAGCTTTGCGGTGACGGTGCGTATTGTGCGCTTGTTGTTGGTATGGCGTGTTGATTCGTGAAAGGACGAGTGTGTACTATAGGTGGAGTTAGTGTTTGTGTATTGGTTGGATTGCTGGGGAATCCATTGTATCGTGGGTGTGTGAGGAAGGTTGCGGTGTTGTCGAGGCTATTGACGCAGGTTTTTCAGGTGAGGGTTTGTGCATGTTTTGGGCATTTAGGGTTTTGTGGTGAAATGCATTGCAGCAGGTGCGTGGCGATGGAATGCTTTCAGCTTTGATGTGACAGTGTGCAGTCGGTGCCTGCTGTTGGTATGGAGGGTTGGTAAGGGACGGGAGTATTGTGTACTAGAGGTTGAGTTAGTGTTTGTGTATTGGTTGGATTGCTGGGGAATCCATTGTATCGTGGGTGTGGGAGGAAGGTTGCGGTGTTGTCGAGGCTATTGACGCAGGTTTTTCAGGTGAGGGCTTGTGCATGTTTTGGGCATTTAGGGTTTTGTGGTGAAATGCATTACAGCGAGTGCGTGGCGATGGAATAGTTTCAGCTTTGATGTGACAGTGTGTAGTGGGTGCCTGCTGTTGGTATGGAGTGTTGGTAAGGTACGGGAGTATTGTGTACTAGAGGTTGAGTTAGTGTTTGTGTATTGGTTGGATTGCTGGGGAATCCATTGTATCGTGGGTGTGGGAGGAAGGTTGCAGTGTTGTCGAGGCTATTGACGCAGGTTTTTCAGGTGAGGGTTTGTGCATGTTTTGGGCATTTAGGGTTTTGTGGTGAAATGCATTGCAGCAGGTGCGTGGCGATGGAATGCTTTCAGCTTTGATGTGACAGTGTGTAGTGGGTGCCTGCTGTTGGTATGGAGTGCTGGAAAGTGACGGGAGTATTGTGTACTAGAGGTTGAGTTAGTGTTTGTGTATTGGTTGGATTGCTGGGGAATCCATTGTATCGTGGGTGTGGGAGGAAGGTTGCAGTGTTGTCGAGGCTATTGACGCAGGTTTTTCAGGTGAGGGTTTGTGCATGTTTTGGGCATTTAGGGTTTTGTGGTGAAATGCATTGCAGCAGGTGCGTGGCGATGGAATACTTTCAGCTTTGATGTGACAGTGTGTAGTGGGTGCATGTTGTTGGATGCTTTCAGCTTTGATGTGACAGTGTGTAGTGGGTGCCTGCTGTTGGTATGGAATGTTGGTAAGGGACGGGAGGAGTGTGTACTAGAGGTTGAGTTAGTGTTTGTGTATTGGTTGGATTGCTGGGGAATCCATTGTATCGTGGGTGTGGGAGGAAGGTTGCGGTGTTGTCGAGGCTATTGACGCAGGTTTTTCAGGTGAGGGTTTGTGCATGTTTTGGGCATTTAGGGTTTTGTGGTGAAATGCATTGCAGCAGGTGCGTGGCGATGGAATGCTTTCAGCTTTGATGTGACAGTGTGTAGTCGGTGCCTGCTGTTGGTATGGATCTTTCGAAAGTAACGGGAGGAGTATGTACTAGAGGTTGAGTTAGTGTTTGTGTATTGGTTGGATTGCTGGGGAATCCATTGTATCGTGGGTGTGGGAGGAAGGTTGCGGTGTTGTCGAGGCTATTGACGCAGGTTTTTCAGGTGAGGGTTTGTGCATGTTTTGGGCATTTAGGGTTTTGTGGTGAAATGCATTGCAGCAGGTGCGTGGCGATGGAATACTTTCAGCTTTGATGTGACAGTGTGTAGTGGGTGCTTGTTGTTGGTATGGAGTGTTGGAAAGTGACGGGAGGGGTATGTACTAGAGGTTGAGTTAGTGTTTGTGTATTGGTTGGATTGCTGGGGAATCCATTGTATCGTGGGTGTGGGAGGAAGGTTGCAGTGTTGTCGAGGCTATTGACGCAGGTTTTTCAGGTGAGGGTTTGTGCATGTTTTGGGCATTTAGGGTTTTGTGGTGAAATGCATTGCAGCAGGTGCGTGGCGATGGAATGCTTTCAGCTTTGATGTGGCAGTGTGCAGTCGGTGCCTGCTGTTGGTATGGATCTTTGGAAAGTGACGGGAGGATTGTGTACTAGAGGTTGAGTTTGTGTTTGTGTATTGGTTGGATTGCTGGGGAATCCATTGTATCGTGTGTGCGGGAGGAAGGTTGCGGTGTTGTCGAGGCTATTGACGCAGGTTTTTCAGGTGAGGGTTTGTGCATGTTTTGGGCATTTAAGGTTTTGTGGTGAAATGCATTGCAGCAGGTGCGTGGCGATGGAATGCTTTCAGCTTTGATGTGACAGTGTGTAGTGGGTGCTTGTTGTTGGTATGGAGTGTTGGTAAGGGACGGGAGGATTGTGTACTAGAGGTTGAGTTAGTGTTTGTGTATTGGTTGGATTGCTGGGGAATCCATTGTATCGTGGGTGTGGGAGGAAGGTTGCGGTGTTGTCGAGGCTGTTGACGCAGGTTTTTCAGGTGAGGGTTTGTGCATGTTTTGGGCATTTAGGGTTTTGTGGTGAAATGCATTGCAGCAGGTGCGTGGCGATGGAATGCTTTCAGCTTTGATGTGACAGTGTGTAGTGGGTGCTTGTTGTTGGTATGGAGTTTTCGAAAGTGACGGGAGGAGTATGTACTAGAGGTTGAGTTAGTGTTTGTGTATTGGTTGGATTGCTGGGGAATCCATTGTATCGTGGGTGTGAGAGGAAGGTTGCAGTGTTGTCGAGGCTATTGACGCAGGTTTTTCAGGTGAGGGTTTGTGCATGTTTTGGGCATTTAGGGTTTTGTGGTGAAATGCATTGCAGCAGGTGCGTGGCGATGGAATGCTTTCAGCTTTGATGTGACAGTGTGTAGTGGGTGCTTGTTGTTGGTATGGATCTTTGGAAAGTGACGGGAGGAGTATGTACTAGAGGTTGAGTTAGTGTTTGTGTATTGGTTGGATTGCTGGGGAATCCATTGTATCGTGGGTGTGGGAGGGAGGTTGCAGTGTTGTCGAGGCTATTGACGCAGGTTTTTCAGGTGAGGGTTTGTGCATGTTTTGGGCATTTAGGGTTTTGTGGTGAAATGCATTGCAGCAGGTGCGTGGCGATGGAATGCTTTCAGCTTTGATGTGACAGTGTGCAGTCGGTGCCTGCTGTTGGTATGGAGGGTTGGTAAGGGACGGGAGGAGTGTGTACTAGAGGTTGAGTTAGTGTTTGTGTATTGGTTGGATTGCTGGGGAATCCATTGTATCGTGGGTGTGGGAGGAAGGTTGCGGTGTTGTCGAGGCTATTGACGCAGGTTTTTCAGGTGAGGGCTTGTGCATGTTTTGGGCATTTAGGGTTTTGTGGTGAAATGCATTACAGCGAGTGCGTGGCGATGGAATAGTTTCAGCTTTGATGTGACAGTGTGTAGTCGGTGCCTGCTGTTGGTATGGAGTGTTGGTAAGGTACGGGAGTATTGTGTACTAGAGGTTGAGTTAGTGTTTGTGTATTGGTTGGATTGCTGGGGAATCCATTGTATCGTGGGTGTGGGAGGAAGGTTGCGGTGTTGTCGAGGCTATTGACGCAGGTTTTTCAGGTGAGGGGTTGTGCATGTTTTGGGCATTTAGGGTTTTGTGGTGAAATGCATTGCAGCAGGTGCGTGGCGATGGAATGCTTTCAACTTTGATGTGACAGTGTGCAGTCGGTGCCTGTTGTTGGTTTGGAGTGTTGGAAAGTGACGGGAGGATTGTGTACTAGAGGTTGAGTTAGTGTTTGTGTATTGGTTGGATTGCTGGGGAATCCATTGTATCGTGGGTGTGGGAGGAAGGTTGCGGTGTTGTCGAGGCTATTGACGCAGGTTTTTCAGGTGAGGGTTTGTGCATGTTTTGGGCATTTAGGGTTTTGTGGTGAAATGCATTGCAGCAGGTGCGTGGCGATGGAATGCTTTCAGCTTTGATGTGACAGTGTGTAGTGGGTGCTTGTTGTTGGTATGGATCTTTGGAAAGTGACGGGAGGAGTATGTACTAGAGGTTGAGTTAGTGTTTGTGTATTGGTTGGATTGCTGGGGAATCCATTGTATCGTGGGTGTGG
The DNA here is from genome assembly GCA_963920595.1 of Eimeria praecox. Taxonomy (NCBI): domain Eukaryota; phylum Apicomplexa; class Conoidasida; order Eucoccidiorida; family Eimeriidae; genus Eimeria; species Eimeria praecox. The sequence continues at coordinate 3,637,057 of OY986953.1, forward strand.
GAGGAAGGTTGCGGTGTTGTCGAGGCTATTGACGCAGGTTTTTCAGGTGAGGGTTTGTGCATGTTTTGGGCATTTAGGGTTTTGTGGTGAAATGCATTGCAGCAGGTGCGTGGCGATGGAATGCTTTCAGCTTTGATGTGACAGTGTGTAGTGGGTGCCTGCTGTTGGTATGGAGTGCTGGAAAGTGACGGGAGTATTGTGTACTAGAGGTTGAGTTAGTGTTTGTGTATTGGTTGGATTGCTGGGGAATCCATTGTATCGTGGGTGTGGGAGGAAGGTTGCAGTGTTGTCGAGGCTATTGACGCAGGTTTTTCAGGTGAGGGTTTGTGCATGTTTTGGGCATTTAGGGTTTTGTGGTGAAATGCATTGCAGCAGGTGCGTGGCGATGGAATACTTTCAGCTTTGATGTGACAGTGTGTAGTGGGTGCATATTGTTGGATGCTTTCAGCTTTGATGTGACAGTGTGTAGTGGGTGCCTGCTGTTGGTATGGAGTGTTGGTAAGGGACGGGAGGAGTGTGTACTAGAGGTTGAGTTAGTGTTTGTGTATTGGTTGGATTGCTGGGGAATCCATTGTATCGTGGGTGTGGGAGGAAGGTTGCGGTGTTGTCGAGGCTATTGACGCAGGTTTTTCAGGTGAGGGTTTGTGCATGTTTTGGGCATTTAGGGTTTTGTGGTGAAATGCATTGCAGCAGGTGCGTGGCGATGGAATGCTTTCAGCTTTGATGTGACAGTGTGTAGTCGGTGCCTGCTGTTGGTATGGAGTGTTGGTAAGGGACGGGAGTATTGTGTACTAGAGGTTGAGTTAGTGTTTGTGTATTGGTTGGATTGCTGGGGAATCCATTGTATCGTGGGTGTGGGAGGAAGGTTGCGGTGTTGTCGAGGCTATTGACGCAGGTTTTTCAGGTGAGGGTTTGTGCATGTTTTGGGCATTTAGGGTTTTGTGGTGAAATGCATTGCAGCAGGTGCGTGGCGATGGAATACTTTCAGCTTTGATGTGACAGTGTGTAGTGGGTGCTTGTTGTTGGTATGGAGTGTTGGAAAGTGACGGGAGGGGTATGTACTAGAGGTTGAGTTAGTGTTTGTGTATTGGTTGGATTGCTGGGGAATCCATTGTATCGTGGGTGTGGGAGGAAGGTTGCAGTGTTGTCGAGGCTATTGACGCAGGTTTTTCAGGTGAGGGTTTGTGCATGTTTTGGGCATTTAGGGTTTTGTGGTGAAATGCATTGCAGCAGGTGCGTGGCGATGGAATGCTTTCAGCTTTGATGTGGCAGTGTGCAGTCGGTGCCTGCTGTTGGTATGGATCTTTGGAAAGTGACGGGAGGATTGTGTACTAGAGGTTGAGTTTGTGTTTGTGTATTGGTTGGATTGCTGGGGAATCCATTGTATCGTGTGTGCGGGAGGAAGGTTGCGGTGTTGTCGAGGCTATTGACGCAGGTTTTTCAGGTGAGGGTTTGTGCATGTTTTGGGCATTTAAGGTTTTGTGGTGAAATGCATTGCAGCAGGTGCGTGGCGATGGAATGCTTTCAGCTTTGATGTGACAGTGTGTAGTGGGTGCTTGTTGTTGGTATGGAGTGTTGGTAAGGGACGGGAGGATTGTGTACTAGAGGTTGAGTTAGTGTTTGTGTATTGGTTGGATTGCTGGGGAATCCATTGTATCGTGGGTGTGGGAGGAAGGTTGCGGTGTTGTCGAGGCTGTTGACGCAGGTTTTTCAGGTGAGGGTTTGTGCATGTTTTGGGCATTTAGGGTTTTGTGGTGAAATGCATTGCAGCAGGTGCGTGGCGATGGAATGCTTTCAGCTTTGATGTGACAGTGTGTAGTGGGTGCTTGTTGTTGGTATGGATCTTTGGAAAGTGACGGGAGGAGTATGTACTAGAGGTTGAGTTAGTGTTTGTGTATTGGTTGGATTGCTGGGGAATCCATTGTATCGTGGGTGTGAGAGGAAGGTTGCAGTGTTGTCGAGGCTATTGACGCAGGTTTTTCAGGTGAGGGTTTGTGCATGTTTTGGGCATTTAGGGTTTTGTGGTGAAATGCATTGCAGCAGGTGCGTGGCGATGGAATGCTTTCAGCTTTGATGTGGCAGTGTGTAGTGGGTGCTTGTTGTTGGTATGGATCTTTGGAAAGTGACGGGAGGAGTATGTACTAGAGGTTGAGTTAGTGTTTGTGTATTGGTTGGATTGCTGGGGAATCCATTGTATCGTGGGTGTGGGAGGGAGGTTGCAGTGTTGTCGAGGCTATTGACGCAGGTTTTTCAGGTGAGGGTTTGTGCATGTTTTGGGCATTTAGGGTTTTGTGGTGAAATGCATTGCAGCAGGTGCGTGGCGATGGAATGCTTTCAGCTTTGATGTGGCAGTGTGCAGTCGGTGCCTGCTGTTGGTATGGATCTTTGGAAAGTGACGGGAGTATTGTGTACTAGAGGTTGAGTTTGTGTTTGTGTATTGGTTGGATTGCTGGGGAATCCATTGTATCGTGGGTGTGGGAGGAAGGTTGCGGTGTTGTCGAGGCTATTGACGCAGGTTTTTCAGGTGAGGGTTTGTGCATGTTTTGGGCATTTAGGGTTTTGTGGTGAAATGCATTGCAGCAGGTGCGTGGCGATGGAATACTTTCAGCTTTGATGTGGCAGTGTGCAGTCGGTGCCTGCTGTTGGTATGGAATGTTGGTAAGGGACGGGAGGGGTATGTACTAGAGGTTGAGTTAGTGTTTGTGTATTGGTTGGATTGCTGGGGAATCCATTGTATCGTGGGTGTGGGAGGAAGGTTGCGGTGTTGTCGAGGCTATTGACGCAGGTTTTTCAGGTGAGGGTTTGTGCATGTTTTGGGCATTTAGGGTTTTGTGGTGAAATGCATTGCAGCAGGTGCGTGGCGATGGAATGCTTTCAGCTTTGATGTGACAGTGTGTAGTGGGTGCTTGTTGTTGGTATGGAGTGTTGGAAAGTGACGGGAGTATTGCGTACTAGAGGTTGAGTTAGTGTTTGTGTATTGGTTGGATTGCTGGGGAATCCATTGTATCGTGGGTGTGGGAGGAAGGTTGCAGTGTTGTCGAGGCTATTGACGCAGGTTTTTCAGGTGAGGGTTTGTGCATGTTTTGGGCATTTAGGGTTTTGTGGTGAAATGCATTGCAGCAGGTGCGTGGCGATGGAATGCTTTCAGCTTTGATGTGACAGTGTGTAGTGGGTGCTTGTTGTTGGTATGGATCTTTGGAAAGTGACGGGAGGAGTATGTACTAGAGGTTGAGTTAGTGTTTGTGTATTGGTTGGATTGCTGGGGAATCCATTGTATCGTGGGTGTGGGAGGAAGGTTGCAGTGTTGTCGAGGCTATTGACGCAGGTTTTTCAGGTGAGGGTTTGTGCATGTTTTGGGCATTTAGGGTTTTGTGGTGAAATGCATTGCAGCAGGTGCGTGGCGATGGAATGCTTTCAGCTTTGATGTGACAGTGTGTAGTGGGTGCTTGTTGTTGGTATGGATCTTTGGAAAGTGACGGGAGGAGTATGTACTAGAGGTTGAGTTAGTGTTTGTGTATTGGTTGGATTGCTGGGGAATCCATTGTATCGTGGGTGTGGGAGGAAGGTTGCGGTGTTGTCGAGGCTATTGACGCAGGTTTTTCAGGTGAGGGTTTGTGCATGTTTTGGGCATTTAGGGTTTTGTGGTGAAATGCATTGCAGCAGGTGCGTGGCGATGGAATGCTTTCAGCTTTGATGTGGCAGTGTGCAGTCGGTGCCTGCTGTTGGTATGGAATGTTGGTAAGGGACGGGAGGGGTATGTACTAGAGGTTGAGTTAGTGTTTGTGTATTGGTTGGATTGCTGGGGAATCCATTGTATCGTAGGTGTGGGAGGAAGGTTGCGGTGTTGTCGAGGCTATTGACGCAGGTTTTTCAGGTGAGGGTTTGTGCATGTTTTGGGCATTTAGGGTTTTGTGGTGAAATGCATTGCAGCAGGTGCGTGGCGATGGAATGCTTTCAGTTTTGATGTGACAGTGTGTAGTGGGTGCTTGTTGTTGGTATGGATCTTTGGAAAGTAACGGGAGGAGTATGTACTAGAGGTTGAGTTAGTGTTTGTGTATTGGTTGGATTGCTGGGGAATCCATTGTATCGTGGGTGTGGGAGGAAGGTTGCAGTGTTGTCGAGGCTATTGACGCAGGTTTTTCAGGTGAGGGTTTGTGCATGTTTTGGGCATTTAGGGTTTTGTGGTGAAATGCATTGCAGCAGGTGCGTGGCGATGGAATGCTTTCAGCTTTGATGTGACAGTGTGTAGTGGGTGCTTGCTGTTGGTATGGATCTTTCGAAAGTAACGGGAGGAGTATGTACTAGAGGTTGAGTTAGTGTTTGTGTATTGGTTGGATTGCTGGGGAATCCATTGTATCGTGTGTGCGGGAGGAAGGTTGCGGTGTTGTCGAGGCTATTGACGCAGGTTTTTCAGGTGAGGGTTTGTGCATGTTTTGGGCATTTAGGGTTTTGTGGTGAAATGCATTGCAGCAGGTGCGTGGCGATGGAATGCTTTCAGCTTTGATGTGACAGTGTGTAGTGGGTGCTTGTTGTTGGTATGGATCTTTGGAAAGTGACGGGAGGAGTATGTACTAGAGGTTGAGTTAGTGTTTGTGTATTGGTTGGATTGCTGGGGAATCCATTGTATCGTGGGTGTGGGAGGAAGGTTGCGGTGTTGTCGAGGCTATTGACGCAGGTTTTTCAGGTGAGGGTTTGTGCATGTTTTGGGCATTTAGGGTTTTGTGGTGAAATGCATTGCAGCAGGTGCGTGGCGATGGAATGCTTTCAGTTTTGATGTGACAGTGTGTAGTGGGTGCTTGTTGTTGGTATGGATCTTTGGAAAGTAACGGGAGGAGTATGTACTAGAGGTTGAGTTAGTGTTTGTGTATTGGTTGGATTGCTGGGGAATCCATTGTATCGTGGGTGTGGGAGGAAGGTTGCAGTGTTGTCGAGGCTATTGACGCAGGTTTTTCAGGTGAGGGTTTGTGCATGTTTTGGGCATTTAGGGTTTTGTGGTGAAATGCATTGCAGCAGGTGCGTGGCGATGGAATACTTTCAGCTTTGATGTGGCAGTGTGCAGTCGGTGCCTGCTGTTGGTATGGAATGTTGGTAAGGGACGGGAGGGGTATGTACTAGAGGTTGAGTTAGTGTTTGTGTATTGGTTGGATTGCTGGGGAATCCATTGTATCGTGGGTGTGGGAGGAAGGTTGCGGTGTTGTCGAGGCTATTGACGCAGGTTTTTCAGGTGAGGGTTTGTGCATGTTTTGGGCATTTAGGGTTTTGTGGTGAAATGCATTGCAGCAGGTGCGTGGCGATGGAATACTTTCAGCTTTGATGTGGCAGTGTGCAGTCGGTGCCTGCTGTTGGTATGGAATGTTGGTAAGGGACGGGAGGGGTATGTACTAGAGGTTGAGTTAGTGTTTGTGTATTGGTTGGATTGCTGGGGAATCCATTGTATCGTGGGTGTGGGAGGAAGGTTGCGGTGTTGTCGAGGCTATTGACGCAGGTTTTTCAGGTGAGGGTTTGTGCATGTTTTGGGCATTTAGGGTTTTGTGGTGAAATGCATTGCAACAGGTGCGTGGCGATGGAATGCTTTCAGCTTTGATGTGACAGTGTGTAGTGGGTGCTTGTTGTTGGTATGGAGTGTTGGAAAGTGACGGGAGTATTGCGTACTAGAGGTTGAGTTAGTGTTTGTGTATTGGTTGGATTGCTGGGGAATCCATTGTATCGTGGGTGTGGGAGGAAGGTTGCGGTGTTGTCGAGGCTATTGACGCAGGTTTTTCAGGTGAGGGTTTGTGCATGTTTTGGGCATTTAGGGTTTTGTGGTGAAATGCATTGCAACAGGTGCGTGGCGATGGAATGCTTTCAGCTTTGATGTGACAGTGTGCAGTCGGTGCCTGCTGTTGGTATGGAATGTTGGTAAGGGACGGGAGGGGTATGTACTAGAGGTTGAGTTAGTGTTTGTGTATTGGTTGGATTGCTGGGGAATCCATTGTATCGTGGGTGTGGGAGGAAGGTTGCAGTGTTGTCGAGGCTATTGACGCAGGTTTTTCAGGTGAGGGTTTGTGCATGTTTTGGGCATTTAGGGTTTTGTGGTGAAATGCATTGCAGCAGGTGCGTGGCGATGGAATACTTTCAGCTTTGATGTGGCAGTGTGCAGTCGGTGCCTGCTGTTGGTATGGAATGTTGGTAAGGGACGGGAGGGGTATGTACTAGAGGTTGAGTTAGTGTTTGTGTATTGGTTGGATTGCTGGGGAATCCATTGTATCGTGGGTGTGGGAGGAAGGTTGCGGTGTTGTCGAGGCTATTGACGCAGGTTTTTCAGGTGAGGGTTTGTGCATGTTTTGGGCATTTAGGGTTTTGTGGTGAAATGCATTGCAGCAGGTGCGTGGCGATGGAATGCTTTCAGCTTTGATGTGACAGTGTGTAGTGGGTGCTTGTTGTTGGTATGGAGTGTTGGAAAGTGACGGGAGTATTGCGTACTAGAGGTTGAGTTAGTGTTTGTGTATTGGTTGGATTGCTGGGGAATCCATTGTATCGTGGGTGTGGGAGGAAGGTTGCAGTGTTGTCGAGGCTATTGACGCAGGTTTTTCAGGTGAGGGTTTGTGCATGTTTTGGGCATTTAGGGTTTTGTGGTGAAATGCATTGCAGCAGGTGCGTGGCGATGGAATGCTTTCAGCTTTGATGTGACAGTGTGTAGTGGGTGCTTGTTGTTGGTATGGATCTTTGGAAAGTGACGGGAGGAGTATGTACTAGAGGTTGAGTTAGTGTTTGTGTATTGGTTGGATTGCTGGGGAATCCATTGTATCGTGGGTGTGGGAGGAAGGTTGCAGTGTTGTCGAGGCTATTGACGCAGGTTTTTCAGGTGAGGGTTTGTGCATGTTTTGGGCATTTAGGGTTTTGTGGTGAAATGCATTGCAGCAGGTGCGTGGCGATGGAATGCTTTCAGCTTTGATGTGACAGTGTGTAGTGGGTGCTTGTTGTTGGTATGGATCTTTGGAAAGTGACGGGAGGAGTATGTACTAGAGGTTGAGTTAGTGTTTGTGTATTGGTTGGATTGCTGGGGAATCCATTGTATCGTGGGTGTGGGAGGAAGGTTGCGGTGTTGTCGAGGCTATTGACGCAGGTTTTTCAGGTGAGGGTTTGTGCATGTTTTGGGCATTTAGGGTTTTGTGGTGAAATGCATTGCAGCAGGTGCGTGGCGATGGAATGCTTTCAGCTTTGATGTGGCAGTGTGCAGTCGGTGCCTGCTGTTGGTATGGAATGTTGGTAAGGGACGGGAGGGGTATGTACTAGAGGTTGAGTTAGTGTTTGTGTATTGGTTGGATTGCTGGGGAATCCATTGTATCGTAGGTGTGGGAGGAAGGTTGCGGTGTTGTCGAGGCTATTGACGCAGGTTTTTCAGGTGAGGGTTTGTGCATGTTTTGGGCATTTAGGGTTTTGTGGTGAAATGCATTGCAGCAGGTGCGTGGCGATGGAATGCTTTCAGTTTTGATGTGACAGTGTGTAGTGGGTGCTTGTTGTTGGTATGGATCTTTGGAAAGTAACGGGAGGAGTATGTACTAGAGGTTGAGTTAGTGTTTGTGTATTGGTTGGATTGCTGGGGAATCCATTGTATCGTGGGTGTGGGAGGAAGGTTGCAGTGTTGTCGAGGCTATTGACGCAGGTTTTTCAGGTGAGGGTTTGTGCATGTTTTGGGCATTTAGGGTTTTGTGGTGAAATGCATTGCAGCAGGTGCGTGGCGATGGAATGCTTTCAGCTTTGATGTGACAGTGTGTAGTGGGTGCTTGCTGTTGGTATGGATCTTTCGAAAGTAACGGGAGGAGTATGTACTAGAGGTTGAGTTAGTGTTTGTGTATTGGTTGGATTGCTGGGGAATCCATTGTATCGTGTGTGCGGGAGGAAGGTTGCGGTGTTGTCGAGGCTATTGACGCAGGTTTTTCAGGTGAGGGTTTGTGCATGTTTTGGGCATTTAGGGTTTTGTGGTGAAATGCATTGCAGCAGGTGCGTGGCGATGGAATGCTTTCAGCTTTGATGTGACAGTGTGTAGTGGGTGCTTGTTGTTGGTATGGATCTTTGGAAAGTGACGGGAGGAGTATGTACTAGATGTTGAGTTAGTGTTTGTGTATTGGTTGGATTGCTGGGGAATCCATTGTATCGTGGGTGTGGGAGGAAGGTTGCGGTGTTGTCGAGGCTATTGACGCAGGTTTTTCAGGTGAGGGTTTGTGCATGTTTTGGGCATTTAGGGTTTTGTGGTGAAATGCATTGCAGCAGGTGCGTGGCGATGGAATACTTTCAGCTTTGATGTGGCAGTGTGCAGTCGGTGCCTGCTGTTGGTATGGAATGTTGGTAAGGGACGGGAGGGGTATGTACTAGAGGTTGAGTTAGTGTTTGTGTATTGGTTGGATTGCTGGGGAATCCATTGTATCGTGGGTGTGGGAGGAAGGTTGCGGTGTTGTCGAGGCTATTGACGCAGGTTTTTCAGGTGAGGGTTTGTGCATGTTTTGGGCATTTAGGGTTTTGTGGTGAAATGCATTGCAGCAGGTGCGTGGCGATGGAATACTTTCAGCTTTGATGTGGCAGTGTGCAGTCGGTGCCTGCTGTTGGTATGGAATGTTGGTAAGGGACGGGAGGGGTATGTACTAGAGGTTGAGTTAGTGTTTGTGTATTGGTTGGATTGCTGGGGAATCCATTGTATCGTGGGTGTGGGAGGAAGGTTGCGGTGTTGTCGAGGCTATTGACGCAGGTTTTTCAGGTGAGGGTTTGTGCATGTTTTGGGCATTTAGGGTTTTGTGGTGAAATGCATTGCAACAGGTGCGTGGCGATGGAATGCTTTCAGCTTTGATGTGACAGTGTGTAGTGGGTGCTTGTTGTTGGTATGGAGTGTTGGAAAGTGACGGGAGTATTGCGTACTAGAGGTTGAGTTAGTGTTTGTGTATTGGTTGGATTGCTGGGGAATCCATTGTATCGTGGGTGTGGGAGGAAGGTTGCGGTGTTGTCGAGGCTATTGACGCAGGTTTTTCAGGTGAGGGTTTGTGCATGTTTTGGGCATTTAGGGTTTTGTGGTGAAATGCATTGCAACAGGTGCGTGGCGATGGAATGCTTTCAGCTTTGATGTGACAGTGTGCAGTCGGTGCCTGCTGTTGGTATGGAATGTTGGTAAGGGACGGGAGGGGTATGTACTAGAGGTTGAGTTAGTGTTTGTGTATTGGTTGGATTGCTGGGGAATCCATTGTATCGTAGGTGTGGGAGGAAGGTTGCGGTGTTGTCGAGGCTATTGACGCAGGTTTTTCAGGTGAGGGTTTGTGCATGTTTTGGGCATTTAGGGTTTTGTGGTGAAATGCATTGCAGCAGGTGCGTGGCGATGGAATGCTTTCAGCTTTGATGTGACAGTGTGTAGTGGGTGCTTGTTGTTGGTATGGAGTGTTGGAAAGTGACGGGAGTATTGCGTACTAGAGGTTGAGTTAGTGTTTGTGTATTGGTTGGATTGCTGGGGAATCCATTGTATCGTGGGTGTGGGAGGAAGGTTGCAGTGTTGTCGAGGCTATTGACGCAGGTTTTTCAGGTGAGGGTTTGTGCATGTTTTGGGCATTTAGGGTTTTGTGGTGAAATGCATTGCAGCAGGTGCGTGGCGATGGAATGCTTTCAGCTTTGATGTGACAGTGTGTAGTGGGTGCTTGTTGTTGGTATGGATCTTTGGAAAGTGACGGGAGGAGTATGTACTAGAGGTTGAGTTAGTGTTTGTGTATTGGTTGGATTGCTGGGGAATCCATTGTATCGTGGGTGTGGGAGGAAGGTTGCAGTGTTGTCGAGGCTATTGACGCAGGTTTTTCAGGTGAGGGTTTGTGCATGTTTTGGGCATTTAGGGTTTTGTGGTGAAATGCATTGCAGCAGGTGCGTGGCGATGGAATACTTTCAGCTTTGATGTGGCAGTGTGCAGTCGGTGCCTGCTGTTGGTATGGAATGTTGGTAAGGGACGGGAGGGGTATGTACTAGAGGTTGAGTTAGTGTTTGTGTATTGGTTGGATTGCTGGGGAATCCATTGTATCGTGGGTGTGGGAGGAAGGTTGCGGTGTTGTCGAGGCTATTGACGCAGGTTTTTCAGGTGAGGGTTTGTGCATGTTTTGGGCATTTAGGGTTTTGTGGTGAAATGCATTGCAACAGGTGCGTGGCGATGGAATGCTTTCAGCTTTGATGTGACAGTGTGTAGTGGGTGCTTGTTGTTGGTATGGAGTGTTGGAAAGTGACGGGAGTATTGCGTACTAGAGGTTGAGTTAGTGTTTGTGTATTGGTTGGATTGCTGGGGAATCCATTGTATCGTGGGTGTGGGAGGAAGGTTGCGGTGTTGTCGAGGCTATTGACGCAGGTTTTTCAGGTGAGGGTTTGTGCATGTTTTGGGCATTTAGGGTTTTGTGGTGAAATGCATTGCAACAGGTGCGTGGCGATGGAATGCTTTCAGCTTTGATGTGACAGTGTGCAGTCGGTGCCTGCTGTTGGTATGGAATGTTGGTAAGGGACGGGAGGGGTATGTACTAGAGGTTGAGTTAGTGTTTGTGTATTGGTTGGATTGCTGGGGAATCCATTGTATCGTGTGTGCGGGAGGAAGGTTGCGGTGTTGTCGAGGCTATTGACGCAGGTTTTTCAGGTGAGGGTTTGTGCATGTTTTGGGCATTTAGGGTTTTGTGGTGAAATGCATTGCAGCAGGTGCGTGGCGATGGAATGCTTTCAGCTTTGATGTGACAGTGTGTAGTGGGTGCTTGTTGTTGGTATGGATCTTTGGAAAGTGACGGGAGGAGTATGTACTAGAGGTTGAGTTAGTGTTTGTGTATTGGTTGGATTGCTGGGGAATCCATTGTATCGTGGGTGTGGGAGGAAGGTTGCGGTGTTGTCGAGGCTATTGACGCAGGTTTTTCAGGTGAGGGTTTGTGCATGTTTTGGGCATTTAGGGTTTTGTGGTGAAATGCATTGCAGCAGGTGCGTGGCGATGGAATACTTTCAGCTTTGATGTGGCAGTGTGCAGTCGGTGCCTGCTGTTGGTATGGAATGTTGGTAAGGGACGGGAGGGGTATGTACTAGAGGTTGAGTTAGTGTTTGTGTATTGGTTGGATTGCTGGGGAATCCATTGTATCGTGGGTGTGGGAGGAAGGTTGCGGTGTTGTCGAGGCTATTGACGCAGGTTTTTCAGGTGAGGGTTTGTGCATGTTTTGGGCATTTAGGGTTTTGTGGTGAAATGCATTGCAGCAGGTGCGTGGCGATGGAATACTTTCAGCTTTGATGTGGCAGTGTGCAGTCGGTGCCTGCTGTTGGTATGGAATGTTGGTAAGGGACGGGAGGGGTATGTACTAGAGGTTGAGTTAGTGTTTGTGTATTGGTTGGATTGCTGGGGAATCCATTGTATCGTGGGTGTGGGAGGAAGGTTGCGGTGTTGTCGAGGCTATTGACGCAGGTTTTTCAGGTGAGGGTTTGTGCATGTTTTGGGCATTTAGGGTTTTGTGGTGAAATGCATTGCAACAGGTGCGTGGCGATGGAATGCTTTCAGCTTTGATGTGACAGTGTGTAGTGGGTGCTTGTTGTTGGTATGGAGTGTTGGAAAGTGACGGGAGTATTGCGTACTAGAGGTTGAGTTAGTGTTTGTGTATTGGTTGGATTGCTGGGGAATCCATTGTATCGTGGGTGTGGGAGGAAGGTTGCGGTGTTGTCGAGGCTATTGACGCAGGTTTTTCAGGTGAGGGTTTGTGCATGTTTTGGGCATTTAGGGTTTTGTGGTGAAATGCATTGCAACAGGTGCGTGGCGATGGAATGCTTTCAGCTTTGATGTGACAGTGTGCAGTCGGTGCCTGCTGTTGGTATGGAATGTTGGTAAGGGACGGGAGGGGTATGTACTAGAGGTTGAGTTAGTGTTTGTGTATTGGTTGGATTGCTGGGGAATCCATTGTATCGTAGGTGTGGGAGGAAGGTTGCGGTGTTGTCGAGGCTATTGACGCAGGTTTTTCAGGTGAGGGTTTGTGCATGTTTTGGGCATTTAGGGTTTTGTGGTGAAATGCATTGCAGCAGGTGCGTGGCGATGGAATGCTTTCAGCTTTGATGTGACAGTGTGTAGTGGGTGCTTGTTGTTGGTATGGAGTGTTGGAAAGTGACGGGAGTATTGCGTACTAGAGGTTGAGTTAGTGTTTGTGTATTGGTTGGATTGCTGGGGAATCCATTGTATCGTGGGTGTGGGAGGAAGGTTGCAGTGTTGTCGAGGCTATTGACGCAGGTTTTTCAGGTGAGGGTTTGTGCATGTTTTGGGCATTTAGGGTTTTGTGGTGAAATGCATTGCAGCAGGTGCGTGGCGATGGAATGCTTTCAGCTTTGATGTGACAGTGTGTAGTGGGTGCTTGTTGTTGGTATGGATCTTTGGAAAGTGACGGGAGGAGTATGTACTAGAGGTTGAGTTAGTGTTTGTGTATTGGTTGGATTGCTGGGGAATCCATTGTATCGTGGGTGTGGGAGGAAGGTTGCAGTGTTGTCGAGGCTATTGACGCAGGTTTTTCAGGTGAGGGTTTGTGCATGTTTTGGGCATTTAGGGTTTTGTGGTGAAATGCATTGCAGCAGGTGCGTGGCGATGGAATACTTTCAGCTTTGATGTGGCAGTGTGCAGTCGGTGCCTGCTGTTGGTATGGAATGTTGGTAAGGGACGGGAGGGGTATGTACTAGAGGTTGAGTTAGTGTTTGTGTATTGGTTGGATTGCTGGGGAATCCATTGTATCGTGGGTGTGGGAGGAAGGTTGCGGTGTTGTCGAGGCTATTGACGCAGGTTTTTCAGGTGAGGGTTTGTGCATGTTTTGGGCATTTAGGGTTTTGTGGTGAAATGCATTGCAACAGGTGCGTGGCGATGGAATGCTTTCAGCTTTGATGTGACAGTGTGTAGTGGGTGCTTGTTGTTGGTATGGAGTGTTGGAAAGTGACGGGAGTATTGCGTACTAGAGGTTGAGTTAGTGTTTGTGTATTGGTTGGATTGCTGGGGAATCCATTGTATCGTGGGTGTGGGAGGAAGGTTGCGGTGTTGTCGAGGCTATTGACGCAGGTTTTTCAGGTGAGGGTTTGTGCATGTTTTGGGCATTTAGGGTTTTGTGGTGAAATGCATTGCAACAGGTGCGTGGCGATGGAATGCTTTCAGCTTTGATGTGACAGTGTGCAGTCGGTGCCTGCTGTTGGTATGGAATGTTGGTAAGGGACGGGAGGGGTATGTACTAGAGGTTGAGTTAGTGTTTGTGTATTGGTTGGATTGCTGGGGAATCCATTGTATCGTAGGTGTGGGAGGAAGGTTGCGGTGTTGTCGAGGCTATTGACGCAGGTTTTTCAGGTGAGGGTTTGTGCATGTTTTGGGCATTTAGGGTTTTGTGGTGAAATGCATTGCAGCAGGTGCGTGGCGATGGAATGCTTTCAGCTTTGATGTGACAGTGTGTAGTGGGTGCTTGTTGTTGGTATGGAGTGTTGGAAAGTGACGGGAGTATTGCGTACTAGAGGTTGAGTTAGTGTTTGTGTATTGGTTGGATTGCTGGGGAATCCATTGTATCGTGGGTGTGGGAGGAAGGTTGCAGTGTTGTCGAGGCTATTGACGCAGGTTTTTCAGGTGAGGGTTTGTGCATGTTTTGGGCATTTAGGGTTTTGTGGTGAAATGCATTGCAGCAGGTGCGTGGCGATGGAATGCTTTCAGCTTTGATGTGACAGTGTGTAGTGGGTGCTTGTTGTTGGTATGGATCTTTGGAAAGTGACGGGAGGAGTATGTACTAGAGGTTGAGTTAGTGTTTGTGTATTGGTTGGATTGCTGGGGAATCCATTGTATCGTGGGTGTGGGAGGAAGGTTGCAGTGTTGTCGAGGCTATTGACGCAGGTTTTTCAGGTGAGGGTTTGTGCATGTTTTGGGCATTTAGGGTTTTGTGGTGAAATGCATTGCAGCAGGTGCGTGGCGATGGAATGCTTTCAGCTTTGATGTGACAGTGTGTAGTGGGTGCTTGTTGTTGGTATGGATCTTTGGAAAGTGACGGGAGGAGTATGTACTAGAGGTTGAGTTAGTGTTTGTGTATTGGTTGGATTGCTGGGGAATCCATTGTATCGTGGGTGTGGGAGGAAGGTTGCGGTGTTGTCGAGGCTATTGACGCAGGTTTTTCAGGTGAGGGTTTGTGCATGTTTTGGGCATTTAGGGTTTTGTGGTGAAATGCATTGCAGCAGGTGCGTGGCGATGGAATACTTTCAGCTTTGATGTGGCAGTGTGCAGTCGGTGCCTGCTGTTGGTATGGAATGTTGGTAAGGGACGGGAGGGGTATGTACTAGAGGTTGAGTTAGTGTTTGTGTATTGGTTGGATTGCTGGGGAATCCATTGTATCGTGGGTGTGGGAGGAAGGTTGCGGTGTTGTCGAGGCTATTGACGCAGGTTTTTCAGGTGAGGGTTTGTGCATGTTTTGGGCATTTAGGGTTTTGTGGTGAAATGCATTGCAGCAGGTGCGTGGCGATGGAATACTTTCAGCTTTGATGTGGCAGTGTGCAGTCGGTGCCTGCTGTTGGTATGGAATGTTGGTAAGGGACGGGAGGGGTATGTACTAGAGGTTGAGTTAGTGTTTGTGTATTGGTTGGATTGCTGGGGAATCCATTGTATCGTGGGTGTGGGAGGAAGGTTGCGGTGTTGTCGAGGCTATTGACGCAGGTTTTTCAGGTGAGGGTTTGTGCATGTTTTGGGCATTTAGGGTTTTGTGGTGAAATGCATTGCAGCAGGTGCGTGGCGATGGAATACTTTCAGCTTTGATGTGACAGTGTGTAGTGGGTGCCTGCTGTTGGTATGGAGTGTTGGTAAGGGACGGGAGTATTGTGTACTAGAGGTTGAGTTAGTGTTTGTGTATTGGTTGGATTGCTGGGGAATCCATTGTATCGTGGGTGTGGGAGGAAGGTTGCGGTGTTGTCGAGGCTATTGACGCAGGTTTTTCAGGTGAGGGTTTGTGCATGTTTTGGGCATTTAGGGTTTTGTGGTGAAATGCATTGCAGCAGGTGCGTGGCGATGGAATGCTTTCAGCTTTGATGTGACAGTGTGTAGTGGGTGCTTGTTGTTGGTATGGAGTGTTGGAAAGTGACGGGAGGAGTATGTACTAGAGGTTGAGTTAGTGTTTGTGTATTGGTTGGATTGCTGGGGAATCCATTGTATCGTGGGTGTGGGAGGAAGGCTGCGGTGTTGTCGAGGCTATTGACGCAGGTTTTTCAGGTGAGGGTTTGTGCATGTTTTGGGCATTTAGGGTTTTGTGGTGAAATGCATTGCAACAGGTGCGTGGCGATGGAATGCTTTCAGCTTTGATGTGACAGTGTGTAGTCGGTGCCTGCTGTTGGTATGGAATGTTGGTAAGGGACGGGAGGGGTATGTACTAGAGGTTGAGTTAGTGTTTGTGTATTGGTTGGATTGCTGGGGAATCCATTGTATCGTAGGTGTGGGAGGAAGGTTGCGGTGTTGTCGAGGCTATTGACGCAGGTTTTTCAGGTGAGGGTTTGTGCATGTTTTGGGCATTTAGGGTTTTGTGGTGAAATGCATTGCAGCAGGTGCGTGGCGATGGAATACTTTCAGCTTTGATGTGGCAGTGTGCAGTCGGTGCCTGCTGTTGGTATGGAATGTTGGTAAGGGACGGGAGGGGTATGTACTAGAGGTTGAGTTAGTGTTTGTGTATTGGTTGGATTGCTGGGGAATCCATTGTATCGTGGGTGTGGGAGGAAGGTTGCGGTGTTGTCGAGGCTATTGACGCAGGTTTTTCAGGTGAGGGTTTGTGCATGTTTTGGGCATTTAGGGTTTTGTGGTGAAATGCATTGCAGCAGGTGCGTGGCGATGGAATACTTTCAGCTTTGATGTGACAGTGTGTAGTGGGTGCCTGCTGTTGGTATGGAGTGTTGGTAAGGGACGGGAGTATTGTGTACTAGAGGTTGAGTTAGTGTTTGTGTATTGGTTGGATTGCTGGGGAATCCATTGTATCGTGGGTGTGGGAGGAAGGTTGCGGTGTTGTCGAGGCTATTGACGCAGGTTTTTCAGGTGAGGGTTTGTGCATGTTTTGGGCATTTAGGGTTTTGTGGTGAAATGCATTGCAGCAGGTGCGTGGCGATGGAATGCTTTCAGCTTTGATGTGACAGTGTGTAGTGGGTGCTTGTTGTTGGTATGGAGTGTTGGAAAGTGACGGGAGGAGTATGTACTAGAGGTTGAGTTAGTGTTTGTGTATTGGTTGGATTGCTGGGGAATCCATTGTATCGTGGGTGTGGGAGGAAGGTTGCGGTGTTGTCGAGGCTATTGACGCAGGTTTTTCAGGTGTGCGTTTGTGCATGTTTTGGGCATTTAGGGTTTTGTGGTGAAATGCATTGCAGCAGGTGCGTGGCGATGGAATACTTTCAGCTTTGATGTGACAGTGTGTAGTGGGTGCTTGTTGTTGGTATGGAGTGTTGGAAAGTGACGGGAGGATTGTGTACTAGAGGTTGAGTTAGTGTTTGTGTATTGGTTGGATTGCTGGGGAATCCATTGTATCGTGGGTGTGGGAGGAAGGTTGCGGTGTTGTCGAGGCTATTGACGCAGGTTTTTCAGGTGAGGGTTTGTGCATGTTTTGGGCATTTAGGGTTTTGTGGTGAAATGCATTGCAACAGGTGCGTGGCGATGGAATGCTTTCAGCTTTGATGTGACAGTGTGTAGTCGGTGCCTGCTGTTGGTATGGAGTGTTGGTAAGGGACGGGAGGATTGTGTACTAGAGGTTGAGTTAGTGTTTGTGTATTGGTTGGATTGCTGGGGAATCCATTGTATCGTGGGTGTGGGAGGAAGGTTGCGGTGTTGTCGAGGCTATTGACGCAGGTTTTTCAGGTGAGGGTTTGTGCATGTTTTGGGCATTTAGGGTTTTGTGGTGAAATGCATTGCAGCAGGTGCGTGGCGATGGAATGCTTTCAGCTTTGATGTGACAGTGTGTAGTGGGTGCTTGTTGTTGGTATGGAGTGTTGGTAAGGTACGGGAGGATTGTGTATTAGAGGTTGAGTTAGTGTTTGTGTATTGGTTGGATTGCTGGGGAATCCATTGTATCGTGGGTGTGGGAGGAAGGTTGCGGTGTTGTCGAGGCTATTGACGCAGGTTTTTCAGGTGTGCGTTTGTGCATGTTTTGGGCATTTAGGGTTTTGTGGTGAAATGCATTGCAGCAGGTGCGTGGCGATGGAATACTTTCAGCTTTGATGTGACAGTGTGTAGTGGGTGCTTGTTGTTGGTATGGAGTGTTGGAAAGTGACGGGAGGATTGTGTACTAGAGGTTGAGTTAGTGTTTGTGTATTGGTTGGATTGCTGGGGAATCCATTGTATCGTGGGTGTGGGAGGAAGGTTGCGGTGTTGTCGAGGCTATTGACGCAGGTTTTTCAGGTGAGGGTTTGTGCATGTTTTGGGCATTTAGGGTTTTGTGGTGAAATGCATTGCAACAGGTGCGTGGCGATGGAATGCTTTCAGCTTTGATGTGACAGTGTGTAGTCGGTGCCTGCTGTTGGTATGGAGTGTTGGTAAGGGACGGGAGGATTGTGTACTAGAGGTTGAGTTAGTGTTTGTGTATTGGTTGGATTGCTGGGGAATCCATTGTATCGTGGGTGTGGGAGGAAGGTTGCGGTGTTGTCGAGGCTATTGACGCAGGTTTTTCAGGTGAGGGTTTGTGCATGTTTTGGGCATTTAGGGTTTTGTGGTGAAATGCATTGCAGCAGGTGCGTGGCGATGGAATGCTTTCAGCTTTGATGTGACAGTGTGTAGTGGGTGCTTGTTGTTGGTATGGAGTGTTGGTAAGGTACGGGAGGATTGTGTATTAGAGGTTGAGTTAGTGTTTGTGTATTGGTTGGATTGCTGGGGAATCCATTGTATCGTGGGTGTGGGAGGAAGGTTGCGGTGTTGTCGAGGCTATTGACGCAGGTTTTTCAGGTGTGCGTTTGTGCATGTTTTGGGCATTTAGGGTTTTGTGGTGAAATGCATTGCAACAGGTGCGTGGCGATGGAATGCTTTCAGCTTTGATGTGACAGTGTGTAGTCGGTGCCTGCTGTTGGTATGGAATGTTGGTAAGGGACGGGAGGGTTATGTACTAGAGGTTGAGTTAGTGTTTGTGTATTGGTTGGATTGCTGGGGAATCCATTGTATCGTAGGTGTGGGAGGAAGGTTGCGGTGTTGTCGAGGCTATTGACGCAGGTTTTTCAGGTGAGGGTTTGTGCATGTTTTGGGCATTTAGGGTTTTGTGGTGAAATGCATTGCAGCAGGTGCGTGGCGATGGAATGCTTTCAGCTTTGATGTGACAGTGTGTAGTGGGTGCCTGCTGTTGGTTTGGAGTGTTGGTAAGGGACGGGAGGATTGTGTACTAGAGGTTGAGTTAGTGTTTGTGTATTGGTTGGATTGCTGGGGAATCCATTGTATCGTGGGTGTGGGAGGAAGGCTGCGGTGTTGTCGAGGCTATTGACGCAGGTTTTTCAGGTGAGGGTTTGTGCATGTTTTGGGCATTTAGGGTTTTGTGGTGAAATGCATTGCAGCAGGTGCGTGGGGATGGAGTGCTTTCAACTTTGATGTGACAGTGTGTAGTGGGTGCCTGCTGTTGGTATGGAGTGTTGGTAAGGGACGGGAGGAGTGTGTACTAGAGGTTGAGTTAGTGTTTGTGTATTGGTTGGATTGCTGGGGAATCCATTGTATCGTGGGTGTGGGAGGAAGGTTGCGGTGTTGTCGAGGCTATTGACGCAGGTTTTTCAGGTGAGGGTTTGTGCATGTTTTGGGCATTTAGGGTTTTGTGGTGAAATGCATTGCAGCAGGTGCGTGGGGATGGAGTGCTTTCAACTTTGATGTGACAGTGTGTAGTGGGTGCCTGCTGTTGGTATGGAGTGTTGGTAAGGGACGGGAGGAGTGTGTACTAGAGGTTGAGTTAGTGTTTGTGTATTGGTTGGATTGCTGGGGAATCCATTGTATCGTGGGTGTGGGAGGAAGGTTGCGGTGTTGTCGAGGCTATTGACGCAGGTTTTTCAGGTGAGGGTTTGTGCATGTTTTGGGCATTTAGGGTTTTGTGGTGAAATGCATTGCAGCAGGTGCGTGGGGATGGAGTGCTTTCAACTTTGATGTGACAGTGTGTAGTGGGTGCCTGCTGTTGGTATGGAGTGTTGGTAAGGGACGGGAGGAGTGTGTACTAGAGGTTGAGTTAGTGTTTGTGTATTGGTTGGATTGCTGGGGAATCCATTGTATCGTGGGTGTGGGAGGAAGGTTGCGGTGTTGTCGAGGCTATTGACGCAGGTTTTTCAGGTGAGGGTTTGTGCATGTTTTGGGCATTTAGGGTTTTGTGGTGAAATGCATTGCAGCAGGTGCGTGGCGATGGAATGCTTTCAGCTTTGATGTGACAGTGTGTAGTGGGTGCTTGTTGTTGGTATGGATCTTTGGAAAGTGACGGGAGGAGTATGTACTAGAAGCTGAGTTAGTGTTTTGGTGGTGGGAACTGTGTGCCTCCCGCTGTGCATTGTTGTGTCATGGTAAGAGCTTGTTTAGGGATGTCTGGAATGTGTGGGTGGGGATAATAGCGCCTAGGCGTCTGAGTTCTCGGAGGCGAAGGTTTGCTTAGGAAACATTTTGTGGGCGTGATTGAAAAGGAGGTGTTGTTGGGGTTATGGTAGGGGGTCAATCGCCGGCGTTGTGAGCCTCGGCGTTAGCGCAGCGTCGTCCATAGGCGTGGAACTGTTGGAGTGTCTCTTTTGTTTCTGAGCCTCTCCAGTGTTTGGGGATCCGTTTCACTTCGAGGTCGAAGGGCCGTAGGTACCGTGTATTAGGTATGACAGCAGCCGGCGGTGATGGCATTTGGCGTATGATGCTGCCTTCTGTGAACTTGGGGCGGCATTCGAGCGCGTCACGATGTGGTGCCTTCTTCTTCCATGCCATCGCGGGGAAGGTGGTGAGTCTTCCAGTGGAAGCGTTAGCAGATGCAAAATGCTGGAGTTAGCAGACCTCGAGTTTTCTCTGGGTATAACCGAGAAGTCAAGGATCTTGGGCGGAAGGAGTGGGTGACAAACGTGGAGTTTGGCACTGGAGACAGTGTTGGCAAACCCATATTTTGCGTGTTGGAATAGCAGCGTTCTATGTGTTTGCTAGGATTGTTGGATGTGTTAGAACGCGGCGTTCGCCTGGGGCGTATGATATTGCGTTGGGTGTTTTGGTATACTTTTGTAGAAGCTAAGGTATGCGGACGGGAGTGCAACTGCGAGTGAGTTGGAGGACTTTTTGGATGGATTGGGTCGGACCCCGCCAAACACACCCGGTGTGCGCCGAAAATACTGCAGCGCGGTCTTCTGGTGGGGCGAAAAGGCTTCGTTGGAGTGTCTAAGCCACTTGTGAGTGTTGCGGGAGTTAGAGTGTATTGGCTGAATAGAGGGTCGGCTACGCCTGTGTGCTAGGTAGCGAAGAGGCCATTGTTGACAGCGTTTGGCGCATGAGGTGGTCACCTATGAATTTGCGACAAAATGATTTCCATCAAGAGGGTCGCGATGCGTTGGCCTCTCATTTCTTGCTTTCTTGTGGCCGTTGGTGAGAGACCGAATGGAGTATCGTGCAGAGAGGAAAGGGCTGGGTAAGACGCGTGGAGTTTGTCGGGGGCTGCTGTGGGTATGGGCGAGCAATGAGGGCACAGTGGGACACCTTATAGGGGTTGGGATAGCAGGATAGCACCACTGGAAATGTTTGTTAGGGATGCTGGGTAGGATAGGGTGAGACGCTTGGCCGAAGGTGTGCTAAGGGAAGATGCATTTGTGACTGAGTTGAAGGGATATTCGGGGAAACGTGGAAGGCTCTTGCGCGCTGGCTTTGGGGCAGCGGCGTTATGGCGACTTTTGTTAAAGGCGTGTGAAACTGGAGGGGCCAAGGCATGCTGAGGGGAGCGCAGTTAGAAGTGGGTCGAAGGGATATGCTGGGTGGAGTTTCTGTTGGTGGGGAGACGGAAAAGCCTCGTTAGTCGTTAGGCTGAACGGAATGTCCGTTAGCGCGGCGAGGGCCTTTGTTGGAGCGTCTAGCGTGTTTTGGAGCGTCGCAGGCATTTAAGAGTCCAGTGCATGGGGTGAGTGCAAGGTCGGTAGCGCTGGTGTATTAGGCATGGCAGCAAGTATTGTTGATGACGTTTGGCCCATGGATGGGGCGTCTATCAGTTTGGGGCGAAATGTTTGCCAGCCGGTGAGTGGCAACGCTCTGCCGTTCTCCTCCACGCCTCTGTGTATCCGCTCGTGGGTGTGCGGATGCAGGTTCTGCCAGACAACAGGACTCTGCAAGAGTGAGCAAAGATTGAAGGCATTGTGAGACTGCGTCTATTGTTTGGGCTGTCAGCGTTGAAGGTGTTTGCTGCAGGTTAGGGGTGGGTCAGAGTGTTGTGTTTGGTTGAGGCATGTTAGGCTGCATGAGCAGGCGAAGGTAGGTTGAAAGGAGTGCAGTTGGAAGTATGTTGCGCTGGGTGGATTGTGCCGTAAAGAACAATGTACGAACGCCGCGTTTGCTGGTGCGCGGGCAACCCTATCCGCTGGCGTGGCGAAGGGTTTTGTTGGAGAGTCTCAATCGTTTGTGAGCGTCGCGAGCTTTGGGGAACCCAGGAGCTTTGGGGGATCCGGTGGATTGCGCGGGTGGAGGTCGGTGGCTGTGGTGGCGCAGCTAGGGGAGTGGGCATGGTTGATGGCATTTAGCACATGGGGTGGGCGGTTATATATATGTGGCGAGATGAGTTCCAGCAGGTGCATGGCGATGCGCTGCTTACTTTGTTGACGTCACTGCTCAGAAGCTGGTAAGTTGTCGGATGGAGTCTTCTGCAGAGCGGAAAGGGCTGCGTATGGGGCCTGTAGTTAGTTATTAGTATGGAAGAGCAGTGAAGGAACTGTGGGGGTGCCTTAGAGCGTATTGGTAGCAGTGTTCTAGGTGTTGTGTTACAGGCGTTGGCTTGGTGACAGTAAAAGCTTTGGTGAAGGCTTGTGAGGAGTGAGCTGCCAGCAGCAAAGGCATGCACTGGTGCTGTGACTGGAGTTCGAGGAATGCATTGGGTGGATGTTGTGGTGGAAGGTGAAGCGCAGACGCCTTGTGGGCGAACCGTCAGGAGGGCCGGTGTGCTGGCGTGAGGAACGGCGTTTTTGGACTGTCTAGCTATTTTACGAGCGTCGCACGTGTTTGGGAATCGCTTGCATTGCGTTAGTGGAAAGAGGGCGGCGGCGGTGTCTCAAGTAGGCCAGCAGGCGTTGCTGAGGTTATGGGGTGGGGAGATATGAATTTGTGAGGAAATACTCCAGCCGGTGCGTCATTATGCGTTGCCTTCTTTCACGCATGGATCAGCATGCACTCCTTGCTGAATTGTCGGATGGAGTCTTGCGCGGAGAGTAATGGGGTGGGTAAGGAATTTGGAGTTTGTTGTACGTATGAAGAAACTGTGGGAATGTGTTTGTGTCTTGGGCTATCAACATTGTAGGCGTTTCTTTCAGGACTTCGATGCACGAAAGTGAGGTGTTCGTTTGAGGCGTGCGCTTGTGCAGCAGCGAGGTCATGCGCAAGCGGAGGGCAGCGGCGAGTGAGTTGAAGAGGCTTGTCCTGTGGATTTGGTCTTAGGGAGGGGCGTACAGGTGCCGTGTTTGGTGGCGTCCGTACAACGCGTTCCGTCACCTGGTAGCAATTTGCTTTGTGTCTCAGCTGTTTGAGCGTCGCAAGTGTTTGGGAGCCCAGTGCATTACCACCAGGAGAAAACCGATGACACTGGCGTATTAGCTGAGACCAGAGGTGCTTTTGACGGGGTTTGGCGCATGGCGTGGGTGAAATGCATTCAAGCCGGTGCGTGGTGACCCGCTGCGTCCTTTTCTCACGTCAGCATGTAGTAGCATGTGACTGCCCTGTCGGAATTTTGTGCATCACCTAATTGAATAAAACGCAAGGAGTTCGTCTTGGGTAAAGGCGAGCATTGATGCATCTGTATGTAGTTGTGACGGGCGTTGGGTAGCCGACAGTGAAGCATCTGGCCGAGGCATGCGAGGTAGGAGCAGCTGAGGTATGTTGAGGGGTTGTGGGGTTCGGGAGGAGCTGAAGGCATATGTTGGGTGGAGCTGACGGTGCGGAGGGATGCAGAAAAGTCGTCGTGGCCGGCGTAGGGCCTGAGGAATGCACTGCCACGGCGCGAGGGTTTGTTAGACTGCCTGTTGCTTCTGTGAGCGTGATGAACGCTCGGGTATCCAGTGGATTTCGTGCGTCGGACCTTCCGTGGCGGTCATGCCGCAGGTAGGGCAGCAGTCATTGTTGATACCATGCCATTTGGAGCATAGGGTGGGCTTTACGAATTAGGAGGGAAATGCGTTCCAGCCGGTGCGTCACGATGGGCTACCTGCTCCTTCTACACCAGGATGTGATCTTTGGTAGCTGGGTGGAAGGAGCCTCGCGCGGGGATGAAGGTACTGTGCAGAACGTTGAGGTCGTCGTGAGCATCGGCGAGAATTGGAACGACTGTGGGACTGCGTTTGATTGTTGCGCTAGCAGCGTTGTTTGTTGGTTTTTTCCTAGTGTTGTTGGATGGGAGAGAAGGGAAAATTAGGCTGAGGCTTGTGCGGTGAGGGTGAATCGTTTTTCTGAGGCTTGCGGGGCTGCGGGAGCGGAGGTATGCTAAGGGGGAGTGGAGTTGCTACTGGCGTTTAGGGATGCGCTGGGTGGATTTGGTGGCGCAGTGCACGCGTCGTCGCCCGGCACGGGGGGTGAACTGCTGTGGCGCTGCGGCGTGTTTGAGTGTATTAACCGTTTATGGATGCTGCAAGTGTGTGAGGGTCCGGCGTGTTGCCTTCTTCGAAGGCTGATGGCGGCGGGGTCGCAGATAGGGCAGCAGATATTGGTGGCGATATATGGCTGATTGCGGTGCCTATGAAGTTAGGATGAGCTGTGCTCCAGCCCGTGCGTCGCGATAAGCTGCCTTATTCTTTCATGCCAGCATGTAGTTGTTGGCGAGTGGAGTCCTAGTGCAGTGCAGGGTTTAGGGTAACTGATTAAAATGATTCATGTGAGGAGAGAGTGAAACGTTCGGCTGCGGCGTGTGGGTTTGCAGGGGCGAAGGTATGCTTAGTGGCAGTGGAGTTGCGAAGGGGATTGAGTGGATATGCTGGGTGGATTTTGCGCTGATGAAGTTCGTGGAGAGGTGATGCTGGGTGGCGATTGGACAGCAGTGTGCACGCGCTTTAAGAGGGCTTGCTGGACAGTTTGGGTTATTTTCAAAAGTCCGGAGAAACCCAGTGGATTGGTTGGGCCGACGCTAAGTGGCAGTGGTGTTGGACGGTTGATGGCATTTGGTTCATTTGGGGGGAGCTGGGAGTTCGGGGCAAGGTTCGTTATAGACGGTGCGTCGCGATGGGCCGTCTTCTTTCAGGCCCGCGCATGGCTGTTAGTGAGTGATTTGATTAAGTCTCGTGCAAGGGTTGACGTTGTGGATAAAGGAACGTGCACTCCTGCGTGGGTATGGGGGATCGTTCAGGAACTGCAGGCTGTGTGAGGGTTTGTATGTGTGTGTTGCTTGTGTTGGATGAGTGGGAGCGAGACGTTTGTTTGAGGTGCGTGTGCAGGAGTGGAGCTATGCTGTGTGGCACTGGAGTTGCGAGGGAGTTGAAGAGATGTGTTGGGTGGAGTTTCCGTTCCAGAACGGAAATTCCACCCAGCACATCTCTTCGAACGAGACGTCGCCAAACGCTGCGTTAGGCGACGTCCGAGTAATTGAGTGGGTAGCAGTGGCAGGCTGGCTTGCTGGTTTGTCTCAGTCCTTTGCCAGTGTCGCGAGCGTTTGGGGCTCCAGTGGAATGGGTGAGTCAATAGTGAGCAGCGCTGTTAACGCGGGTGAGGCAGCAGGATTTTGTTGGTGGCATTTGGTTCATGGGGTGGGTGGCAATGAGTTTTTTGCGGCATGCGTCCCAGAAGGTGCGTCGCAATGCGCTGTCTTCTTCTTTCGTGCCAGCGGATGGGTGGTCAGATGGAGTCCGTTGTGGAGAGCAAGGGGCTAGAAAGAGGAATATGGAGCTTTTCGTGGGCATGGGCAAGCATTGAAGGAACTGTGGGATTACTCTACATTGTTTGAAGACCGATGTAGCAGGTGTTTGTTAGGGATGCTTGACGGGTGGGAGTGGGACGTTGGCTCGACACCTGTGAGGTTCCAGCAGCGACGATTTGTTCACGCCGAATGCAGCGGCGACTTAGTTTGGTGGTGGTGAGGGAATACGGGCAAGCGCCGCGGCAAGGCAGTTGGATTGCGTCGGGGGCGGCTGCTGTTGTTGTGCCGAGTTGCTTTGCTAGAGTGTCTTTGCCGATTCTAAATGCCATACGTACTTCGCTGTGCATTGCCATTGCCAGAGTTGACGAACAATGGCGGCTAGGGAGGCAGACCTTGTTAATGGAATTCGCCGCAGGGCCTACTTTTAAAGCGAGCCGCATTTCAGAGGGTTGGGATAGAAGGCATGCTTTCAGACGTTTGTCTTTCTTGTTGTGTATGTGGGAATCGACAACTTAGTTGACAGCAGGCGTTGCTGATTACGCTTGGCTCATGGATTTGGCTTTGATGAATTTGCGGTGCGTTTCGAGCATCAAAGGAACTGGAGAACTAGGAACTGTGTGTGTAATCTGTTAGGCTGTTGCGCAGGGATAGAAGGGATGTTTGTAGACGCTTGTTGTTTGTGTTGTGTGCGTGTGGAGAGAGAATAACGTTGGGCGTCAGTCGTTGTTGATTGCCTTGGACGCATGGATTTGAAGTTGATAAATTTGCTGTGACGTGGGGTTTATAGAAGGTGCGTCTAGATGTCATGGGTTCATGTTTGGCATGAGCATGTAGTTGTTAGTGCATGGTGGATGCACTGTGGTGCAGCCCCGAAGAGACTGCGTGGAGTAGGCTTGACGCGTGCCTAAGTCTGCGCCATCACTCAATGAACTGTGTGATTGCGCTAGAATGTTGTGTTGGGATAGAAGGGCTGTTTGTAGACGCTTGTTGTTTGTGCTGTGTGTGTGGGAATGGAGAATGAGGTTGAGGTCGAGGCGTTGTTGATTGCATTTGGCGCATGGATTTGACGTTGATAAATTTGGTGTGACACGGTTTGTTCAGCAGGTGGGTCTCTCGGTGGGATGGTTTCTTGTTTGCCGTGAGCATGTAGTAATTTGTGAGTGGTGGACGGATTGCGGTGCGTCGAGGAAGGGACTGTGTGGAGGAAAGCGTAGCTGTGTGCAGGTTTTGGCGAGCACTGAATGAACTGTGTGAGTGCGTTAGAGTGTTGTGTTGGGATAGAAGGGCTGTTTGTAGACGCTTGTTGTTGTTTGTGGTGTGTGTGTGGGAATGGAGAATGAGGTTGAGGTTGAGGCGTTGTTGATTGCATTTGGTGCATGGATTTGACGTTGATAAATTTGGTGTGACACGGTTTGTTCAGCAGGTGGGTCTCTGGGTGGGATGGTTTCTTGTTTGACGTGAGCATGTAGTCATTTGTGAGTGGTGGATGGATTGCGGTGCGTCGAGGAAGGGGCTGTGTGGAGGAAGGCGTAGCTGTGTGTAGTTTTTGGCGAGCACTGAATGAACTGTGTGAGTGAGTTAGAGTGTTGTGTTGGGATAGAAGGGCTGTTTGTAGACGCTTGTTGTTGTTTGTGGTGTGTGTGTGGGAATGGAGAATGAGGTTGAGGTTGAGGCGTTGTTGATTGCATTTGGCGCATGGATTTGACGTTGATAAATTTGGTGTGACACGGTTTGTTCAGCAGGTGGGTCTCTCCGTGGGATGGTTTCATGTTTGCCGTGAGCATGTAGTAATTTGTGAGTGGTGGATGGATTGCGGTGCGTCGAGGAAGGGACTGTGTGGAGGAAGGCGTAGCTGTGTGTAGTTTCTGGCGAGCACTGAATGAACTGTGTGAGTGCGTTAGAGTGTTGTGTTGGGATAGAAGGGCTGTTTGTAGACGCTTGTTGTTGTTTGTGGTGTGTGTGTGGGAATGGAGAATGAGGTTGAGGTTGAGGCGTTGTTGATTGCATTTGGCGCATGGATTTGACGTTGATAAATTTGGTGTGACACGGTTTGTTCAGCAGGTGGGTCTCTCGTTGGGATGGTTTCTTGCTTGCCGTGAGCATGTAGTAATTTGTGAGTGGTGGATGGATTGCGGTGCGTCGAGGAAGGGACTGTGTGGAGGAAGGCGTAGCTGTGTGTAGTTTTTGGCGAGCACTGAATGAACTGTGTGAGTGCGTTAGAGTGTTGTGTTGGGATAGAAGGGCTGTTTGCAGACGCTTGTTGTTGTTGGTGGTGTGTGTGTGGGAATGGAGAATGAGGTTGAGGTTGAGGCGTTGTTGATTGCATTTGGCGCATGGATTTGACGTTGATAAATTTGGTGTGACACGGTTTGTTCAGCAGGTGGGTCTCTCGTTGGGATGGTTTCATGTTTGCCGGGAGCATGTAGTCATTTGTGAGTGGTGGATGGATTGCGGTGCGTCGAGGAAGGGACTGTGTGGAGGAAAGCGTAGCTGTGTGCAGGTTTTGGCGAGCACTGAATGAACTGTGTGAGTGCGTTAGAGTGTTGTGTTGGGATAGAAGGGCTGTTTGTAGACGCTTGTTGTTGTTTGTGCTGTGTGTGTGGGAATGGAGAATGAGGTTGAGGTCGAGGCGTTGTTGATTGCATTTGGCGCATGGATTTGACGTTGATAAATTTGGTGTGGCACGGTTTGTTCAGCAGGTGGGTCTCTCGGTGGGATGGTTTCTTGTTTGACGTGAGCATGTAGTAATTTGTGAGTGGTGGACGGATTGCGGTGCGTCGAGGAAGGGACTGTGTGGAGGAAGGCGTAGCTGTGTGTAGTTTTTGGCGAGCACTGAATGAACTGTGTGAGTGCGCTAGAGTGTTGTGTTGGGATAGAAGGGCTGTTTGCAGACGCTTGTTGTTGTTTGTGCTGTGTGTGTGGGAATGGAGAATGAGGTTGAGGTTGAGGCGTTGTTGATTGCATTTGGCGCATGGATTTGACGTTGATAAATTTGGTGTGACACGGTTTGTTCAGCAGGTGGGTCTCTGGGTGGGATGGTTTCTTGTTTGACGTGAGCATGTAGTAATTTGTGAGTGGTGGATGGATTGCGGTGCGTCGAGGAAGGGACTGTGTGGAGGAAGGCGTAGCTGTGTGTAGTTTTTGGCGAGCACTGAATGAACTGTGTGAGTGCGTTAGAGTGTTGTGTTGGGATAGAAGGGCTGTTTGTAGACGCTTGTTGTTGTTTGTGCTGTGTGTGTGGGAATGGAGAATGAGGTTGAGGTCGAGGCGTTGTTGATTGCATTTGGCGCATGGATTTGACGTTGATAAATTTGGTGTGGCACGGTTTGTTCAGCAGGTGGGTCTCTCGGTGGGATGGTTTCTTGTTTGACGTGAGCATGTAGTAATTTGTGAGTGGTGGATGGATTGCGGTGCGTCGAGGAAGGGATTGTGTGGAGGAAGGCGTAGCTGTGTGTAGTTTTTGGCGAGCACTGAATGAACTGTGTGAGTGCGTTAGAGTGTTGTGTTGGGATAGAAGGGCTGTTTGTAGACGCTTGTTGTTGTTTGTGGTGTGTGTGTGGGAATGGAGAATGAGGTTGAGGTTGAGGCGTTGTTGATTGCATTTGGCGCATGGATTTGACGTTGATAAATTTGGTGTGACACGGTTTGTTCAGCAGGTGGGCCTCTCGTTGGGATGGTTTCTTGCTTGCCGTGAGCCTGTAGTAATTTGTGAGTGGTGGATGGATTGCGGTGCGTCGAGGAAGGGACTGTGTGGAGGAAGGCGTAGCTGTGTGTAGTTTTTGGCGAGCACTGAATGAACTGTGTGAGTGCGTTAGAGTGTTGTGTTGGGATAGAAGGGCTGTTTGCAGACGCTTGTTGTTGTTGGTGGTGTGTGTGTGGGAATGGAGAATGAGGTTGAGGTTGAGGCGTTGTTGATTGCATTTGGCGCATGGATTTGACGTTGATAAATTTGGTGTGGCACGGTTTGTTCAGCAGGTGGGTCTCTCGGTGGGATGGTTTCATGTTTGCCGTGAGCATGTAGTAATTTGTGAGTGGTGGATGGATTGCGGTGCGTCGAGGAAGGGGCTGTGTGGAGGAAGGCGTAGCTGTGTGTAGTTTTTGGCGAGCACTGAATGAACTGTGTGAGTGCGTTAGAGTGTTGCGTTGGGATAGAAGGGCTGTTTGTAGACGCTTGTTGTTGTTTGTGCTGTGTGTGTGGGAATGGAGAATCAGGTTGAGGTTGAGGCGTTGTTGATTGCATTTGGCGCATGGATTTGGCGTTGATAAATTTGGTGTGACACGGTTTGTTCAGCAGGTGGGTCTCTCGGTGGGATGGTTTCTTGTTTGACGTGAGCATGTAGTCATTTGTGAGTGGTGGACGGATTGCGGTGCGTCGAGGAAGGGACTGTGTGGAGGAAGGCGTAGCTGTGTGTAGTTTTTGGCGAGCACTGAATGAACTGTGTGAGTGCGTTAGAGTGTTGTGTTGGGATAGAAGGGCTGTTTGTAGACGCTTGTTGTTGTTTGTGCTGTGTGTGTGGGAATGGAGAATGAGGTTGAGGTCGAGGCGTTGTTGATTGCATTTGGCGCATGGATTTGACGTTGATAAATTTGGTGTGGCACGGTTTGTTCAGCAGGTGGGTCTCTGGGTGGGATGGTTTCTTGTTTGACGTGAGCATGTAGTAATTTGTGAGTGGTGGACGGATTGCGGTGCGTCGAGGAAGGGACTGTGTGGAGGAAGGCGTAGCTGTGTGTAGTTTTTGGCGAGCACTGAATGAACTGTGTGAGTGCGCTAGAGTGTTGTGTTGGGATAGAAGGGCTGTTTGCAGACGCTTGTTGTTGTTTGTGCTGTGTGTGTGGGAATGGAGAATGAGGTTGAGGTCGAGGCGTTGTTGATTGCATTTGGCGCATGGATTTGGCGTTGATAAATTTGGTGTGACACGGTTTGTTCAGCAGGTGGGTCTCTGGGTGGGATGGTTTCTTGTTTGACGTGAGCATGTAGTCATTTGTGAGTGGTGGATGGATTGCGGTGCGTCGAGGAAGGGGCTGTGTGGAGGAAGGCGTAGCTGTGTGTAGTTTTTGGCGAGCACTGAATGAACTGTGTGAGTGCGTTAGAGTGTTGTGTTGGGATAGAAGGGCTGTTTGTAGACGCTTGTTGTTGTTTGTGGTGTGTGTGTGGGAATGGAGAATGAGGTTGAGGTTGAGGCGTTGTTGATTGCATTTGGCGCATGGATTTGACGTTGATAAATTTGGTGTGACACGGTTTGTTCAGCGGGTGGGTCTCTCCGTGGGATGGTTTCTTGTTTGCCGGGAGCATGTAGTCATTTGTGAGTGGTGGATGGATTGCGGTGCGTCGAGGAAGGGACTGTGTGGAGGAAGGCGTAGCTGTGTGTAGTTTTTGGCGAGCACTGAATGAACTGTGTGAGTGCGTTAGAGTGTTGTGTTGGGATAGAAGGGCTGTTTGTAGACGCTTGTTGTTGTTTGTGGTGTGTGTGTGTGGGAATGGAGAATGAGGTTGAGGTTGAGGCGTTGTTGATTGCATTTGGCGCATGAATTTGGCGTTGATAAATTTGGTGTGACACGGTTTGTTCAGCAGGTGGGTCTCTCGGTGGGATGGTTTCTTGCTTGACGTGAGCATGTAGTAATTTGTGAGTGGTGGACGGATTGCGGTGCGTCGAGGAAGGGACTGTGTGGAGGAAGGCGTAGCTGTGTGTAGTTTTTGGCGAGCACTGAATGAACTGTGTGAGTGCGTTAGAGTGTTGCGTTGGGATAGAAGGGCTGTTTGTAGACGCTTGTTGTTGTTTGTGCTGTGTGTGTGGGAATGGAGAATCAGGTTGAGGTTGAGGCGTTGTTGATTGCATTTGGCGCATGGATTTGGCGTTGATAAATTTGGTGTGACACGGTTTGTTCAGCAGGTGGGTCTCTCGGTGGGATGGTTTCTTGTTTGACGTGAGCATGTAGTCATTTGTGAGTGGTGGACGGATTGCGGTGCGTCGAGGAAGGGACTGTGTGGAGGAAGGCGTAGCTGTGTGTAGTTTTTGGCGAGCACTGAATGAACTGTGTGAGTGCGTTAGAGTGTTGTGTTGGGATAGAAGGGCTGTTTGTAGACGCTTGTTGTTGTTTGTGCTGTGTGTGTGGGAATGGAGAATGAGGTTGAGGTCGAGGCGTTGTTGATTGCATTTGGCGCATGGATTTGACGTTGATAAATTTGGTGTGGCACGGTTTGTTCAGCAGGTGGGTCTCTGGGTGGGATGGTTTCTTGTTTGACGTGAGCATGTAGTAATTTGTGAGTGGTGGACGGATTGCGGTGCGTCGAGGAAGGGACTGTGTGGAGGAAGGCGTAGCTGTGTGTAGTTTTTGGCGAGCACTGAATGAACTGTGTGAGTGCGCTAGAGTGTTGTGTTGGGATAGAAGGGCTGTTTGCAGACGCTTGTTGTTGTTTGTGCTGTGTGTGTGGGAATGGAGAATGAGGTTGAGGTCGAGGCGTTGTTGATTGCATTTGGCGCATGGATTTGGCGTTGATAAATTTGGTGTGACACGGTTTGTTCAGCAGGTGGGTCTCTGGGTGGGATGGTTTCTTGTTTGACGTGAGCATGTAGTCATTTGTGAGTGGTGGATGGATTGCGGTGCGTCGAGGAAGGGGCTGTGTGGAGGAAGGCGTAGCTGTGTGTAGTTTTTGGCGAGCACTGAATGAACTGTGTGAGTGCGTTAGAGTGTTGTGTTGGGATAGAAGGGCTGTTTGTAGACGCTTGTTGTTGTTTGTGGTGTGTGTGTGGGAATGGAGAATGAGGTTGAGGTTGAGGCGTTGTTGATTGCATTTGGCGCATGGATTTGACGTTGATAAATTTGGTGTGACACGGTTTGTTCAGCGGGTGGGTCTCTCCGTGGGATGGTTTCTTGTTTGCCGGGAGCATGTAGTCATTTGTGAGTGGTGGATGGATTGCGGTGCGTCGAGGAAGGGACTGTGTGGAGGAAGGCGTAGCTGTGTGTAGTTTTTGGCGAGCACTGAATGAACTGTGTGAGTGCGTTAGAGTGTTGTGTTGGGATAGAAGGGCTGTTTGTAGACGCTTGTTGTTGTTTGTGGTGTGTGTGTGTGGGAATGGAGAATGAGGTTGAGGTTGAGGCGTTGTTGATTGCATTTGGCGCATGAATTTGGCGTTGATAAATTTGGTGTGACACGGTTTGTTCAGCAGGTGGGTCTCTCGGTGGGATGGTTTCTTGCTTGACGTGAGCATGTAGTCATTTGTGAGTGGTGGACGGATTGCGGTGCGTCGAGGAAGGGACTGTGTGGAGGAAGGCGTAGCTGTGTGTAGTTTTTGGCGAGCACTGAATGAACTGTGTGAGTGCGTTAGAGTGTTGTGTTGGGATAGAAGGGCTGTTTGTAGACGCTTGTTGTTGTTTGTGGTGTGTGTGTGGGAATGGAGAATGAGGTTGAGGTTGAGGCGTTGTTGATTGCATTTGGCGCATGGATTTGACGTTGATAAATTTGGTGTGACACGGTTTGCTCAGCAGGTGGGTCTCTCGGTGGGATGGTTTCTTGTTTGACGTGAGCATGTAGTCATTTGTGAGTGGTGGATGGATTGCGGTGCGTCGAGGAAGGGATTGTGTGGAGGAAGGCGTAGCTGTGTGTAGGTTTTGGCGAGCACTGAATGAACTGTGTGAGTGCGTTAGAGTGTTGTGTTGGGATAGAAGGGCTGTTTGTAGACGCTTGTTGTTGTTTGTGGTGTGTGTGTGGGAATGGAGAATGAGGTTGAGGTTGAGGCGTTGTTGATTGCATTTGGCGCATGGATTTGACGTTGATAAATTTGGTGTGACACGGTTTGTTCAGCAGGTGGGTCTCTCGTTGGGATGGTTTCTTGCTTGCCGTGAGCCTGTAGTAATTTGTGAGTGGTGGATGGATTGCGGTGCGTCGAGGAAGGGACTGTGTGGAGGAAGGCGTAGCTGTGTGTAGTTTTTGGCGAGCACTGAATGAACTGTGTGAGTGCGTTAGAGTGTGGTGTTGGGATAGAAGGGCTGTTTGCAGACGCTTGTTGTTGTCGGTGCTGTGTGTGTGGGAATGGAGAATGAGGTTGAGGTCGAGGCGTTGTTGATTGCATTTGGCGCATGGATTTGGCGTTATAAATTTGGTGTGACACGGTTTGTTCAGCAGGTGGGTCTCTGGGTGGGATGGTTTCTTGTTTGACGTGAGCATGTAGTCATTTGTGAGTGGTGGATGGATTGCGGTGCGTCGAGGAAGGGGCTGTGTGGAGGAAGGCGTAGCTGTGTGTAGTTTTTGGCGAGCACTGAATGAACTGTGTGAGTGCGTTAGAGTGTTGTGTTGGGATAGAAGGGCTGTTTGTAGACGCTTGTTGTTGTTTGTGGTGTGTGTGTGGGAATCGAGAATGAGGTTGAGGTTGAGGCGTTGTTGATTGCATTTGGCGCATGGATTTGACGTTGATAAATTTGGTGTGACACGGTTTGTTCAGCGGGTGGGTCTCTCCGTGGGATGGTTTCTTGTTTGCCGGGAGCATGTAGTCATTTGTGAGTGGTGGATGGATTGCGGTGCGTCGAGGAAGGGACTGTGTGGAGGAAGGCGTAGCTGTGTGTAGTTTTTGGCGAGCACTGAATGAACTGTGTGAGTGCGTTAGAGTGTTGTGTTGGGATAGAAGGGCTGTTTGTAGACGCTTGTTGTTGTTTGTGGTGTGTGTGTGGGAATGGAGAATGAGGTTGAGGTTGAGGCGTTGTTGATTGCATTTGGCGCATGGATTTGACGTTGATAAATTTGGTGTGGCACGGTTTGTTCAGCAGGTGGGTCTCTGGGTGGGATGGTTTCTTGTTTGACGTGAGCATGTAGTCATTTGTGAGTGGTGGACGGATTGCGGTGCGTCGAGGAAGGGACTGTGTGGAGGAAGGCGTAGCTGTGTGTAGTTTTTGGCGAGCACTGAATGAACTGTGTGAGTGCGTTAGAGTGTTGTGTTGGGATAGAAGGGCTGTTTGTAGACGCTTGTTGTTGTTTGTGGTGTGTGTGTGGGAATGGAGAATGAGGTTGAGGTTGAGGCGTTGTTGATTGCATTTGGCGCATGGATTTGACGTTGATAAATTTGGTGTGACACGGTTTGTTCAGCGGGTGGGTCTCTCCGTGGGATGGTTTCTTGTTTGACGTGAGCATGTAGTAATTTGTGAGTGGTGGACGGATTGCGGTGCGTCGAGGAAGGGACTGTGTGGAGGAAGGCGTAGCTGTGTGTAGTTTTTGGCGAGCACTGAATGAACTGTGTGAGTGCGTTAGAGTGTTGTGTTGGGATAGAAGGGCTGTTTGTAGACGCTTGTTGTTGTTTGTGCTGTGTGTGTGGGAATGGAGAATGAGGTTGAGGTTGAGGCGTTGTTGATTGCATTTGGCGCATGGATTTGACGTTGATAAATTTGGTGTGACACGGTTTGTTCAGCAGGTGGGTCTCTGGGTGGGATGGTTTCTTGTTTGACGTGAGCATGTAGTCATTTGTGATTGGTGGACGGATTGCGGTGCGTCGAGGAAGGGATTGTGTGGAGGAAGGCGTAGCTGTGTGTAGTTTTTGGCGAGCACTGAATGAACTGTGTGAGTGCGTTAGAGTGTTGTGTTGGGATAGAAGGGCTGTTTGTAGACGCTTGTTGTTGTTTGTGGTGTGCGTGTGGGAATGGAGAATGAGGTTGAGGTTGAGGCGTTGTTGATTGCATTTGGCGCATGGATTTGACGTTGATAAATATGGTGTGACACGGTTTGTTCAGCAGGTGGGTCTCTCGGTGGGATGGTTTCTTGTTTGACGTGAGCATGTAGTAATTTGTGAGTGGTGGACGGATTGCGGTGCGTCGAGGAAGGGACTGTGTGGAGGAAGGCGTAGCTGTGTGTAGGTTTTGGCGAGCACTGAATGAACTGTGTGAGTGCGTTAGAGTGTTGTGTTGGGATAGAAGGGCTGTTTGTAGACGCTTGTTGTTGTTTGTGGTGTGTGTGTGGGAATGGAGAATCAGGTTGAGGTTGAGGCGTTGTTGATTGCATTTGGCGCATGGATTTGGCGTTGATAAATTTGGTGTGACACGGTTTGTTCAGCAGGTGGGTCTCTGGGTGGGATGGTTTCTTGTTTGACGTGAGCATGTAGTCATTTGTGAGTGGTGGATGGATTGCGGTGCGTCGAGGAAGGGACTGTGTGGAGGAAGGCGTAGCTGTGTGTAGTTTTTGGCGAGCACTGAATGAACTGTGTGAGTGCGTTAGAGTGTTGTGTTGGGATAGAAGGGCTGTTTGTAGACGCTTGTTGTTGTTTGTGGTGTGTGTGTGGGAATGGAGAATGAGGTTGAGGTTGAGGCGTTGTTGATTGCATTTGGCGCATGGATTTGACGTTGATAAATTTGGTGTGACACGGTTTGTTCAGCGGGTGGGTCTCTCCGTGGGATGGTTTCTTGTTTGCCGGGAGCATGTAGTCATTTGTGAGTGGTGGATGGATTGCGGTGCGTCGAGGAAGGGACTGTGTGGAGGAAGGCGTAGCTGTGTGTAGTTTTTGGCGAGCACTGAATGAACTGTGTGAGTGCGTTAGAGTGTTGTGTTGGGATAGAAGGGCTGTTTGTAGACGCTTGTTGTTGTTTGTGCTGTGTGTGTGGGAATGGAGAATGAGGTTGAGGTTGAGGCGTTGTTGATTGCATTTGGCGCATGGATTTGACGTTGATAAATTTGGTGTGACACGGTTTGTTCAGCAGGTGGGTCTCTGGGTGGGATGGTTTCTTGTTTGACGTGAGCATGTAGTCATTTGTGATTGGTGGACGGATTGCGGTGTGTCGAGGAAGGGATTGTGTGGAGGAAGGCGTAGCTGTGTGTAGTTTTTGGCGAGCACTGAATGAACTGTGTGAGTGCGTTAGAGTGTTGTGTTGGGATAGAAGGGCTGTTTGTAGACGCTTGTTGTTGTTTGTGGTGTGCGTGTGGGAATGGAGAATGAGGTTGAGGTTGAGGCGTTGTTGATTGCATTTGGCGCATGGATTTGACGTTGATAAATATGGTGTGACACGGTTTGTTCAGCAGGTGGGTCTCTCGGTGGGATGGTTTCTTGTTTGACGTGAGCATGTAGTAATTTGTGAGTGGTGGACGGACTGCGGTGCGTCGAGGAAGGGACTGTGTGGAGGAAGGCGTAGCTGTGTGTAGGTTTTGGCGAGCACTGAATGAACTGTGTGAGTGCGTTAGAGTGTTGTGTTGGGATAGAAGGGCTGTTTGTAGACGCTTGTTGTTGTTTGTGGTGTGTGTGTGAGAATGGAGAATCAGGTTGAGGTTGAGGCGTTGTTGATTGCATTTGGCGCATGGATTTGGCGTTGATAAATTTGGTGTGACACGGTTTGTTCAGCAGGTGGGTCTCTCGGTGGGATGGTTTCTTGTTTGACGTGAGCATGTAGTAATTTGTGAGTGGTGGACGGATTGCGGTGCGTCGAGGAAGGGATTGTGTGGAGGAAGGCGTAGCTGTGTGTAGTTTTTGGCGAGCACTGAATGAACTGTGTGAGTGCGTTAGAGTGTTGTGTTGGGATAGAAGGGCTGTTTGTAGACGCTTGTTGTTGTTTGTGGTGTGTGTGTGGGAATGGAGAATCAGGTTGATCGTGAGGCGTTGTTGATTGCATTTGGCGCATGGATTTGGCGTTGATAAATTTGGTGTGACACGGTTTGTTCAGCAGGTGGGTCTCTCGGTGGGATGGTTTCTTGTTTGACGTGAGCATGTAGTCATTTGTGAGTGGTGGATGGATTGCGGTGCGTCGAGGAAGGGATTGTGTGGAGGAAGGCGTAGCTGTGTGTAGGTTTTGGCGAGCACTGAATGAACTGTGTGAGTGCGTTAGAGTGTTGTGTTGGGATAGAAGGGCTGTTTGTAGACGCTTGTTGTTGTTTGTGGTGTGTGTGTGGGAATGGAGAATGAGGTTGAGGTTGAGGCGTTGTTGATTGCATTTGGCGCATGGATTTGACGTTGATAAATTTGGTGTGACACGGTTTGTTCAGCAGGTGGGTCTCTCGGTGGGATGGTTTCTTGTTTGACGTGAGCATGTAGTCATTTGTGAGTGGTGGATGGATTGCGGTGCGTCGAGGAAGGGATTGTGTGGAGGAAGGCGTAGCTGTGTGTAGTTTTTGGCGAGCACTGAATGAACTGTGTGAGTGCGTTAGAGTGTTGTGTTGGGATAGAAGGGCTGTTTGTAGACGCTTGTTGTTGTTTGTGGTGTGTGTGTGTGGGAATGGAGAATGAGGTTGAGGTTGAGGCGTTGTTGATTGCATTTGGCGCATGAATT
This sequence comes from Eimeria praecox, assembly GCA_963920595.1. Lineage (NCBI taxonomy): Eukaryota > Apicomplexa > Conoidasida > Eucoccidiorida > Eimeriidae > Eimeria > Eimeria praecox. The sequence goes on from OY986953.1 coordinate 3,674,271, forward strand.
TGGCGTTGATCAATTTGGTGTGACACGGTTTGTTCAGCAGGTGGGTCTCTCGGTGGGATGGTTTCTTGTTTGACGTGAGCATGTAGTCATTTGTGATTGGTGGACGGATTGCGGTGCGTCGAGGAAGGGACTGTGTGGAGGAAGGCGTAGCTGTGTGTAGGTTTTGGCGAGCACTGAATGAACTGTGTGAGTGCGTTAGAGTGTTGTGTTGGGATAGAAGGGCTGTTTGTAGACGCTTGTTGTTGTTTGTGGTGTGTGTGTGAGAATGGAGAATCAGGTTGAGGTTGAGGCGTTGTTGATTGCATTTGGCGCATGGATTTGGCGTTGATAAATTTGGTGTGACACGGTTTGTTCAGCAGGTGGGTCTCTCGGTGGGATGGTTTCTTGTTTGACGTGAGCATGTAGTAATTTGTGAGTGGTGGACGGATTGCGGTGCGTCGAGGAAGGGATTGTGTGGAGGAAGGCGTAGCTGTGTGTAGTTTTTGGCGAGCACTGAATGAACTGTGTGAGTGCGTTAGAGTGTTGTGTTGGGATAGAAGGGCTGTTTGTAGACGCTTGTTGTTGTTTGTGGTGTGTGTGTGGGAATGGAGAATCAGGTTGATCGTGAGGCGTTGTTGATTGCATTTGGCGCATGGATTTGGCGTTGATAAATTTGGTGTGACACGGTTTGTTCAGCAGGTGGGTCTCTCGGTGGGATGGTTTCTTGTTTGACGTGAGCATGTAGTCATTTGTGAGTGGTGGATGGATTGCGGTGCGTCGAGGAAGGGATTGTGTGGAGGAAGGCGTAGCTGTGTGTAGGTTTTGGCGAGCACTGAATGAACTGTGTGAGTGCGTTAGAGTGTTGTGTTGGGATAGAAGGGCTGTTTGTAGACGCTTGTTGTTGTTTGTGGTGTGTGTGTGGGAATGGAGAATGAGGTTGAGGTTGAGGCGTTGTTGATTGCATTTGGCGCATGGATTTGACGTTGATAAATTTGGTGTGACACGGTTTGTTCAGCAGGTGGGTCTCTCGGTGGGATGGTTTCTTGTTTGACGTGAGCATGTAGTCATTTGTGAGTGGTGGATGGATTGCGGTGCGTCGAGGAAGGGATTGTGTGGAGGAAGGCGTAGCTGTGTGTAGTTTTTGGCGAGCACTGAATGAACTGTGTGAGTGCGTTAGAGTGTTGTGTTGGGATAGAAGGGCTGTTTGTAGACGCTTGTTGTTGTTTGTGGTGTGTGTGTGTGGGAATGGAGAATGAGGTTGAGGTTGAGGCGTTGTTGATTGCATTTGGCGCATGAATTTGGCGTTGATCAATTTGGTGTGACACGGTTTGTTCAGCAGGTGGGTCTCTCGGTGGGATGGTTTCTTGTTTGACGTGAGCATGTAGTCATTTGTGATTGGTGGACGGATTGCGGTGCGTCGAGGAAGGGACTGTGTGGAGGAAGGCGTAGCTGTGTGTAGTTTTTGGCGAGCACTGAATGAACTGTGTGAGTGCGTTAGAGTGTTGTGTTGGGATAGAAGGGCTGTTTGTAGATGCTTGTTGTTGTTTGTGGTGTGTGTGTGGGAATGGAGAATGAGGTTGAGGTTGAGGCGTTGTTGATTGCATTTGGCGCATGGATTTGACGTTGATAAATTTGGTGTGACACGGTTTGCTCAGCAGGTGGGTCTCTCGGTGGGATGGTTTCATGTTTGACGTGAGCATGTAGTCATTTGTGAGTGGTGGACGGATTGCGGTGCGTCGAGGAAGGGACTGTGTGGAGGAAGGCGTAGCTGTGTGTAGGTTTTGGCGAGCACTGAATAAACTGTGTGGGTGCGTTAGAGTGTTGTGTTGGGATAGAAGGGCTGTTTGTAGACGCTTGTTGTTGTTTGTGGTGTGTGTGTGGGAATGGAGAATCAGGTTGAGGTCGAGGCGTTGTTGATTGCATTTGGCGCATGAATTTGGCGTTGATAAATTTGGTGTGACACGGTTTGTTCAGCAGGTGGGTCTCTCGGTGGGATGGTTTCTTGTTTGACGTGAGCATGTAGTCATTTGTGAGTGGTGGACGGATTGCGGTGCGTCGAGGAAGGGACTGTGTGGAGGAAGGCGTAGCTGTGTGTAGTTTTTGGCGAGCACTGAATGAACTGTGTGAGTGCGTTAGAGTGTTGTGTTGGGATAGAAGGGCTGTTTGTAGACGCTTGTTGTTGTTTGTGGTGTGTGTGTGGGAATGGAGAATGAGGTTGAGGTTGAGGCGTTGTTGATTGCATTTGGCGCATGGATTTGACGTTGATAAATTTGGTGTGACACGGTTTGTTCAGCAGGTGGGTCTCTCCGTGGGATGGTTTCATGTTTGCCGTGAGCATGTAGTAATTTGTGAGTGGTGGATGGATTGCGGTGCGTCGAGGAAGGGACTGTGTGGAGGAAGGCGTAGCTGTGTGTAGTTTTTGGCGAGCACTGAATGAACTGTGTGAGTGCGTTAGAGTGTTGTGTTGGGATAGAAGGGCTGTTTGTAGACGCTTGTTGTTGTTTGTGGTGTGTGTGTGGGAATGGAGAATCAGGTTGAGGTCGAGGCGTTGTTGATTGCATTTGGCGCATGAATTTGGCGTTGATAAATTTGGTGTGACACGGTTTGTTCAGCAGGTGGGTCTCTCGGTGGGATGGTTTCTTGTTTGACGTGAGCATGTAGTAATTTGTGAGTGGTGGACGGATTGCGGTGCGTCGAGGAAGGGACTGTGTGGAGGAAGGCGTAGCTGTGTGTAGTTTTTGGCGAGCACTGAATGAACTGTGTGAGTGCGTTAGAGTGTTGTGTTGGGATAGAAGGGCTGTTTGTAGACGCTTGTTGTTGTTTGTGGTGTGTGTGTGGGAATGGAGAATGAGGTTGAGGTTGAGGCGTTGTTGATTGCATTTGGCGCATGGATTTGACGTTGATAAATTTGGTGTGGCACGGTTTGTTCAGCAGGTGGGTCTCTCGGTGGGATGGTTTCTTGTTTGACGTGAGCATGTAGTAATTTGTGAGTGGTGGATGGATTGCGGTGCGTCGAGGAAGGGACTGTGTGGAGGAAGGCGTAGCTGTGTGTAGTTTTTGGCGAGCACTGAATGAACTGTGTGAGTGCGCTAGAGTGTTGTGTTGGGATAGAAGGGCTGTTTGTAGACGCTTGTTGTTGTTTGTGGTGTGTGTGTGGGAATGGAGAATGAGGTTGAGGTCGAGGCGTTGTTGATTGCATTTGGCGCATGGATTTGGCGTTGATAAATTTGGTGTGACACGGTTTGTTCAGCAGGTGGGTCTCTGGGTGGGATGGTTTCTTGTTTGACGTGAGCATGTAGTCATTTGTGAGTGGTGGATGGATTGCGGTGCGTCGAGGGAGGGGCTGTGTGGAGGAAGGCGTAGCTGTGTGTAGTTTTTGGCGAGCACTGAATGAACTGTGTGAGTGCGTTAGAGTGTTGTGTTGGGATAGAAGGGCTGTTTGTAGACGCTTGTTGTTGTTTGTGGTGTGTGTGTGGGAATGGAGAATGAGGTTGAGGTTGAGGCGTTGTTGATTGCATTTGGCGCATGGATTTGACGTTGATAAATTTGGTGTGACACGGTTTGTTCAGCGGGTGGGTCTCTCCGTGGGATGGTTTCTTGTTTGCCGGGAGCATGTAGTCATTTGTGAGTGGTGGATGGATTGCGGTGCGTCGAGGAAGGGACTGTGTGGAGGAAGGCGTAGCTGTGTGTAGTTTTTGGCGAGCACTGAATGAACTGTGTGAGTGCGTTAGAGTGTTGTGTTGGGATAGAAGGGCTGTTTGTAGACGCTTGTTGTTGTTTGTGGTGTGTGTGTGGGAATGGAGAATGAGGTTGAGGTTGAGGCGTTGTTGATTGCATTTGGCGCATGGATTTGGCGTTGATAAATTTGGTGTGACACGGTTTGTTCAGCAGGTGGGTCTCTCGGTGGGATGGTTTCTTGTTTGACGTGAGCATGTAGTAATTTGTGAGTGGTGGACGGATTGCGGTGCGTCGAGGAAGGGACTGTGTGGAGGAAGGCGTAGCTGTGTGTAGTTTTTGGCGAGCACTGAATGAACTGTGTGAGTGCGTTAGAGTGTTGTGTTGGGATAGAAGGGCTGTTTGTAGACGCTTGTTGTTGTTTGTGGTGTGTGTGTGGGAATGGAGAATGAGGTTGAGGTTGAGGCGTTGTTGATTGCATTTGGCGCATGGATTTGACGTTGATAAATATGGTGTGGCACGGTTTGTTCAGCAGGTGGGTCTCTCGGTGGGATGGTTTCTTGTTTGACGTGAGCATGTAGTAATTTGTGATTGGTGGACGGATTGCGGTGTGTCGAGGAAGGGATTGTGTGGAGGAAGGCGTAGCTGTGTGTAGTTTTTGGCGAGCACTGAATGAACTGTGTGAGTGCGTTAGAGTGTTGTGTTGGGATAGAAGGGCTGTTTGTAGACGCTTGTTGTTGTTTGTGGTGTGCGTGTGGGAATGGAGAATGAGGTTGAGGTTGAGGCGTTGTTGATTGCATTTGGCGCATGGATTTGACGTTGATAAATTTGGTGTGACACGGTTTGTTCAGCAGGTGGGTCTCTCCGTGGGATGGTTTCATGTTTGCCGTGAGCATGTAGTAATTTGTGAGTGGTGGATGGATTGCGGTGCGTCGAGGAAGGGACTGTGTGGAGGAAGGCGTAGCTGTGTGTAGTTTTTGGCGAGCACTGAATGAACTGTGTGAGTGCGTTAGAGTGTTGTGTTGGGATAGAAGGGCTGTTTGTAGACGCTTGTTGTTGTTTGTGGTGTGTGTGTGGGAATGGAGAATCAGGTTGATCGTGAGGCGTTGTTGATTGCATTTGGCGCATGGATTTGGCGTTGATAAATTTGGTGTGGCACGGTTTGTTCAGCAGGTGGGTCTCTCGGTGGGATGGTTTCTTGTTTGACGTGAGCATGCAGTCATTTGTGAGTGGTGGATGGATTGCGGTGCGTCGAGGAAGGGATTGTGTGGAGGAAGGCGTAGCTGTGTGTAGGTTTTGGCGAGCACTGAATGAACTGTGTGAGTGCGTTAGAGTGTTGTGTTGGGATAGAAGGGCTGTTTGTAGACGCTTGTTGTTGTTTGTGGTGTGTGTGTGGGAATGGAGAATGAGGTTGAGGTTGAGGCGTTGTTGATTGCATTTGGCGCATGGATTTGACGTTGATAAATTTGGTGTGGCACGGTTTGTTCAGCAGGTGGGTCTCTGGGTGGGATGGTTTCATGTTTGACGTGAGCATGTAGTCATTTGTGAGTGGTGGACGGATTGCGGTGCGTCGAGGAAGGGACTGTGTGGAGGAAGGCGTAGCTGTGTGTAGTTTTTGGCGAGCACTGAATAAACTGTGTGGGTGCGTTAGAGTGTTGTGTTGGGATAGAAGGGCTGTTTGTAGACGCTTGTTGTTGTTTGTGGTGTGTGTGTGGGAATGGAGAATGAGGTTGAGGTTGAGGCGTTGTTGATTGCATTTGGCGCATGGATTTGACGTTGATAAATTTGGTGTGACACGGTTTGTTCAGCAGGTGGGTCTCTCGGTGGGATGGTTTCTTGTTTGACGTGAGCATGTAGTAATTTGTGAGTGGTGGATGGATTGCGGTGCGTCGAGGAAGGGATTGTGTGGAGGAAGGCGTAGCTGTGTGTAGTTTTTGGCGAGCACTGAATGAACTGTGTGAGTGCGTTAGAGTGTTGTGTTGGGATAGAAGGGCTGTTTGTAGACGCTTGTTGTTGTTTGTGCTGTGTGTGTGGGAATGGAGAATGAGGTTGAGGTTGAGGCGTTGTTGATTGCATTTGGCGCATGAATTTGGCGTTGAGCAATTTGGTGTGACACGGTTTGTTCAGCAGGTGGGTCTCTGGGTGGGATGGTTTCTTGTTTGACGTGAGCATGTAGTAATTTGTGAGTGGTGGATGGATTGCGGTGCGTCGTGGAAGGGATTGTGTGGAGGAAGGCGTAGCTGTGTGTAGGTTTTGGCGAGCACTGAATGAACTGTGTGAGTGCGTTAGAGTGTTGTGTTGGGATAGAAGGGCTGTTTGTAGACGCTTGTTGTTGTTTGTGGTGTGTGTGTGGGAATGGAGAATCAGGTTGATCGTGAGGCGTTGTTGATTGCATTTGGCGCATGGATTTGACGTTGATAAATTTGGTGTGACACGGTTTGTTCAGCAGGTGGGTCTCTCGGTGGGATGGTTTCTTGTTTGACGTGAGCATGTAGTCATTTGTGAGTGGTGGATGGATTGCGGTGCGTCGAGGAAGGGATTGTGTGGAGGAAGGCGTAGCTGTGTGTAGTTTTTGGCGAGCACTGAATGAACTGTGTGAGTGCGTTAGAGTGTTGTGTTGGGATAGAAGGGCTGTTTGTAGACGCTTGTTGTTGTTTGTGGTGTGTGTGTGGGAATGGAGAATGAGGTTGAGGTTGAGGCGTTGTTGATTGCATTTGGCGCATGGATTTGACGTTGATAAATTTGGTGTGGTACGGTTTGCTCAGCAGGTGGGTCTCTCGGTGGGATGGTTTCTTGTTTGACGTGAGCATGTAGTAATTTGTGAGTGGTGGATGGATTGCGGTGCGTCGAGGAAGGGACTGTGTGGAGGAAGGCGTAGCTGTGTGTAGTTTTTGGCGAGCACTGAATGAACTGTGTGAGTGCGTTAGAGTGTTGTGTTGGGATAGAAGGGCTGTTTGCAGACGCTTGTTGTTGTTGGTGGTGTGTGTGTGGGAATGGAGAATGAGGTTGAGGTTGAGGCGTTGTTGATTGCATTTGGCGCATGGATTTGACGTTGATAAATTTGGTGTGACACGGTTTGTTCAGCAGGTGGGTCTCTCCGTGGGATGGTTTCATGTTTGCCGTGAGCATGTAGTAATTTGTGAGTGGTGGATGGATTGCGGTGCGTCGAGGAAGGGACTGTGTGGAGGAAGGCGTAGCTGTGTGTAGTTTTTGGCGAGCACTGAATGAACTGTGTGAGTGCGTTAGAGTGTTGTGTTGGGATAGAAGGGCTGTTTGTAGACGCTTGTTGTTGTTTGTGGTGTGTGTGTGGGAATGGAGAATGAGGTTGAGGTCGAGGCGTTGTTGATTGCATTTGGCGCATGAATTTGGCGTTGATAAATTTGGTGTGACACGGTTTGTTCAGCAGGTGGGTCTCTCGGTGGGATGGTTTCTTGTTTGACGTGAGCATGTAGTAATTTGTGAGTGGTGGACGGATTGCGGTGCGTCGACGAAGGGATTGTGTGGAGGAAGGCGTAGCTGTGTGTAGGTTTTGGCGAGCACTGAATGAACTGTGTGAGTGCGTTAGAGTGTTGTGTTGGGATAGAAGGGCTGTTTGTAGATGCTTGTTGTTGTTTGTGGTGTGTGTGTGGGAATGGAGAATGAGGTTGAGGTCGAGGCGTTGTTGATTGCATTTGGCGCATGGATTTGGCGTTGATAAATTTGGTGTGACACGGTTTGTTCAGCAGGTGGGTCTCTCGGTGGGATGGTTTCTTGTTTGACGTGAGCATGTAGTCATTTGTGAGTGGTGGATGGATTGCGGTGCGTCGAGGAAGGGATTGTGTGGAGGAAGGCGTAGCTGTGTGTAGTTTTTGGCGAGCACTGAATGAACTGTGTGAGTGCGTTAGAGTGTTGTGTTGGGATAGAAGGGCTGTTTGTAGACGCTTGTTGTTGTTTGTGGTGTGTGTGTGGGAATGGAGAATCAGGTTGAGGTTGAGGCGTTGTTGATTGCATTTGGCGCATGGATTTGACGTTGATAAATTTGGTGTGACACGGTTTGTTCAGCAGGTGGGTCTCTCCGTGGGATGGTTTCTTGTTTGCCGGGAGCATGTAGTCATTTGTGAGTGGTGGATGGATTGCGGTGCGTCGAGGAAGGGACTGTGTGGAGGAAGGCGTAGCTGTGTGTAGTTTTTGGCGAGCACTGAATGAACTGTGTGAGTGCGTTAGAGTGTTGTGTTGGGATAGAAGGGCTGTTTGTAGACGCTTGTTGTTGTTTGTGGTGTGTGTGTGGGAATGGAGAATGAGGTTGAGGTTGAGGCGTTGTTGATTGCATTTGGCGCATGGATTTGACGTTGATAAATTTGGTGTGACACGGTTTGTTCAGCGGGTGGGTCTCTGGGTGGGATGGTTTCTTGTTTGCCGGGAGCATGTAGTCATTTGTGAGTGGTGGATGGATTGCGGTGCGTCGAGGAAGGGACTGTGTGGAGGAAGGCGTAGCTGTGTGTAGTTTTTGGCGAGCACTGAATGAACTGTGTGAGTGCGTTAGAGTGTTGTGTTGGGATAGAAGGGCTGTTTGTAGACGCTTGTTGTTGTTTGTGGTGTGTGTGTGGGAATGGAGAATCAGGTTGGGGTTGAGGCGTTGTTGATTGCATTTGGCGCATGGATTTGGCGTTGATAAATTTGGTGTGACACGGTTTGTTCAGCAGGTGGGTCTCTCGGTGGGATGGTTTCTTGTTTGACGTGAGCATGTAGTAATTTGTGAGTGGTGGACGGATTGCGGTGCGTCGAGGAAGGGACTGTGTGGAGGAAGGCGTAGCTGTGTGTAGTTTTTGGCGAGCACTGAATGAACTGTGTGAGTGCGTTAGAGTGTTGTGTTGGGATAGAAGGGCTGTTTGTAGACGCTTGTTGTTGTTTGTGGTGTGTGTGTGGGAATGGAGAATGAGGTTGAGGTTGAGGCGTTGTTGATTGCATTTGGCGCATGGATTTGACGTTGATAAATTTGGTGTGGCACGGTTTGTTCAGCAGGTGGGTCTCTGGGTGGGATGGTTTCTTGTTTGACGTGAGCATGTAGTAATTTGTGATTGGTGGACGGATTGCGGTGTGTCGAGGAAGGGACTGTGTGGAGGAAGGCGTAGCTGTGTGTAGTTTTTGGCGAGCACTGAATGAACTGTGTGAGTGCGTTAGAGTGTTGTGTTGGGATAGAAGGGCTGTTTGTAGACGCTTGTTGTTGTTTGTGGTGTGCGTGTGGGAATGGAGAATGAGGTTGAGGTTGAGGCGTTGTTGATTGCATTTGGCGCATGGATTTGACGCTGATAAATATGGTGTGACACGGTTTGCTCAGCAGGTGGGTCTCTGGGTGGGATGGTTTCTTGTTTGACGTGAGCATGTAGTAATTTGTGATTGGTGGACGGATTGCGGTGCGTCGAGGAAGGGACTGTGTGGAGGAAGGCGTAGCTGTGTGTAGGTTTTGGCGAGCACTGAATGAACTGTGTGAGTGCGTTAGAGTGTTGTGTTGGGATAGAAGGGCTGTTTGTAGACGCTTGTTGTTGTTTGTGGTGTGTGTGTGGGAATGGAGAATCAGGTTGAGGTTGAGGCGTTGTTGATTGCATTTGGCGCATGGATTTGGCGTTGATAAATTTGGTGTGACACGGTTTGTTCAGCAGGTGGGTCTCTCGGTGGGATGGTTTCTTGTTTGACGTGAGCATGTAGTAATTTGTGAGTGGTGGACGGATTGCGGTGCGTCGAGGAAGGGATTGTGTGGAGGAAGGCGTAGCTGTGTGTAGTTTTTGGCGAGCACTGAATGAACTGTGTGAGTGCGTTAGAGTGTTGTGTTGGGATAGAAGGGCTGTTTGTAGATGCTTGTTGTTGTTTGTGGTGTGTGTGTGGGAATGGAGAATCAGGTTGATCGTGAGGCGTTGTTGATTGCATTTGGCGCATGGATTTGACGTTGATAAATTTGGTGTGACACGGTTTGCTCAGCAGGTGGGTCTCTCGGTGGGATGGTTTCTTGTTTGACGTGAGCATGTAGTAATTTGTGAGTGGTGGATGGATTGCGGTGCGTCGAGGAAGGGATTGTGTGGAGGAAGGCGTAGCTGTGTGTAGGTTTTGGCGAGCACTGAATGAACTGTGTGAGTGCGTTAGAGTGTTGTGTTGGGATAGAAGGGCTGTTTGTAGACGCTTGTTGTTGTTTGTGCTGTGTGTGTGGGAATGGAGAATGAGGTTGAGGCTGAGGCGTTGTTGATTGCATTTGGCGCATGAATTTGGCGTTGATAAATTTGGTGTGACACGGTTTGTTCAACAGGTGGGTCTCTCGGTGGGATGGTTTCTTGTTTGACGTGAGCATGTAGTAATTTGTGAGTGGTGGACGGATTGCGGTGCGTCGAGGAAGGGACTGTGTGGAGGAAGGCGTAGCTGTGTGTAGGTTTTGGCGAGCACTGAATGAACTGTGTGAGTGCGTTAGAGTGTTGTGTTGGGATAGAAGGGCTGTTTGTAGATGCTTGTTGTTGTTTGTGGTGTGTGTGTGGGAATGGAGAATGAGGTTGAGGTTGAGGCGTTGTTGATTGCATTTGGCGCATGGATTTGACGTTGATAAATTTGGTGTGACACGGTTTGTTCAGCAGGTGGGTCTCTGGGTGGGATGGTTTCTTGTTTGACGTGAGCATGTAGTAATTTGTGAGTGGTGGATGGATTGCGGTGCGTCGAGGAAGGGATTGTGTGGAGGAAGGCGTAGCTGTGTGTAGTTTTTGGCGAGCACTGAATGAACTGTGTGAGTGCGTTAGAGTGTTGTGTTGGGATAGAAGGGCTGTTTGTAGACGCTTGTTGTTGTTTGTGGTGTGTGTGTGGGAATGGAGAATGAGGTTGAGGTTGAGGCGTTGTTGATTGCATTTGGCGCATGGATTTGACGTTGATAAATTTGGTGTGACACGGTTTGCTCAGCAGGTGGGTCTCTCGGTGGGATGGTTTCTTGTTTGACGTGAGCATGTAGTCATTTGTGAGTGGTGGATGGATTGCGGTGCGTCGAGGAAGGGATTGTGTGGAGGAAGGCGTAGCTGTGTGTAGGTTTTGGCGAGCACTGAATGAACTGTGTGAGTGCGTTAGAGTGTTGTGTTGGGATAGAAGGGCTGTTTGTAGATGCTTGTTGTTGTTTGTGGTGTGTGTGTGGGAATGGAGAATGAGGTTGAGGTCGAGGCGTTGTTGATTGCATTTGGCGCATGGATTTGACGTTGATAAATTTGGTGTGACACGGTTTGTTCAGCAGGTGGGTCTCTCGGTGGGATGGTTTCATGCTTGACGTGAGTATGTAGTCATTTGTGATTGGTGGACGGATTGCGGTGCGTCGAGGAAGGGACTGTGTGGAGGAAGGCGTAGCTGTGTGTAGTTTTTGGCGAGCACTGAATGAACTGTGTGAGTGCGTTAGAGTGTTGTGTTGGGATAGAAGGGCTGTTTGTAGACGCTTGTTGTTGTTTGTGGTGTGTGTGTGGGAATGGAGAATGAGGTTGAGGTTGAGGCGTTGTTGATTGCATTTGGCGCATGGATTTGACGTTGATAAATATGGTGTGGCACGGTTTGTTCAGCAGGTGGGTCTCTGGGTGGGATGGGTTCATGTTTGACGTGAGCATGTAGTCATTTGTGAGTGGTGGATGGATTGCGGTGCGTCGAGGAAGGGACTGTGTGGAGGAAGGCGTAGCTGTGTGTAGTTTTTGGCGAGCACTGAATGAACTGTGTGAGTGCGTTAGAGTGTTGTGTTGGGATAGAAGGGCTGTTTGTAGATGCTTGTTGTTGTTTGTGGTGTGTGTGTGGGAATGGAGAATCAGGTTGAGGTTAAGGCGTTGTTGATTGCATTTGGCGCATGGATTTGACGTTGATCAGTTTGGTGTGACACGGTTTGCTCAGCAGGTGGGTCTCTCGGTGGGATGGTCTCATGTTTGACGTGAGTATGTAGTCATTTGTGATTGGTGGACGGATTGCGGTGCGTCGAGGAAGGGACTGTGTGGAGGAAGGCGTAGCTGTGTGTAGTTTTTGGCGAGCACTGAATGAACTGTGTGAGTGCGTTAGAGTGTTGTGTTGGGATAGAAGGGCTGTTTGTAGACGCTTGTTGTTGTTTGTGGTGTGTGTGTGGGAATGGAGAATGAGGTTGAGGTTGAGGCGTTGTTGATTGCATTTGGCGCATGGATTTGACGTTGATAAATTTGGTGTGACACGGTTTGTTCAGCAGGTGGGTCTCTGGGTGGGATGGTTTCTTGTTTGACGTGAGCATGTAGTAATTTGTGAGTGGTGGACGGATTGCGGTGCGTCGAGGAAGGGACTGTGTGGAGGAAGGCGTAGCTGTGTGTAGTTTTTGGCGAGCACTGAATGAACTGTGTGAGTGCGTTAGAGTGTTGTGTTTGGATAGAAGGGCTGTTTGTAGATGCTTGTTGTTGTTTGTGGTGTGTGTGTGGGAATGGAGAATCAGGTTGAGGTTGAGGCGTTGTTGATTGCATTTGGCGCATGGATTTGACGTTGATCAATTTGGTGTGACACGGTTTGCTCAGCAGGTGGGTCTCTCGGTGGGATGGTCTCATGTTTGACGTGAGTATGTAGTAATTTGTGATTGGTGGACGGATTGCGGTGCGTCGAGGAAGGGACTGTGTGGAGGAAGGCGTAGCTGTGTGTAGGTTTTGGCGAGCACTGAATGAACTGTGTGAGTGCGTTAGAGTGTTGTGTTGGGATAGAAGGGCTGTTTGTAGACGCTTGTTGTTGTTTGTGGTGTGTGTGTGGGAATGGAGAATGAGGTTGAGGTTGAGGCGTTGTTGATTGCATTTGGCGCATGGATTTGACGTTGATAAATTTGGTGTGACACGGTTTGTTCAGCAGGTGGGTCTCTGGGTGGGATGGTTTCTTGTTTGACGTGAGCATGTAGTAATTTGTGAGTGGTGGACGGATTGCGGTGCGTCGAGGAAGGGACTGTGTGGAGGAAGGCGTAGCTGTGTGTAGTTTTTGGCGAGCACTGAATGAACTGTGTGAGTGCGTTAGAGTGTTGTGTTGGGATAGAAGGGCTGTTTGTAGACGCTTGTTGTTGTTTGTGGTGTGTGTGTGGGAATGGAGAATCAGGTTGAGGTTGAGGCGTTGTTGATTGCATTTGGCGCATGGATTTGACGTTGATAAATATGGTGTGGCACGGTTTGTTCAGCAGGTGGGTCTCTGGGTGAGATGGTTTCTTGTTTGACGTGAGCATGTAGTAATTTGTGATTGGTGGACGGATTGCGGTGCGTCGAGGAAGGGACTGTGTGGAGGAAGGCGTAGCTGTGTGTAGGTTTTGGCGAGCACTGAATGAACTGTGTGAGTGCGTTAGAGTGTTGTGTTGGGATAGAAGGGCTGTTTGTAGACGCTTGTTGTTGTTTGTGGTGTGTGTGTGGGAATGGAGAATCAGGTTGAGGTTGAGGCGTTGTTGATTGCATTTGGCGCATGGATTTGACGTTGATAAATTTGGTGTGACACGGTTTGTTCAGCGGGTGGGTCTCTGGGTGGGATGGTTTCTTGTTTGACGTGAGCATGTAGTAATTTGTGAGTGGTGGACGGATTGCGGTGCGTCGAGGAAGGGACTGTGTGGAGGAAGGCGTAGCTGTGTGTAGTTTTTGGCGAGCACTGAATGAACTGTGTGAGTGCGTTAGAGTGTTGTGTTGGGATAGAAGGGCTGTTTGTAGACGCTTGTTGTTGTTTGTGGTGTGTGTGTGGGAATGGAGAATGAGGTTGAGGTTGAGGCGTTGTTGATTGCATTTGGCGCATGGATTTGACGTTGATAAATATGGTGTGGCACGGTTTGTTCAGCAGGTGGGTCTCTGGGTGGGATGGGTTCATGTTTGACGTGAGCATGTAGTCATTTGTGAGTGGTGGATGGATTGCGGTGCGTCGAGGAAGGGACTGTGTGGAGGAAGGCGTAGCTGTGTGTAGTTTTTGGCGAGCACTGAATGAACTGTGTGAGTGCGTTAGAGTGTTGTGTTGGGATAGAAGGGCTGTTTGTAGATGCTTGTTGTTGTTTGTGGTGTGTGTGTGGGAATGGAGAATGAGGTTGAGGTTGAGGCGTTGTTGATTGCATTTGGCGCATGGATTTGACGTTGATAAATTTGGTGTGACACGGTTTGCTCAGCAGGTGGGTCTCTCGGTGGGATGGTCTCATGTTTGACGTGAGTATGTAGTCATTTGTGAGTGGTGGACGGATTGCGGTGCGTCGAGGAAGGGACTGTGTGGAGGAAGGCATAGCTGTGTGTAGGTTTTGGCGAGCACTGAATGAACTGTGTGAGTGCGTTAGAGTGTTGTGTTGGGATAGAAGGGCTGTTTGTAGATGCTTGTTGTTGTTTGTGGTGTGTGTGTGGGAATGGAGAATGAGGTTGAGGTCGAGGCGTTGTTGATTGCATTTGGCGCATGGATTTGACGTTGATAAATATGGTGTGACACGGTTTGTTCAGCAGGTGGGTCTCTCGGTGGGATGGTTTCATGCTTGACGTGAGTATGTAGTCATTTGTGATTGGTGGACGGATTGCGGTGCCTCGAGGAAGGGACTGTGTGGAGGAAGGCGTAGCTGTGTGTAGTTTTTGGCGAGCACTGAATGAACTGTGTGAGTGCGTTAGAGTGTTGTGTTGGGATAGAAGGGCTGTTTGTAGACGCTTGTTGTTGTTTGTGGTGTGTGTGTGGGAATGGAGAATGAGGTTGAGGTTGAGGCGTTGTTGATTGCATTTGGCGCATGGATTTGGCGTTGATAAATATGGTGTGACACGGTTTGTTCAGCAGGTGGGTCTCTCGGTGGGATGGTTTCTTGCTTGCCGTGAGCATGTAGTAATTTGTGAGTGGTGGACGGATTGCTGTGCCTCGAGGAAGGGACTGTGTGGAGGAAGGCGTAGCTGTGTGTAGTTTTTGGCGAGCACTGAATGAACTGTGTGAGTGCGTTAGAGTGTTGTGTTGGGATAGAAGGGCTGTTTGTAGACGCTTGTTGTTGTTTGTGGTGTGTGTGTGGGAATGGAGAATCAGGTTGAGGTTGAGGCGTTGTTGATTGCATTTGGTGCATGGATTTGACGTTGATAAATTTGGTGTGACACGGTTTGTTCAGCAGGTGGGTCTCTCGGTGGGATGGTTTCTTGTTTGACGTGAGTATGTAGTAATTTGTGATTGGTGGACGGATTGCGGTGCGTCGAGGAAGGGACTGTGTGGAGGAAGGCGTAGCTGTGTGTAGTTTTTGGCGAGCACTGAATGAACTGTGTGAGTGCGTTAGAGTGTTGTGTTGGGATAGAAGGGCTGTTTGTAGACGCTTGTTGTTGTTTGTGGTGTGTGTGTGGGAATGGAGAATGAGGTTGAGGTCGAGGCGTTGTTGATTGCATTTGGCGCATGAATTTGGCGTTGATAAATTTGGTGTGACACGGTTTGTTCAGCAGGTGGGTCTCTCGGTGGGATGGTTTCTTGTTTGACGTGAGCATGTAGTAATTTGTGAGTGGTGGACGGATTGCGGTGCGTCGACGAAGGGATTGTGTGGAGGAAGGCGTAGCTGTGTGTAGGTTTTGGCGAGCACTGAATGAACTGTGTGAGTGCGTTAGAGTGTTGTGTTGGGATAGAAGGGCTGTTTGTAGATGCTTGTTGTTGTTTGTGGTGTGTGTGTGGGAATGGAGAATGAGGTTAAGGTCGAGGCGTTGTTGATTGCATTTGGCGCATGGATTTGGCGTTGATAAATTTGGTGTGACACGGTTTGTTCAGCAGGTGGGTCTCTGGGTGGGATGGTTTCTTGTTTGACGTGAGCATGTAGTAATTTGTGAGTGGTGGATGGATTGCGGTGCGTCGAGGAAGGGATTGTGTGGAGGAAGGCGTAGCTGTGTGTAGGTTTTGGCGAGCACTGAATGAACTGTGTGAGTGCGTTAGAGTGTTGTGTTGGGATAGAAGGGCTGTTTGTAGACGCTTGTTGTTGTTTGTGGTGTGTGTGTGGGAATGGAGAATCAGGTTGAGGTTGAGGCGTGGTTGATTGCATTTGGCGCATGGATTTGACGTTGATAAATATGGTGTGGCACGGTTTGTTCAGCAGGTGGGTCTCTGGGTGGGATGGTTTCTTGTTTGACGTGAGCATGTAGTAATTTGTGAGTGGTGGATGGATTGCGGTGCGTCGAGGAAGGGATTGTGTGGAGGAAGGCGTAGCTGTGTGTAGGTTTTGGCGAGCACTGAATGAACTGTGTGAGTGCGTTAGAGTGTTGTGTTGGGATAGAAGGGCTGTTTGTAGACGCTTGTTGTTGTTTGTGGTGTGTGTGTGGGAATGGAGAATCAGGTTGAGGTTGAGGCGTGGTTGATTGCATTTGGCGCATGGATTTGACGTTGATAAATTTGGTGTGGCACGGTTTGTTCAGCAGGTGGGTCTCTGGGTGGGATGGTTTCTTGTTTGACGTGAGCATGTAGTCATTTGTGAGTGGTGGATGGATTGCGGTGCGTCGAGGAAGGGATTGTGTGGAGGAAGGCGTAGCTGTGTGTAGGTTTTGGCGAGCACTGAATGAACTGTGTGAGTGCGTTAGAGTGTTGTGTTGGGATAGAAGGGCTGTTTGTAGATGCTTGTTGTTGTTTGTGGTGTGTGTGTGGGAATGGAGAATCAGGTTGAGGTTGAGGCGTTGTTGATTGCATTTGGCGCATGGATTTGACGTTGATCAATTTGGTGTGACGCGGTTTGTTCAGCAGGTGGGTCTCTGGGTGGGATGGTTTCTTGTTTGACGTGAGCATGTAGTAATTTGTGAGTGGTGGATGGATTGCGGTGCGTCGAGGAAGGGATTGTGTGGAGGAAGGCGTAGCTGTGTGTAGGTTTTGGCGAGCACTGAATGAACTGTGTGAGTGCGTTAGAGTGTTGTGTTGGGATAGAAGGGCTGTTTGTAGACGCTTGTTGTTGTTTGTGGTGTGTGTGTGGGAATGGAGAATCAGGTTGAGGTTGAGGCGTGGTTGATTGCATTTGGCGCATGGATTTGACGTTGATAAATATGGTGTGGCACGGTTTGTTCAGCAGGTGGGTGTCTGGGTGGGATGGTTTCTTGTTTGACGTGAGCATGTAGTAATTTGTGAGTGGTGGATGGATTGCGGTGCGTCGAGGAAGGGATTGTGTGGAGGAAGGCGTAGCTGTGTGTAGGTTTTGGCGAGCACTGAATGAACTGTGTGAGTGCGTTAGAGTGTTGTGTTGGGATAGAAGGGCTGTTTGTAGACGCTTGTTGTTGTTTGTGGTGTGTGTGTGGGAATGGAGAATGAGGTTGAGGTTGAGGCGTGGTTGATTGCATTTGGCGCATGGATTTGACGTTGATAAATATGGTGTGGCACGGTTTGTTCAGCAGGTGGGTCTCTGAGTGGGATGGTTTCTTGTTTGACGTGAGCATGTAGTCATTTGTGAGTGGTGGATGGATTGCTGTGCCTCGAGGAAGGGACTGTGTGGAGGAAGGCGTAGCTGTGTGTAGTTTTTGGCGAGCACTGAATGAACTGTGTGAGTGCGTTAGAGTGTTGTGTTGGGATAGAAGGGCTGTTTGTAGACGCTTGTTGTTGTTTGTGGTGTGTGTGGGGGAATGGAGAATCAGGTTGAGGTTGAGGCGTGGTTGATTGCATTTGGCGCATGGATTTGACGTTGATAAATTTGGTGTGGCACGGTTTGTTCAGCAGGTGGGTCTCTGGGTGGGATGGTTTCTTGTTTGACGTGAGCATGTAGTAATTTGTGAGTGGTGGATGGATTGCGGTGCGTCGAGGAAGGGATTGTGTGGAGGAAGGCGTAGCTGTGTGTAGTTTTTGGCGAGCACTGAATGAACTGTGTGGGTGCGTTAGAGTGTTGTGTTGGGATAGAAGGGCTGTTTGTAGACGCTTGTTGTTGTTTGTGGTGTGTGTGGGGGAATGGAGAATCAGGTTGAGGTTGAGGCGTTGTTGATTGCATTTGGCGCATGAATTTGGCGTTGATAAATTTGGTGTGACACGGTTTGTTCAGCAGGTGGGTCTCTCGGTGGGATGGTTTCTTGTTTGACGTGAGCATGTAGTCATTTGTGATTGGTGGACGGATTGCGGTGCGTCGAGGAAGGGACTGTGTGGAGGAAGGCGTAGCTGTGTGTAGTTTTTGGCGAGCACTGAATGAACTGTGTGGGTGCGTTAGAGTGTTGTGTTGGGATAGAAGGGCTGTTTGTAGATGCTTGTTGTTGTTTGTGGTGTGTGTGTGGGAATGGAGAATCAGGTTGAGGTTGAGGCGTTGTTGATTGCATTTGGCGCATGGATTTGACGTTGATCAATTTGGTGTGACGCGGTTTGTTCAGCAGGTGGGTCTCTCGGTGGGATGGTTTCTTGTTTGACGTGAGCATGTAGTAATTTGTGAGTGGTGGATGGATTGCGGTGCGTCGAGGAAGGGATTGTGTGGAGGAAGGCGTAGCTGTGTGTAGGTTTTGGCGAGCACTGAATGAACTGTGTGAGTGCGTTAGAGTGTTGTGTTGGGATAGAAGGGCTGTTTGTAGACGCTTGTTGTTGTTTGTGGTGTGTGTGTGGGAATGGAGAATGAGGTTGAGGTTGAGGCGTGGTTGATTGCATTTGGCGCATGGATTTGACGTTGATAAATATGGTGTGGCACGGTTTGTTCAGCAGGTGGGTCTCTGAGTGGGATGGTTTCTTGTTTGACGTGAGCATGTAGTCATTTGTGAGTGGTGGATGGATTGCTGTGCCTCGAGGAAGGGACTGTGTGGAGGAAGGCGTAGCTGTGTGTAGTTTTTGGCGAGCACTGAATGAACTGTGTGAGTGCGTTAGAGTGTTGTGTTGGGATAGAAGGGCTGTTTGTAGACGCTTGTTGTTGTTTGTGGTGTGTGTGGGGGAATGGAGAATCAGGTTGAGGTTGAGGCGTGGTTGATTGCATTTGGCGCATGGATTTGACGTTGATAAATTTGGTGTGGCACGGTTTGTTCAGCAGGTGGGTCTCTGGGTGGGATGGTTTCTTGTTTGACGTGAGCATGTAGTAATTTGTGAGTGGTGGATGGATTGCGGTGCGTCGAGGAAGGGATTGTGTGGAGGAAGGCGTAGCTGTGTGTAGTTTTTGGCGAGCACTGAATGAACTGTGTGGGTGCGTTAGAGTGTTGTGTTGGGATAGAAGGGCTGTTTGTAGACGCTTGTTGTTGTTTGTGGTGTGTGTGGGGGAATGGAGAATCAGGTTGAGGTTGAGGCGTTGTTGATTGCATTTGGCGCATGAATTTGGCGTTGATAAATTTGGTGTGACACGGTTTGTTCAGCAGGTGGGTCTCTCGGTGGGATGGTTTCTTGTTTGACGTGAGCATGTAGTCATTTGTGATTGGTGGACGGATTGCGGTGCGTCGAGGAAGGGACTGTGTGGAGGAAGGCGTAGCTGTGTGTAGTTTTTGGCGAGCACTGAATGAACTGTGTGGGTGCGTTAGAGTGTTGTGTTGGGATAGAAGGGCTGTTTGTAGATGCTTGTTGTTGTTTGTGGTGTGTGTGTGGGAATGGAGAATCAGGTTGAGGTTGAGGCGCTGTTGATTGCATTTGGCGCATGGATTTGACGTTGATCAATTTGGTGTGACGCGGTTTGTTCAGCAGGTGGGTCTCTCGGTGGGATGGTTTCTTGTTTGACGTGAGCATGTAGTAATTTGTGAGTGGTGGATGGATTGCGGTGCGTCGAGGAAGGGATTGTGTGGAGGAAGGCGTAGCTGTGTGTAGGTTTTGGCGAGCACTGAATGAACTGTGTGAGTGCGTTAGAGTGTTGTGTTGGGATAGAAGGGCTGTTTGTAGACGCTTGTTGTTGTTTGTGGTGTGTGTGTGTGGGAATGGAGAATCAGGTTGAGGTTGAGGCGTGGTTGATTGCATTTGGCGCATGGATTTGACGTTGATAAATTTGGTGTGACACGGTTTGTTCAGCAGGTGGGTGTCTGGGTGGGATGGTTTCTTGTTTGACGTGAGCATGTAGTAATTTGTGAGTGGTGGATGGATTGCGGTGCGTCGAGGAAGGGATTGTGTGGAGGAAGGCGTAGCTGTGTGTAGGTTTTGGCGAGCACTGAATGAACTGTGTGAGTGCGTTAGAGTGTTGTGTTGGGATAGAAGGGCTGTTTGTAGACGCTTGTTGTTGTTTGTGGTGTGTGTGTGGGAATGGAGAATCAGGTTGAGGTTGAGGCGTGGTTGATTGCATTTGGCGCATGAATTTGGCGTTGATAAATTTGGTGTGACACGGTTTGTTCAGCAGGTGGGTCTCTCGGTGGGATGGTTTCTTGTTTGACGTGAGCATGTAGTCATTTGTGAGTGGTGGATGGATTGCTGTGCCTCGAGGAAGGGACTGTGTGGAGGAAGGCGTAGCTGTGTGTAGTTTTTGGCGAGCACTGAATGAACTGTGTGAGTGCGTTAGAGTGTTGTGTTGGGATAGAAGGGCTGTTTGTAGACGCTTGTTGTTGTTTGTGGTGTGTGTGGGGGAATGGAGAATCAGGTTGATCGTGAGGCGTTGTTGATTGCATTTGGCGCATGAATTTGGCGTTGATAAATTTGGTGTGACACGGTTTGTTCAGCAGGTGGGTCTCTCGGTGGGATGGTTTCTTGTTTGACGTGAGCATGTAGTCATTTGTGATTGGTGGACGGATTGCGGTGCGTCGAGGAAGGGACTGTGTGGAGGAAGGCGTAGCTGTGTGTAGTTTTTGGCGAGCACTGAATGAACTGTGTGAGTGCGTTAGAGTGTTGTGTTGGGATAGAAGGGCTGTTTGTAGATGCTTGTTGTTGTTTGTGGTGTGTGTGTGGGAATGGAGAATCAGGTTGAGGTTGAGGCGTTGTTGATTGCATTTGGCGCATGGATTTGACGTTGATCAATTTGGTGTGACGCGGTTTGTTCAGCAGGTGGGTCTCTCGGTGGGATGGTTTCTTGTTTGACGTGAGCATGTAGTAATTTGTGAGTGGTGGATGGATTGCGGTGCGTCGAGGAAGGGATTGTGTGGAGGAAGGCGTAGCTGTGTGTAGGTTTTGGCGAGCACTGAATGAACTGTGTGAGTGCGTTAGAGTGTTGTGTTGGGATAGAAGGGCTGTTTGTAGACGCTTGTTGTTGTTTGTGGTGTGTGTGTGTGGGAATGGAGAATCAGGTTGAGGTTGAGGCGTGGTTGATTGCATTTGGCGCATGGATTTGACGTTGATAAATTTGGTGTGACACGGTTTGTTCAGCAGGTGGGTGTCTGGGTGGGATGGTTTCTTGTTTGACGTGAGCATGTAGTAATTTGTGAGTGGTGGATGGATTGCGGTGCGTCGAGGAAGGGATTGTGTGGAGGAAGGCGTAGCTGTGTGTAGGTTTTGGCGAGCACTGAATGAACTGTGTGAGTGCGTTAGAGTGTTGTGTTGGGATAGAAGGGCTGTTTGTAGACGCTTGTTGTTGTTTGTGGTGTGTGTGTGGGAATGGAGAATCAGGTTGAGGTTGAGGCGTGGTTGATTGCATTTGGCGCATGGATTTGACGTAGATAAATATGGTGTGACACGGTTTGTTCAGCAGGTGGGTCTCTCCGTGGGATGGTTTCTTGTTTGCCGGGAGCATGTAGTCATTTGTGAGTGGTGGATGGATTGCGGTGCGTCGAGGAAGGGACTGTGTGGAGGAAGGCGTAGCTGTGTGTAGTTTTTGGCGAGCACTGAATGAACTGTGTGAGTGCGTTAGAGTGTTGTGTTGGGATAGAAGGGCTGTTTGTAGACGCTTGTTGTTGTTTGTGGTGTGTGTGGGGGAATGGAGAATCAGGTTGATCGTGAGGCGTTGTTGATTGCATTTGGCGCATGGATTTGACGTTGATAAATTTGGTGTGGCACGGTTTGTTCAGCAGGTGGGTCTCTGGGTGGGATGGTTTCTTGTTTGACGTGAGCATGTAGTAATTTGTGAGTGGTGGATGGATTGCGGTGCGTCGAGGAAGGGATTGTGTGGAGGAAGGCGTAGCTGTGTGTAGTTTTTGGCGAGCACTGAATGAACTGTGTGGGTGCGTTAGAGTGCTGTGTTGGGATAGAAGGGCTGTTTGTAGATGCTTGTTGTTGTTTGTGGTGTGTGTGTGGGAATGGAGAATCAGGTTGAGGTTGAGGCGTTGTTGATTGCATTTGGCGCATGGATTTGACGTTGATAAATTTGGTGTGACACGGTTTGTTCAGCAGGTGGGTCTCTGGGTGGGATGGTTTCTTGTTTGACGTGAGCATGTAGTCATTTGTGAGTGGTGGATGGATTGCTGTGCCTCGAGGAAAGGACTGTGTGGAGGAAGGCGTAGCTGTGTGTAGTTTTTGGCGAGCACTGAATGAACTGTGTGAGTGCGTTAGAGTGTTGTGTTGGGATAGAAGGGCTGTTTGTAGACGCTTGTTGTTGTTTGTGGTGTGTGTGGGGGAATGGAGAATCAGGTTGATCGTGAGGCGTTGTTGATTGCATTTGGCGCATGGATTTGACGTTGATAAATATGGTGTGGCACGGTTTGTTCAGCAGGTGGGTCTCTGGGTGGGATGGTTTCTTGTTTGACGTGAGCATGTAGTAATTTGTGAGTGGTGGATGGATTGCGGTGCGTCGAGGAAGGGATTGTGTGGAGGAAGGCGTAGCTGTGTGTAGTTTTTGGCGAGCACTGAATGAACTGCGTGGGTGCGTTAGAGTGTTGTGTTGGGATAGAAGGGCTGTTTGTAGATGCTTGTTGTTGTTTGTGGTGTGTGTGTGGGAATGGAGAATCAGGTTGAGGTTGAGGCGTTGTTGATTGCATTTGGCGCATGGATTTGACGTTGATAAATTTGGTGTGACACGGTTTGTTCAGCAGGTGGGTCTCTGGGTGGGATGGTCTCATGTTTTACGTGAGTATGTAGTCATTTGTGATTGGTGGACGGATTGCGGTGCGTCGAGGAAGGGATTGTGTGGAGGAAGGCGTAGCTGTGTGTAGTTTTTGGCGAGCACTGAATGAACTGTGTGAGTGCGTTAGAGTGTTGTGTTGGGATAGAAGGGCTGTTTGTAGACGCTTGTTGTTGTTTGTGGTGTGTGTGTGGGAATGGAGAATCAGGTTGAGGTTGAGGCGTTGTTGATTGCATTTGGCGCATGAATTTGGCGTTGGTAAATTTGGTGTGACACGGTTTGTTCAGCAGGTGGGTGTCTCGGTGGGATGGTTTCTTGTTTGACGTGAGCATGCAGTAATTTGTGAGTGGTGGACGGATTGCGGTGCGTCGAGGAAGGGACTGTGTGGAGGAAGGCGTAGCTGTGTGTAGTTTTTGGCGAGCACTGAATGAACTGTGTGAGTGCGTTAGAGTGTTGTGTTGGGATAGAAGGGCTGTTTGTAGACGCTTGTTGTTGTTTGTGGTGTGTGTGTGGGAATGGAGAATGAGGTTGAGGTTGAGGCGTTGTTGATTGCATTTGGCGCATGAATTTGGCGTTGATAAATTTGGTGTGACACGGTTTGTTCAGCAGGTGGGTCTCTGGGTGGGATGGTTTCTTGTTTGACGTGAGCATGTAGTAATTTGTGAGTGGTGGACGGATTGCGGTGCCTCGAGGAAGGGACTGTGTGGAGGAAGGCGTAGCTGTGTGTAGTTTTTGGCGAGCACTGAATGAACTGTGTGAGTGCGTTAGAGTGTTGTGTTGGGATAGAAGGGCTGTTTGTAGACGCTTGTTGTTGTTTGTGCTGTGTGTGTGGGAATGGAGAATGAGGTTGAGGTCGAGGCGTTGTTGATTGCATTTGGCGCATGGATTTGACGTTGATAAATTTGGTGTGGCACGGTTTGTTCAGCAGGTGGGTCTCTCGGTGGGATGGTTTCTTGTTTGACGTGAGCATGTAGTAATTTGTGAGTGGTGGACGGATTGCGGTGCGTCGAGGAAGGGACTGTGTGGAGGAAGGCGTAGCTGTGTGTAGTTTTTGGCGAGCACTGAATGAACTGTGTGAGTGCGCTAGAGTGTTGTGTTGGGATAGAAGGGCTGTTTGCAGACGCTTGTTGTTGTTTGTGCTGTGTGTGTGGGAATGGAGAATGAGGTTGAGGTCGAGGCGTTGTTGATTGCATTTGGCGCATGGATTTGGCGTTATAAATTTGGTGTGACACGGTTTGTTCAGCAGGTGGGTCTCTGGGTGGGATGGTTTCTTGTTTGACGTGAGCATGTAGTCATTTGTGAGTGGTGGATGGATTGCGGTGCGTCGAGGAAGGGGCTGTGTGGAGGAAGGCGTAGCTGTGTGTAGTTTTTGGCGAGCACTGAATGAACTGTGTGAGTGCGTTAGAGTGTTGTGTTGGGATAGAAGGGCTGTTTGTAGACGCTTGTTGTTGTTTGTGGTGTGTGTGTGGGAATGGAGAATGAGGTTGAGGTTGAGGCGTTGTTGATTGCATTTGGCGCATGGATTTGACGTTGATAAATTTGGTGTGACGCGGTTTGTTCAGCGGGTGGGTCTCTCCGTGGGATGGTTTCTTGTTTGCCGTGAGCATGTAGTAATTTGTGAGTGGTGGATGGATTGCGGTGCGTCGAGGAAGGGATTGTGTGGAGGAAGGCGTAGCTGTGTGTAGGTTTTGGCGAGCACTGAATGAACTGTGTGAGTGCGTTAGAGTGTTGTGTTGGGATAGAAGGGCTGTTTGTAGACGCTTGTTGTTGTTTGTGCTGTGCGTGTGGGAATGGAGAATGAGGTTGAGGTTGAGGCGTTGTTGATTGCATTTGGTGCATGGATTTGACGTTGATAAATTTGGTGTGGCACGGTTTGTTCAGCAGGTGGGTCTCTGGGTGGGATGGTTTCTTGCTTGACGTGAGCATGTAGTAATTTGTGAGTGGTGGATGGATTGCGGTGCGTCGAGGAAGGGATTGTGTGGAGGAAGGCGTAGCTGTGTGTAGGTTTTGGCGAGCACTGAATGAACTGTGTGAGTGCGTTAGAGTGTTGTGTTGGGATAGAAGGGCTGTTTGTAGACGCTTGTTGTTGTTTGTGGTGTGTGTGTGGGAATGGAGAATGAGGTTGAGGTTGAGGCGTTGTTGATTGCATTTGGCGCATGGATTTGACGTTGATAAATATGGTGTGACGCGGTTTGTTCAGCAGGTGGGTCTCTCGGTGGGATGGTTTCTTGTTTGACGTGAGCATGTAGTAATTTGTGAGTGGTGGATGGATTGCGGTGCGTCGAGGAAGGGATTGTGTGGAGGAAGGCGTAGCTGTGTGTAGTTTTTGGCGAGCACTGAATGAACTGTGTGAGTGCGTTAGAGTGTTGTGTTGGGATAGAAGGGCTGTTTGTAGACGCTTGTTGTTGTTTGTGGTGTGTGTGTGGGAATGGAGAATGAGGTTGAGGTTGAGGCGTTGTTGATTGCATTTGGCGCATGGATTTGACGTTGATAAATTTGGTGTGACACGGTTTGTTCAGCAGGTGGGTCTCTGGGTGGGATGGTTTCTTGTTTGACGTGAGCATGTAGTCATTTGTGAGTGGTGGATGGATTGCGGTGCGTCGAGGAAGGGATTGTGTGGAGGAAGGCGTAGCTGTGTGTAGTTTTTGGCGAGCACTGAATGAACTGTGTGAGTGCGTTAGAGTGTTGTGTTGGGATAGAAGGGCTGTTTGTAGACGCTTGTTGTTGTTTGTGCTGTGTGTGTGGGAATGGAGAATGAGGTTGAGGTCGAGGCGTTGTTGATTGCATTTGGCGCATGGATTTGACGTTGATAAATTTGGTGTGGCACGGTTTGTTCAGCAGGTGGGTCTCTCGGTGGGATGGTTTCTTGTTTGACGTGAGCATGTAGTAATTTGTGAGTGGTGGACGGATTGCGGTGCGTCGAGGAAGGGACTGTGTGGAGGAAGGCGTAGCTGTGTGTAGTTTTTGGCGAGCACTGAATGAACTGTGTGAGTGCGCTAGAGTGTTGTGTTGGGATAGAAGGGCTGTTTGCAGACGCTTGTTGTTGTTTGTGCTGTGTGTGTGGGAATGGAGAATGAGGTTGAGGTCGAGGCGTTGTTGATTGCATTTGGCGCATGGATTTGGCGTTATAAATTTGGTGTGACACGGTTTGTTCAGCAGGTGGGTCTCTGGGTGGGATGGTTTCTTGTTTGACGTGAGCATGTAGTAATTTGTGAGTGGTGGATGGATTGCGGTGCGTCGAGGAAGGGATTGTGTGGAGGAAGGCGTAGCTGTGTGTAGTTTTTGGCGAGCACTGAATGAACTGTGTGGGTGCGTTAGAGTGCTGTGTTGGGATAGAAGGGCTGTTTGTAGATGCTTGTTGTTGTTTGTGGTGTGTGTGTGGGAATGGAGAATCAGGTTGAGGTTGAGGCGTTGTTGATTGCATTTGGCGCATGGATTTGACGTTGATAAATTTGGTGTGACACGGTTTGTTCAGCAGGTGGGTCTCTGGGTGGGATGGTTTCTTGTTTGACGTGAGCATGTAGTCATTTGTGAGTGGTGGATGGATTGCTGTGCCTCGAGGAAAGGACTGTGTGGAGGAAGGCGTAGCTGTGTGTAGTTTTTGGCGAGCACTGAATGAACTGTGTGAGTGCGTTAGAGTGTTGTGTTGGGATAGAAGGGCTGTTTGTAGACGCTTGTTGTTGTTTGTGGTGTGTGTGGGGGAATGGAGAATCAGGTTGATCGTGAGGCGTTGTTGATTTCATTTGGCGCATGGATTTGACGTTGATAAATATGGTGTGGCACGGTTTGTTCAGCAGGTGGGTCTCTGGGTGGGATGGTTTCTTGTTTGACGTGAGCATGTAGTAATTTGTGAGTGGTGGATGGATTGCGGTGCGTCGAGGAAGGGATTGTGTGGAGGAAGGCGTAGCTGTGTGTAGTTTTTGGCGAGCACTGAATGAACTGCGTGGGTGCGTTAGAGTGTTGTGTTGGGATAGAAGGGCTGTTTGTAGATGCTTGTTGTTGTTTGTGGTGTGTGTGTGGGAATGGAGAATCAGGTTGAGGTTGAGGCGTTGTTGATTGCATTTGGCGCATGGATTTGACGTTGATAAATTTGGTGTGACACGGTTTGTTCAGCAGGTGGGTCTCTGGGTGGGATGGTCTCATGTTTTACGTGAGTATGTAGTCATTTGTGATTGGTGGACGGATTGCGGTGCGTCGAGGAAGGGACTGTGTGGAGGAAGGCGTAGCTGTGTGTAGTTTTTGGCGAGCACTGAATGAACTGTGTGAGTGCGTTAGAGTGTTGTGTTGGGATAGAAGGGCTGTTTGTAGACGCTTGTTGTTGTTTGTGGTGTGTGTGTGGGAATGGAGAATCAGGTTGAGGTTGAGGCGTTGTTGATTGCATTTGGCGCATGAATTTGGCGTTGGTAAATTTGGTGTGACACGGTTTGTTCAGCAGGTGGGTGTCTCGGTGGGATGGTTTCTTGTTTGACGTGAGCATGCAGTAATTTGTGAGTGGTGGACGGATTGCGGTGCGTCGAGGAAGGGACTGTGTGGAGGAAGGCGTAGCTGTGTGTAGTTTTTGGCGAGCACTGAATGAACTGTGTGAGTGCGTTAGAGTGTTGTGTTGGGATAGAAGGGCTGTTTGTAGACGCTTGTTGTTGTTTGTGGTGTGTGTGTGGGAATGGAGAATGAGGTTGAGGTTGAGGCGTTGTTGATTGCATTTGGCGCATGAATTTGGCGTTGATAAATTTGGTGTGACACGGTTTGTTCAGCAGGTGGGTCTCTGGGTGGGATGGTTTCTTGTTTGACGTGAGCATGTAGTAATTTGTGAGTGGTGGACGGATTGCGGTGCCTCGAGGAAGGGACTGTGTGGAGGAAGGCGTAGCTGTGTGTAGTTTTTGGCGAGCACTGAATGAACTGTGTGAGTGCGTTAGAGTGTTGTGTTGGGATAGAAGGGCTGTTTGTAGACGCTTGTTGTTGTTTGTGCTGTGTGTGTGGGAATGGAGAATGAGGTTGAGGTCGAGGCGTTGTTGATTGCATTTGGCGCATGGATTTGACGTTGATAAATTTGGTGTGGCACGGTTTGTTCAGCAGGTGGGTCTCTCGGTGGGATGGTTTCTTGTTTGACGTGAGCATGTAGTAATTTGTGAGTGGTGGACGGATTGCGGTGCGTCGAGGAAGGGACTGTGTGGAGGAAGGCGTAGCTGTGTGTAGTTTTTGGCGAGCACTGAATGAACTGTGTGAGTGCGTTAGAGTGTTGTGTTGGGATAGAAGGGCTGTTTGTAGACGCTTGTTGTTGTTTGTGGTGTGTGTGTGGGAATGGAGAATGAGGTTGAGGTTGAGGCGTTGTTGATTGCATTTGGCGCATGGATTTGACGTTGATAAATTTGGTGTGACACGGTTTGTTCAGCAGGTGGGTCTCTGGGTGGGATGGTTTCTTGTTTGACGTGAGCATGTAGTCATTTGTGAGTGGTGGATGGATTGCGGTGCGTCGAGGAAGGGATTGTGTGGAGGAAGGCGTAGCTGTGTGTAGTTTTTGGCGAGCACTGAATGAACTGTGTGAGTGCGTTAGAGTGTTGTGTTGGGATAGAAGGGCTGTTTGTAGACGCTTGTTGTTGTTTGTGCTGTGTGTGTGGGAATGGAGAATGAGGTTGAGGTCGAGGCGTTGTTGATTGCATTTGGCGCATGGATTTGACGTTGATAAATTTGGTGTGGCACGGTTTGTTCAGCAGGTGGGTGTCTGGGTGGGATGGTTTCTTGTTTGACGTGAGCATGTAGTAATTTGTGAGTGGTGGACGGATTGCGGTGCGTCGAGGAAGGGACTGTGTGGAGGAAGGCGTAGCTGTGTGTAGTTTTTGGCGAGCACTGAATGAACTGTGTGAGTGCGCTAGAGTGTTGTGTTGGGATAGAAGGGCTGTTTGCAGACGCTTGTTGTTGTTTGTGCTGTGTGTGTGGGAATGGAGAATGAGGTTGAGGTCGAGGCGTTGTTGATTGCATTTGGCGCATGGATTTGGCGTTATAAATTTGGTGTGACACGGTTTGTTCAGCAGGTGGGTCTCTGGGTGGGATGGTTTCTTGTTTGACGTGAGCATGTAGTCATTTGTGAGTGGTGGATGGATTGCGGTGCGTCGAGGAAGGGGCTGTGTGGAGGAAGGCGTAGCTGTGTGTAGTTTTTGGCGAGCACTGAATGAACTGTGTGAGTGCGTTAGAGTGTTGTGTTGGGATAGAAGGGCTGTTTGTAGACGCTTGTTGTTGTTTGTGCTGTGTGTGTGGGAATGGAGAATGAGGTTGAGGTTGAGGCGTTGTTGATTGCATTTGGCGCATGGATTTGACGTTGATAAATTTGGTGTGACACGGTTTGTTCAGCGGGTGGGTCTCTCCGTGGGATGGTTTCTTGTTTGCCGTGAGCATGTAGTAATTTGTGAGTGGTGGATGGATTGCGGTGCGTCGAGGAAGGGATTGTGTGGAGGAAGGCGTAGCTGTGTGTAGGTTTTGGCGAGCACTGAATGAACTGTGTGAGTGCGTTAGAGTGTTGTGTTGGGATAGAAGGGCTGTTTGTAGACGCTTGTTGTTGTTTGTGCTGTGCGTGTGGGAATGGAGAATGAGGTTGAGGTTGAGGCGTTGTTGATTGCATTTGGTGCATGGATTTGACGTTGATAAATTTGGTGTGGCACGGTTTGTTCAGCAGGTGGGTCTCTGGGTGGGATGGTTTCTTGCTTGACGTGAGCATGTAGTAATTTGTGAGTGGTGGATGGATTGCGGTGCGTCGAGGAAGGGATTGTGTGGAGGAAGGCGTAGCTGTGTGTAGGTTTTGGCGAGCACTGAATGAACTGTGTGAGTGCGTTAGAGTGTTGTGTTGGGATAGAAGGGCTGTTTGTAGACGCTTGTTGTTGTTTGTGGTGTGTGTGTGGGAATGGAGAATGAGGTTGAGGTTGAGGCGTTGTTGATTGCATTTGGCGCATGGATTTGACGTTGATAAATATGGTGTGACGCGGTTTGTTCAGCAGGTGGGTCTCTCGGTGGGATGGTTTCTTGTTTGACGTGAGCATGTAGTAATTTGTGAGTGGTGGATGGATTGCGGTGCGTCGAGGAAGGGATTGTGTGGAGGAAGGCGTAGCTGTGTGTAGTTTTTGGCGAGCACTGAATGAACTGTGTGAGTGCGTTAGAGTGTTGTGTTGGGATAGAAGGGCTGTTTGTAGACGCTTGTTGTTGTTTGTGGTGTGTGTGTGGGAATGGAGAATGAGGTTGAGGTTGAGGTGTTGTTGATTGCATTTGGCGCATGGATTTGACGTTGATAAATTTGGTGTGACACGGTTTGTTCAGCAGGTGGGTCTCTGGGTGGGATGGTTTCTTGTTTGACGTGAGCATGTAGTCATTTGTGAGTGGTGGATGGATTGCGGTGCGTCGAGGAAGGGATTGTGTGGAGGAAGGCGTAGCTGTGTGTAGGTTTTGGCGAGCACTGAATGAACTGTGTGAGTGCGTTAGAGTGTTGTGTTGGGATAGAAGGGCTGTTTGTAGACGCTTGTTGTTGTTTGTGGTGTGTGTGTGGGAATGGAGAATCAGGTTGAGGTTGAGGCGTTGTTGATTGCATTTGGCGCATGGATTTGACGTTGATCAATTTGGTGTGACGCGGTTTGTTCAGCAGGTGGGTCTCTGGGTGGGATGGTTTCTTGTTTGACGTGAGCATGTAGTCATTTGTGATTGGTGGACGGATTGCGGTGCGTCGAGGAAGGGACTGTGTGGAGGAAGGCGTAGCTGTGTGTAGTTTTTGGCGAGCACTGAATGAACTGTGTGAGTGCGTTAGAGTGTTGTGTTGGGATAGAAGGGCTGTTTGTAGACGCTTGTTGTTGTTTGTGGTGTGTGTGTGGGAATGGAGAATCAGGTTGAGGTTGAGGCGTTGTTGATTGCATTTGGCGCATGAATTTGGCGTTGGTAAATTTGGTGTGACACGGTTTGTTCAGCAGGTGGGTGTCTGGGTGGGATGGTTTCTTGTTTGACGTGAGCATGTAGTCATTTGTGAGTGGTGGACGGATTGCGGTGCGTCGAGGAAGGGACTGTGTGGAGGAAGGCGTAGCTGTGTGTAGTTTTTGGCGAGCACTGAATGAACTGTGTGAGTGCGTTAGAGTGTTGTGTTGGGATAGAAGGGCTGTTTGTAGACGCTTGTTGTTGTTTGTGGTGTGTGTGTGGGAATGGAGAATGAGGTTGAGGTTGAGGCGTTGTTGATTGCATTTGGCGCATGAATTTGGCGTTGATAAATTTGGTGTGACACGGTTTGTTCAGCAGGTGGGTCTCTCGGTGGGATGGTTTCTTGTTTGACGTGAGCATGTAGTAATTTGTGAGTGGTGGACGGATTGCGGTGCCTCGAGGAAGGGACTGTGTGGAGGAAGGCGTAGCTGTGTGTAGTTTTTGGCGAGCACTGAATGAACTGTGTGAGTGCGTTAGAGTGTTGTGTTGGGATAGAAGGGCTGTTTGTAGACGCTTGTTGTTGTTTGTGCTGTGTGTGTGGGAATGGAGAATGAGGTTGAGGTTGAGGCGTTGTTGATTGCATTTGGCGCATGGATTTGGCGTTGATAAATTTGGTGTGACACGGTTTGTTCAGCAGGTGGGTCTCTCGGTGGGATGGTTTCTTGTTTGACGTGAGCATGTAGTAATTTGTGAGTGGTGGACGGATTGCGGTGCCTCGAGGAAGGGACTGTGTGGAGGAAGGCGTAGCTGTGTGTAGTTTTTGGCGAGCACTGAATGAACTGTGTGAGTGCGTTAGAGTGTTGTGTTGGGATAGAAGGGCTGTTTGTAGACGCTTGTTGTTGTTTGTGCTGTGTGTGTGGGAATGGAGAATGAGGTTGAGGTTGAGGCGTTGTTGATTGCATTTGGCGCATGGATTTGGCGTTGATAAATTTGGTGTGACACGGTTTGTTCAGCAGGTGGGTGTCTGGGTGGGATGGTTTCTTGCTTGACGTGAGCATGTAGTAATTTGTGAGTGGTGGATGGATTGCGGTGCGTCGAGGAAGGGATTGTGTGGAGGAAGGCGTAGCTGTGTGTAGGTTTTGGCGAGCACTGAATGAACTGTGTGAGTGCGTTAGAGTGTTGTGTTGGGATAGAAGGGCTGTTTGTAGACGCTTGTTGTTGTTTGTGGTGTGTGTGTGGGAATGGAGAATCAGGTTGAGGTTGAGGCGTTGTTGATTGCATTTGGCGCATGGATTTGACGTTGATAAATATGGTGTGACGCGGTTTGTTCAGCAGGTGGGTCTCTCGGTGGGATGGTTTCTTGTTTGACGTGAGCATGTAGTAATTTGTGAGTGGTGGATGGATTGCGGTGCGTCGAGGAAGGGATTGTGTGGAGGAAGGCGTAGCTGTGTGTAGTTTTTGGCGAGCACTGAATGAACTGTGTGAGTGCGTTAGAGTGTTGTGTTGGGATAGAAGGGCTGTTTGTAGACGCTTGTTGTTGTTTGTGGTGTGTGTGTGGGAATGGAGAATGAGGTTGAGGTTGAGGCGTTGTTGATTGCATTTGGCGCATGGATTTGACGTTGATAAATTTGGTGTGACACGGTTTGTTCAGCAGGTGGGTCTCTGGGTGGGATGGTTTCTTGTTTGACGTGAGCATGTAGTAATTTGTGAGTGGTGGATGGATTGCGGTGCGTCGAGGAAGGGATTGTGTGGAGGAAGGCGTAGCTGTGTGTAGGTTTTGGCGAGCACTGAATGAACTGTGTGAGTGCGTTAGAGTGTTGTGTTGGGATAGAAGGGCTGTTTGTAGACGCTTGTTGTTGTTTGTGCTGTGCGTGTGGGAATGGAGAATGAGGTTGAGGTTGAGGCGTTGTTGATTGCATTTGGTGCATGGATTTGACGTTGATAAATTTGGTGTGGCACGGTTTGTTCAGCAGGTGGGTCTCTGGGTGGGATGGTTTCTTGCTTGACGTGAGCATGTAGTAATTTGTGAGTGGTGGATGGATTGCGGTGCGTCGAGGAAGGGATTGTGTGGAGGAAGGCGTAGCTGTGTGTAGGTTTTGGCGAGCACTGAATGAACTGTGTGAGTGCGTTAGAGTGTTGTGTTGGGATAGAAGGGCTGTTTGTAGACGCTTGTTGTTGTTTGTGGTGTGTGTGTGGGAATGGAGAATCAGGTTGAGGTTGAGGCGTTGTTGATTGCATTTGGTGCATGGATTTGACGTTGATAAATATGGTGTGACGCGGTTTGTTCAGCAGGTGGGTCTCTCGGTGGGATGGTTTCTTGTTTGACGTGAGCATGTAGTAATTTGTGAGTGGTGGATGGATTGCGGTGCGTCGAGGAAGGGATTGTGTGGAGGAAGGCGTAGCTGTGTGTAGTTTTTGGCGAGCACTGAATGAACTGTGTGAGTGCGTTAGAGTGTTGTGTTGGGATAGAAGGGCTGTTTGTAGACGCTTGTTGTTGTTTGTGGTGTGTGTGTGGGAATGGAGAATGAGGTTGAGGTTGAGGCGTTGTTGATTGCATTTGGCGCATGGATTTGACGTTGATAAATTTGGTGTGACACGGTTTGTTCAGCAGGTGGGTCTCTGGGTGGGATGGTTTCTTGTTTGACGTGAGCATGTAGTAATTTGTGAGTGGTGGATGGATTGCGGTGCGTCGAGGAAGGGATTGTGTGGAGGAAGGCGTAGCTGTGTGTAGGTTTTGGCGAGCACTGAATGAACTGTGTGAGTGCGTTAGAGTGTTGTGTTGGGATAGAAGGGCTGTTTGTAGACGCTTGTTGTTGTTTGTGGTGTGTGTGTGGGAATGGAGAATCAGGTTGAGGTTGAGGCGTTGTTGATTGCATTTGGCGCATGGATTTGACGTTGATAAATATGGTGTGACGCGGTTTGTTCAGCAGGTGGGTCTCTCGGTGGGATGGTTTCTTGTTTGACGTGAGCATGTAGTAATTTGTGAGTGGTGGATGGATTGCGGTGCGTCGAGGAAGGGATTGTGTGGAGGAAGGCGTAGCTGTGTGTAGTTTTTGGCGAGCACTGAATGAACTGTGTGAGTGCGTTAGAGTGTTGTGTTGGGATAGAAGGGCTGTTTGTAGACGCTTGTTGTTGTTTGTGGTGTGTGTGTGGGAATGGAGAATGAGGTTGAGGTTGAGGCGTTGTTGATTGCATTT
Source organism: Eimeria praecox (assembly GCA_963920595.1). Classification (NCBI taxonomy): domain Eukaryota; phylum Apicomplexa; class Conoidasida; order Eucoccidiorida; family Eimeriidae; genus Eimeria; species Eimeria praecox. The sequence goes on from OY986953.1 coordinate 3,707,757, forward strand.
GGCGCATGGATTTGACGTTGATAAATTTGGTGTGACACGGTTTGTTCAGCAGGTGGGTCTCTGGGTGGGATGGTTTCTTGTTTGACGTGAGCATGTAGTAATTTGTGAGTGGTGGATGGATTGCGGTGCGTCGAGGAAGGGATTGTGTGGAGGAAGGCGTAGCTGTGTGTAGTTTTTGGCGAGCACTGAATGAACTGTGTGAGTGCGTTAGAGTGTTGTGTTGGGATAGAAGGGCTGTTTGTAGACGCTTGTTGTTGTTTGTGGTATGTGTGTGGGAATGGAGAATCAGGTTGAGGTTGAGGCGTTGTTGATTGCATTTGGCGCATGGATTTGACGTTGATCAATTTGGTGTGACGCGGTTTGTTCAGCAGGTGGGTCTCTGGGTGGGATGGTTTCTTGTTTGACGTGAGCATGTAGTAATTTGTGAGTGGTGGATGGATTGCGGTGCGTCGAGGAAGGGATTGTGTGGAGGAAGGCGTAGCTGTGTGTAGGTTTTGGCGAGCACTGAATGAACTGTGTGAGTGCGTTAGAGTGTTGTGTTGGGATAGAAGGGCTGTTTGTAGACGCTTGTTGTTGTTTGTGGTGTGTGTGTGGGAATGGAGAATCAGGTTGAGGTTGAGGCGTTGTTGATTGCATTTGGCGCGTGGATTTGACGTTGATCAATTTGGTGTGACGCGGTTTGTTCAGCAGGTGGGTCTCTGGGTGGGATGGTTTCTTGCTTGACGTGAGCATGTAGTCATTTGTGAGTGGTGGACGGATTGCGGTGCCTCGAGGAAGGGACTGTGTGGAGGAAGGCGTAGCTGTGTGTAGTTTTTGGCGAGCACTGAATGAACTGTGTGAGTGCGTTAGAGTGTTGTGTTGGGATAGAAGGGCTGTTTGTAGACGCTTGTTGTTGTTTGTGGTGTGTGTGTGGGAATGGAGAATCAGGTTGAGGTTGAGGCGTTGTTGATTGCATTTGGCGCATGGATTTGGCGTTGATAAATATGGTGTGACGCGGTTTGTTCAGCAGGTGGGTCTCTGGGTGGGATGGTTTCTTGTTTGACGTGAGCATGTAGTCATTTGTGAGTGGTGGACGGATTGCGGTGCGTCGAGGAAGGGACTGTGTGGAGGAAGGCGTAGCTGTGTGTAGTTTTTGGCGAGCACTGAATGAACTGTGTGAGTGCGTTAGAGTGTTGTGTTGGGATAGAAGGGCTGTTTGTAGACGCTTGTTGTTGTTTGTGGTGTGTGTGTGGGAATAGAGAATCAGGTTGAGGTTGAGGCGTTGTTGATTGCATTTGGCGCATGAATTTGGCGTTGATAAATTTGGTGTGACACGGTTTGTTCAGCAGGTGGGTCTCTCGGTGGGATGGTTTCTTGTTTGACGTGAGCATGTAGTCATTTGTTAGTGGTGGACGGATTGCGGTGCCTCGAGGAAGGGACTGTGTGGAGGAAGGCGTAGCTGTGTGTAGGTTTTGGCGAGCACTGAATGAACTGTGTGAGTGCGTTAGAGTGTTGTGTTGGGATAGAAGGGCTGTTTGTAGACGCTTGTTGTTGTTTGTGGTGTGTGTGTGTGGGAATGGAGAATGAGGTTAAGGTCGAGGCGTTGTTGATTGCATTTGGCGCATGAATTTGGCGTTGATCAATTTGGTGTGACACGGTTTGTTCAGCAGGTGGGTCTCTGGGTGGGATGGTTTCTTGTTTGACGTGAGCATGCAGTCATTTGTGAGTGGTGGACGGATTGCGGTGCGTCGAGGAAGGGACTGTGTGGAGGAAGGCGTAGCTGTGTGTAGTTTTTGGCGAGCACTGAATGAACTGTGTGAGTGCGTTAGAGTGTTGTGTTGGGATAGAAGGGCTGTTTGTAGACGCTTGTTGTTGTTTGTGGTGTGTGTGTGGGAATGGAGAATCAGGTTGAGGTTGAGGCGTTGTTGATTGCATTTGGCGCATGGATTTGGCGTTGATAAATATGGTGTGACACGGTTTGTTCAGCAGGTGGGTCTCTGGGTGGGATGGTTTCTTGTTTGACGTGAGCATGTAGTCATTTGTGAGTGGTGGACGGATTGCGGTGCGTCGAGGAAGGGACTGTGTGGAGGAAGGCGTAGCTGTGTGTAGGTTTTGGCGAGCACTGAATGAACTGTGTGAGTGCGTTAGAGTGTTGTGTTGGGATAGAAGGGCTGTTTGTAGACGCTTGTTGTTGTTTGTGGTGTGTGTGTGTGGGAATGGAGAATGAGGTTAAGGTCGAGGCGTTGTTGATTGCATTTGGCGCATGAATTTGGCGTTGATCAATTTGGTGTGACACGGTTTGTTCAGCAGGTGGGTCTCTGGGTGGGATGGTTTTTTGTTTGACGTGAGCATGTAGTCATTTGTGAGTGGTGGACGGATTGCGGTGCCTCGAGGAAGGGACTGTGTGGAGGAAGGCGTAGCTGTGTGTAGGTTTTGGCGAGCACTGAATGAACTGTGTGAGTGCGTTAGAGTGTTGTGTTGGGATAGAAGGGCTGTTTGTAGACGCGTGTTGTTGTTTGTGCTGTGTGTGTGGGAATGGAGACTCGAGTTGATCCTGACGCGTTGTTGATTGCATTTGGTGCATGGATGTGGCGTTGATAAATTTGGTGTGACACGGTTTGTTCAGCAGGTGGGTCTCTCGGTGGGATGGTTTCATGTTTGACGTGAGCATGTAGTCATTTGTGAGTGGTGGGTGGATTGCGGTGCGTCGAGGAAGGGATTGTGTGGAGGAAGGCGTAGCTGTGTGTAGTTTTTGGCGAGCACTGAATGAACTGTGTGAGTGCGTTAGAGTGTTGTGTTGGGATAGAAGGGCTGTTTGTAGACGCTTGTTGTTGTTTGTGGTGTGTGTGTGGGAATGGAGAATGAGGTTGAGGTTGAGGCGTGGTTGATTGCATTTGGCGCATGGATTTGACGTTGATAAATTTGGTGTGGCACGGTTTGTTCAGCAGGTGGGTCTCTGGGTGGGATGGTTTCTTGTTTGACGTGAGCATGTAGTAATTTGTGAGTGGTGGATGGATTGCGGTGCGTCGAGGAAGGGACTGTGTGGAGGAAGGCGTAGCTGTGTGTAGGTTTTGGCGAGCACTGAATGAACTGTGTGAGTGCGTTAGAGTGTTGTGTTGGGATAGAAGGGCTGTTTGTAGACGCTTGTTGTTGTTTGTGGTGTGTGTGTGTGGGAATGGAGAATGAGGTTAAGGTCGAGGCGTTGTTGATTGCATTTGGCGCATGAATTTGGCGTTGATCAATTTGGTGTGACACGGTTTGTTCAGCAGGTGGGTCTCTGGGTGGGATGGTTTTTTGTTTGACGTGAGCATGTAGTAATTTGTGAGTGGTGGACGGATTGCGGTGCCTCGAGGAAGGGACTGTGTGGAGGAAGGCGTAGCTGTGTGTAGTTTTTGGCGAGCACTGAATGAACTGTGTGAGTGCGTTAGAGTGTTGTGTTGGGATAGAAGGGCTGTTTGTAGACGCTTGTTGTTGTTTGTGGTGTGTGTGTGGGAATGGAGAATCAGGTTGAGGTTGAGGCGTTGTTGATTGCATTTGGCGCATGGATTTGGCGTTGATAAATATGGTGTGACGCGGTTTGTTCAGCAGGTGGGTGTCTGGGTGGGATGGTTTCTTGTTTGACGTGAGCATGTAGTAATTTGTGAGTGGTGGACGGATTGCGGTGCGTCGAGGAAGGGACTGTGTGGAGGAAGGCGTAGCTGTGTGTAGTTTTTGGCGAGCACTGAATGAACTGTGTGAGTGCGTTAGAGTGTTGTGTTGGGATAGAAGGGCTGTTTGTAGACGCTTGTTGTTGTTTGTGCTGTGTGTTTGGGAATAGAGAATCAGGTTGAGGTTGAGGCGTTGTTGATTGCATTTGGCGCATGGATTTGGCGTTGATAAATTTGGTGTGACACGGTTTGTTCAGCAGGTGGGTCTCTGGGTGGGATGGTTTCTTGTTTGACGTGAGCATGTAGTAATTTGTGATTGGTGGACGGATTGCGGTGCGTCGAGGAAGGGACTGTGTGGAGGAAGGGGTAGCTGTGTGTAGGTTTTGGCGAGCACTGAATGAACTGTGTGAGTGCGTTAGAGTGTTGTGTTGGGATAGAAGGGCTGTTTGTAGACGCTTGTTGTTGTTTGTGGTGTGTGTGTGGGAATGGAGAATGAAGTTGAGGTTGAGGCGTTGTTGATTGCATTTGGCGCATGGATTTGACGTTGATAAATTTGGTGTGGCACGGTTTGTTCAGCAGGTGGGTCTCTCGGTGGGATGGTTTCTTGCTTGACGTGAGCATGTAGTAATTTGTGATTGGTGGACGGATTGCGGTGTGTCGAGGAAGGGATTGTGTGGAGGAAGGCGTAGCTGTGTGTAGGTTTTGGCGAGCACTGAATGAACTGTGTGAGTGCGTTAGAGTGTTGTGTTGGGATAGAAGGGCTGTTTGTAGATGCTTGTTGTTGTTTGTGGTGTGTGTGTGGGAATGGAGTATCAGGTTGAGGTTGAGGCGTTGTTGATTGCATTTGGCGCATGGATTTGACGTTGATAAATTTGGTGTGGCACGGTTTGTTCAGCAGGTGGGTCTCTCGGTGGGATGGGTTTTTGTTTGACGTGAGCATGTAGTCATTTGTGAGTGGTGGATGGATTGCGGTGCGTCGAGGAAGGGATTGTGTGGAGGAAGGCGTAGCTGTGTGTAGTTTTTGGCGAGCACTGAATGAACTGTGTGAGTGCGTTAGAGTGTTGTGTTGGGATAGAAGGGCTGTTTGTAGACGCTTGTTGTTGTTTGTGCTGTGTGTGTGGGAATGGAGAATGAGGTTGAGGTCGAGGCGTTGTTGATTGCATTTGGCGCATGGATTTGACGTTGATAAATTTGGTGTGGCACGGTTTGTTCAGCAGGTGGGTCTCTCGGTGGGATGGTTTCTTGTTTGACGTGAGCATGTAGTAATTTGTGAGTGGTGGACGGATTGCGGTGCGTCGAGGAAGGGACTGTGTGGAGGAAGGCGTAGCTGTGTGTAGTTTTTGGCGAGCACTGAATGAACTGTGTGAGTGCGCTAGAGTGTTGTGTTGGGATAGAAGGGCTGTTTGCAGACGCTTGTTGTTGTTTGTGCTGTGTGTGTGGGAATGGAGAATGAGGTTGAGGTCGAGGCGTTGTTGATTGCATTTGGCGCATGGATTTGGCGTTATAAATTTGGTGTGACACGGTTTGTTCAGCAGGTGGGTCTCTGGGTGGGATGGTTTCTTGTTTGACGTGAGCATGTAGTAATTTGTGAGTGGTGGATGGATTGCGGTGCGTCGAGGAAGGGATTGTGTGGAGGAAGGCGTAGCTGTGTGTAGTTTTTGGCGAGCACTGAATGAACTGTGTGGGTGCGTTAGAGTGCTGTGTTGGGATAGAAGGGCTGTTTGTAGATGCTTGTTGTTGTTTGTGGTGTGTGTGTGGGAATGGAGAATCAGGTTGAGGTTGAGGCGTTGTTGATTGCATTTGGCGCATGGATTTGACGTTGATAAATTTGGTGTGACACGGTTTGTTCAGCAGGTGGGTCTCTGGGTGGGATGGTTTCTTGTTTGACGTGAGCATGTAGTCATTTGTGAGTGGTGGATGGATTGCTGTGCCTCGAGGAAAGGACTGTGTGGAGGAAGGCGTAGCTGTGTGTAGTTTTTGGCGAGCACTGAATGAACTGTGTGAGTGCGTTAGAGTGTTGTGTTGGGATAGAAGGGCTGTTTGTAGACGCTTGTTGTTGTTTGTGGTGTGTGTGGGGGAATGGAGAATCAGGTTGATCGTGAGGCGTTGTTGATTTCATTTGGCGCATGGATTTGACGTTGATAAATATGGTGTGGCACGGTTTGTTCAGCAGGTGGGTCTCTGGGTGGGATGGTTTCTTGTTTGACGTGAGCATGTAGTAATTTGTGAGTGGTGGATGGATTGCGGTGCGTCGAGGAAGGGATTGTGTGGAGGAAGGCGTAGCTGTGTGTAGTTTTTGGCGAGCACTGAATGAACTGCGTGGGTGCGTTAGAGTGTTGTGTTGGGATAGAAGGGCTGTTTGTAGATGCTTGTTGTTGTTTGTGGTGTGTGTGTGGGAATGGAGAATCAGGTTGAGGTTGAGGCGTTGTTGATTGCATTTGGCGCATGGATTTGACGTTGATAAATTTGGTGTGACACGGTTTGTTCAGCAGGTGGGTCTCTGGGTGGGATGGTCTCATGTTTTACGTGAGTATGTAGTCATTTGTGATTGGTGGACGGATTGCGGTGCGTCGAGGAAGGGACTGTGTGGAGGAAGGCGTAGCTGTGTGTAGTTTTTGGCGAGCACTGAATGAACTGTGTGAGTGCGTTAGAGTGTTGTGTTGGGATAGAAGGGCTGTTTGTAGACGCTTGTTGTTGTTTGTGGTGTGTGTGTGGGAATGGAGAATCAGGTTGAGGTTGAGGCGTTGTTGATTGCATTTGGCGCATGAATTTGGCGTTGGTAAATTTGGTGTGACACGGTTTGTTCAGCAGGTGGGTGTCTCGGTGGGATGGTTTCTTGTTTGACGTGAGCATGCAGTAATTTGTGAGTGGTGGACGGATTGCGGTGCGTCGAGGAAGGGACTGTGTGGAGGAAGGCGTAGCTGTGTGTAGTTTTTGGCGAGCACTGAATGAACTGTGTGAGTGCGTTAGAGTGTTGTGTTGGGATAGAAGGGCTGTTTGTAGACGCTTGTTGTTGTTTGTGGTGTGTGTGTGGGAATGGAGAATGAGGTTGAGGTTGAGGCGTTGTTGATTGCATTTGGCGCATGAATTTGGCGTTGATAAATTTGGTGTGACACGGTTTGTTCAGCAGGTGGGTCTCTGGGTGGGATGGTTTCTTGTTTGACGTGAGCATGTAGTAATTTGTGAGTGGTGGACGGATTGCGGTGCCTCGAGGAAGGGACTGTGTGGAGGAAGGCGTAGCTGTGTGTAGTTTTTGGCGAGCACTGAATGAACTGTGTGAGTGCGTTAGAGTGTTGTGTTGGGATAGAAGGGCTGTTTGTAGACGCTTGTTGTTGTTTGTGCTGTGTGTGTGGGAATGGAGAATGAGGTTGAGGTCGAGGCGTTGTTGATTGCATTTGGCGCATGGATTTGACGTTGATAAATTTGGTGTGGCACGGTTTGTTCAGCAGGTGGGTCTCTCGGTGGGATGGTTTCTTGTTTGACGTGAGCATGTAGTAATTTGTGAGTGGTGGACGGATTGCGGTGCGTCGAGGAAGGGACTGTGTGGAGGAAGGCGTAGCTGTGTGTAGTTTTTGGCGAGCACTGAATGAACTGTGTGAGTGCGTTAGAGTGTTGTGTTGGGATAGAAGGGCTGTTTGTAGACGCTTGTTGTTGTTTGTGGTGTGTGTGTGGGAATGGAGAATGAGGTTGAGGTTGAGGCGTTGTTGATTGCATTTGGCGCATGGATTTGACGTTGATAAATTTGGTGTGACACGGTTTGTTCAGCAGGTGGGTCTCTGGGTGGGATGGTTTCTTGTTTGACGTGAGCATGTAGTCATTTGTGAGTGGTGGATGGATTGCGGTGCGTCGAGGAAGGGATTGTGTGGAGGAAGGCGTAGCTGTGTGTAGTTTTTGGCGAGCACTGAATGAACTGTGTGAGTGCGTTAGAGTGTTGTGTTGGGATAGAAGGGCTGTTTGTAGACGCCTGTTGTTGTTTGTGCTGTGTGTGTGGGAATGGAGAATGAGGTTGAGGTCGAGGCGTTGTTGATTGCATTTGGCGCATGGATTTGACGTTGATAAATTTGGTGTGGCACGGTTTGTTCAGCAGGTGGGTCTCTCGGTGGGATGGTTTCTTGTTTGACGTGAGCATGTAGTAATTTGTGAGTGGTGGACGGATTGCGGTGCGTCGAGGAAGGGACTGTGTGGAGGAAGGCGTAGCTGTGTGTAGTTTTTGGCGAGCACTGAATGAACTGTGTGAGTGCGCTAGAGTGTTGTGTTGGGATAGAAGGGCTGTTTGCAGACGCTTGTTGTTGTTTGTGCTGTGTGTGTGGGAATGGAGAATGAGGTTGAGGTCGAGGCGTTGTTGATTGCATTTGGCGCATGGATTTGGCGTTATAAATTTGGTGTGACACGGTTTGTTCAGCAGGTGGGTCTCTGGGTGGGATGGTTTCTTGTTTGACGTGAGCATGTAGTCATTTGTGAGTGGTGGATGGATTGCGGTGCGTCGAGGAAGGGGCTGTGTGGAGGAAGGCGTAGCTGTGTGTAGTTTTTGGCGAGCACTGAATGAACTGTGTGAGTGCGTTAGAGTGTTGTGTTGGGATAGAAGGGCTGTTTGTAGACGCTTGTTGTTGTTTGTGCTGTGTGTGTGGGAATGGAGAATGAGGTTGAGGTTGAGGCGTTGTTGATTGCATTTGGCGCATGGATTTGACGTTGATAAATTTGGTGTGACACGGTTTGTTCAGCGGGTGGGTCTCTCCGTGGGATGGTTTCTTGTTTGCCGTGAGCATGTAGTAATTTGTGAGTGGTGGATGGATTGCGGTGCGTCGAGGAAGGGATTGTGTGGAGGAAGGCGTAGCTGTGTGTAGGTTTTGGCGAGCACTGAATGAACTGTGTGAGTGCGTTAGAGTGTTGTGTTGGGATAGAAGGGCTGTTTGTAGACGCTTGTTGTTGTTTGTGCTGTGCGTGTGGGAATGGAGAATGAGGTTGAGGTTGAGGCGTTGTTGATTGCATTTGGTGCATGGATTTGACGTTGATAAATTTGGTGTGGCACGGTTTGTTCAGCAGGTGGGTCTCTGGGTGGGATGGTTTCTTGCTTGACGTGAGCATGTAGTAATTTGTGAGTGGTGGATGGATTGCGGTGCGTCGAGGAAGGGATTGTGTGGAGGAAGGCGTAGCTGTGTGTAGGTTTTGGCGAGCACTGAATGAACTGTGTGAGTGCGTTAGAGTGTTGTGTTGGGATAGAAGGGCTGTTTGTAGACGCTTGTTGTTGTTTGTGGTGTGTGTGTGGGAATGGAGAATGAGGTTGAGGTTGAGGCGTTGTTGATTGCATTTGGCGCATGGATTTGACGTTGATAAATATGGTGTGACGCGGTTTGTTCAGCAGGTGGGTCTCTCGGTGGGATGGTTTCTTGTTTGACGTGAGCATGTAGTAATTTGTGAGTGGTGGATGGATTGCGGTGCGTCGAGGAAGGGATTGTGTGGAGGAAGGCGTAGCTGTGTGTAGTTTTTGGCGAGCACTGAATGAACTGTGTGAGTGCGTTAGAGTGTTGTGTTGGGATAGAAGGGCTGTTTGTAGACGCTTGTTGTTGTTTGTGGTGTGTGTGTGGGAATGGAGAATGAGGTTGAGGTTGAGGTGTTGTTGATTGCATTTGGCGCATGGATTTGACGTTGATAAATTTGGTGTGACACGGTTTGTTCAGCAGGTGGGTCTCTGGGTGGGATGGTTTCTTGTTTGACGTGAGCATGTAGTCATTTGTGAGTGGTGGATGGATTGCGGTGCGTCGAGGAAGGGATTGTGTGGAGGAAGGCGTAGCTGTGTGTAGGTTTTGGCGAGCACTGAATGAACTGTGTGAGTGCGTTAGAGTGTTGTGTTGGGATAGAAGGGCTGTTTGTAGACGCTTGTTGTTGTTTGTGGTGTGTGTGTGGGAATGGAGAATCAGGTTGAGGTTGAGGCGTTGTTGATTGCATTTGGCGCATGGATTTGACGTTGATCAATTTGGTGTGACGCGGTTTGTTCAGCAGGTGGGTCTCTGGGTGGGATGGTTTCTTGTTTGACGTGAGCATGTAGTCATTTGTGATTGGTGGACGGATTGCGGTGCGTCGAGGAAGGGACTGTGTGGAGGAAGGCGTAGCTGTGTGTAGTTTTTGGCGAGCACTGAATGAACTGTGTGAGTGCGTTAGAGTGTTGTGTTGGGATAGAAGGGCTGTTTGTAGACGCTTGTTGTTGTTTGTGGTGTGTGTGTGGGAATGGAGAATCAGGTTGAGGTTGAGGCGTTGTTGATTGCATTTGGCGCATGAATTTGGCGTTGGTAAATTTGGTGTGACACGGTTTGTTCAGCAGGTGGGTGTCTGGGTGGGATGGTTTCTTGTTTGACGTGAGCATGTAGTCATTTGTGAGTGGTGGACGGATTGCGGTGCGTCGAGGAAGGGACTGTGTGGAGGAAGGCGTAGCTGTGTGTAGTTTTTGGCGAGCACTGAATGAACTGTGTGAGTGCGTTAGAGTGTTGTGTTGGGATAGAAGGGCTGTTTGTAGACGCTTGTTGTTGTTTGTGGTGTGTGTGTGGGAATGGAGAATGAGGTTGAGGTTGAGGCGTTGTTGATTGCATTTGGCGCATGAATTTGGCGTTGATAAATTTGGTGTGACACGGTTTGTTCAGCAGGTGGGTCTCTCGGTGGGATGGTTTCTTGTTTGACGTGAGCATGTAGTAATTTGTGAGTGGTGGACGGATTGCGGTGCCTCGAGGAAGGGACTGTGTGGAGGAAGGCGTAGCTGTGTGTAGTTTTTGGCGAGCACTGAATGAACTGTGTGAGTGCGTTAGAGTGTTGTGTTGGGATAGAAGGGCTGTTTGTAGACGCTTGTTGTTGTTTGTGCTGTGTGTGTGGGAATGGAGAATGAGGTTGAGGTTGAGGCGTTGTTGATTGCATTTGGCGCATGGATTTGGCGTTGATAAATTTGGTGTGACACGGTTTGTTCAGCAGGTGGGTCTCTCGGTGGGATGGTTTCTTGTTTGACGTGAGCATGTAGTAATTTGTGAGTGGTGGACGGATTGCGGTGCCTCGAGGAAGGGACTGTGTGGAGGAAGGCGTAGCTGTGTGTAGTTTTTGGCGAGCACTGAATGAACTGTGTGAGTGCGTTAGAGTGTTGTGTTGGGATAGAAGGGCTGTTTGTAGACGCTTGTTGTTGTTTGTGCTGTGTGTGTGGGAATGGAGAATGAGGTTGAGGTTGAGGCGTTGTTGATTGCATTTGGCGCATGGATTTGGCGTTGATAAATTTGGTGTGACACGGTTTGTTCAGCAGGTGGGTGTCTGGGTGGGATGGTTTCTTGCTTGACGTGAGCATGTAGTAATTTGTGAGTGGTGGATGGATTGCGGTGCGTCGAGGAAGGGATTGTGTGGAGGAAGGCGTAGCTGTGTGTAGGTTTTGGCGAGCACTGAATGAACTGTGTGAGTGCGTTAGAGTGTTGTGTTGGGATAGAAGGGCTGTTTGTAGACGCTTGTTGTTGTTTGTGGTGTGTGTGTGGGAATGGAGAATCAGGTTGAGGTTGAGGCGTTGTTGATTGCATTTGGCGCATGGATTTGACGTTGATAAATATGGTGTGACGCGGTTTGTTCAGCAGGTGGGTCTCTCGGTGGGATGGTTTCTTGTTTGACGTGAGCATGTAGTAATTTGTGAGTGGTGGATGGATTGCGGTGCGTCGAGGAAGGGATTGTGTGGAGGAAGGCGTAGCTGTGTGTAGTTTTTGGCGAGCACTGAATGAACTGTGTGAGTGCGTTAGAGTGTTGTGTTGGGATAGAAGGGCTGTTTGTAGACGCTTGTTGTTGTTTGTGGTGTGTGTGTGGGAATGGAGAATGAGGTTGAGGTTGAGGCGTTGTTGATTGCATTTGGCGCATGGATTTGACGTTGATAAATTTGGTGTGACACGGTTTGTTCAGCAGGTGGGTCTCTGGGTGGGATGGTTTCTTGTTTGACGTGAGCATGTAGTAATTTGTGAGTGGTGGATGGATTGCGGTGCGTCGAGGAAGGGATTGTGTGGAGGAAGGCGTAGCTGTGTGTAGGTTTTGGCGAGCACTGAATGAACTGTGTGAGTGCGTTAGAGTGTTGTGTTGGGATAGAAGGGCTGTTTGTAGACGCTTGTTGTTGTTTGTGCTGTGCGTGTGGGAATGGAGAATGAGGTTGAGGTTGAGGCGTTGTTGATTGCATTTGGTGCATGGATTTGACGTTGATAAATTTGGTGTGGCACGGTTTGTTCAGCAGGTGGGTCTCTGGGTGGGATGGTTTCTTGCTTGACGTGAGCATGTAGTAATTTGTGAGTGGTGGATGGATTGCGGTGCGTCGAGGAAGGGATTGTGTGGAGGAAGGCGTAGCTGTGTGTAGGTTTTGGCGAGCACTGAATGAACTGTGTGAGTGCGTTAGAGTGTTGTGTTGGGATAGAAGGGCTGTTTGTAGACGCTTGTTGTTGTTTGTGGTGTGTGTGTGGGAATGGAGAATCAGGTTGAGGTTGAGGCGTTGTTGATTGCATTTGGTGCATGGATTTGACGTTGATAAATATGGTGTGACGCGGTTTGTTCAGCAGGTGGGTCTCTCGGTGGGATGGTTTCTTGTTTGACGTGAGCATGTAGTAATTTGTGAGTGGTGGATGGATTGCGGTGCGTCGAGGAAGGGATTGTGTGGAGGAAGGCGTAGCTGTGTGTAGTTTTTGGCGAGCACTGAATGAACTGTGTGAGTGCGTTAGAGTGTTGTGTTGGGATAGAAGGGCTGTTTGTAGACGCTTGTTGTTGTTTGTGGTGTGTGTGTGGGAATGGAGAATGAGGTTGAGGTTGAGGCGTTGTTGATTGCATTTGGCGCATGGATTTGACGTTGATAAATTTGGTGTGACACGGTTTGTTCAGCAGGTGGGTCTCTGGGTGGGATGGTTTCTTGTTTGACGTGAGCATGTAGTAATTTGTGAGTGGTGGATGGATTGCGGTGCGTCGAGGAAGGGATTGTGTGGAGGAAGGCGTAGCTGTGTGTAGGTTTTGGCGAGCACTGAATGAACTGTGTGAGTGCGTTAGAGTGTTGTGTTGGGATAGAAGGGCTGTTTGTAGACGCTTGTTGTTGTTTGTGGTGTGTGTGTGGGAATGGAGAATCAGGTTGAGGTTGAGGCGTTGTTGATTGCATTTGGCGCATGGATTTGACGTTGATAAATATGGTGTGACGCGGTTTGTTCAGCAGGTGGGTCTCTCGGTGGGATGGTTTCTTGTTTGACGTGAGCATGTAGTAATTTGTGAGTGGTGGATGGATTGCGGTGCGTCGAGGAAGGGATTGTGTGGAGGAAGGCGTAGCTGTGTGTAGTTTTTGGCGAGCACTGAATGAACTGTGTGAGTGCGTTAGAGTGTTGTGTTGGGATAGAAGGGCTGTTTGTAGACGCTTGTTGTTGTTTGTGGTGTGTGTGTGGGAATGGAGAATGAGGTTGAGGTTGAGGCGTTGTTGATTGCATTTGGCGCATGGATTTGACGTTGATAAATTTGGTGTGACACGGTTTGTTCAGCAGGTGGGTCTCTGGGTGGGATGGTTTCTTGTTTGACGTGAGCATGTAGTAATTTGTGAGTGGTGGATGGATTGCGGTGCGTCGAGGAAGGGATTGTGTGGAGGAAGGCGTAGCTGTGTGTAGTTTTTGGCGAGCACTGAATGAACTGTGTGAGTGCGTTAGAGTGTTGTGTTGGGATAGAAGGGCTGTTTGTAGACGCTTGTTGTTGTTTGTGGTATGTGTGTGGGAATGGAGAATCAGGTTGAGGTTGAGGCGTTGTTGATTGCATTTGGCGCATGGATTTGACGTTGATCAATTTGGTGTGACGCGGTTTGTTCAGCAGGTGGGTCTCTGGGTGGGATGGTTTCTTGTTTGACGTGAGCATGTAGTAATTTGTGAGTGGTGGATGGATTGCGGTGCGTCGAGGAAGGGATTGTGTGGAGGAAGGCGTAGCTGTGTGTAGGTTTTGGCGAGCACTGAATGAACTGTGTGAGTGCGTTAGAGTGTTGTGTTGGGATAGAAGGGCTGTTTGTAGACGCTTGTTGTTGTTTGTGGTGTGTGTGTGGGAATGGAGAATCAGGTTGAGGTTGAGGCGTTGTTGATTGCATTTGGCGCGTGGATTTGACGTTGATCAATTTGGTGTGACGCGGTTTGTTCAGCAGGTGGGTCTCTGGGTGGGATGGTTTCTTGCTTGACGTGAGCATGTAGTCATTTGTGAGTGGTGGACGGATTGCGGTGCCTCGAGGAAGGGACTGTGTGGAGGAAGGCGTAGCTGTGTGTAGTTTTTGGCGAGCACTGAATGAACTGTGTGAGTGCGTTAGAGTGTTGTGTTGGGATAGAAGGGCTGTTTGTAGACGCTTGTTGTTGTTTGTGGTGTGTGTGTGGGAATGGAGAATCAGGTTGAGGTTGAGGCGTTGTTGATTGCATTTGGCGCATGGATTTGGCGTTGATAAATATGGTGTGACGCGGTTTGTTCAGCAGGTGGGTCTCTGGGTGGGATGGTTTCTTGTTTGACGTGAGCATGTAGTCATTTGTGAGTGGTGGACGGATTGCGGTGCGTCGAGGAAGGGACTGTGTGGAGGAAGGCGTAGCTGTGTGTAGTTTTTGGCGAGCACTGAATGAACTGTGTGAGTGCGTTAGAGTGTTGTGTTGGGATAGAAGGGCTGTTTGTAGACGCTTGTTGTTGTTTGTGGTGTGTGTGTGGGAATAGAGAATCAGGTTGAGGTTGAGGCGTTGTTGATTGCATTTGGCGCATGAATTTGGCGTTGATAAATTTGGTGTGACACGGTTTGTTCAGCAGGTGGGTCTCTCGGTGGGATGGTTTCTTGTTTGACGTGAGCATGTAGTCATTTGTTAGTGGTGGACGGATTGCGGTGCCTCGAGGAAGGGACTGTGTGGAGGAAGGCGTAGCTGTGTGTAGGTTTTGGCGAGCACTGAATGAACTGTGTGAGTGCGTTAGAGTGTTGTGTTGGGATAGAAGGGCTGTTTGTAGACGCTTGTTGTTGTTTGTGGTGTGTGTGTGTGGGAATGGAGAATGAGGTTAAGGTCGAGGCGTTGTTGATTGCATTTGGCGCATGAATTTGGCGTTGATCAATTTGGTGTGACACGGTTTGTTCAGCAGGTGGGTCTCTGGGTGGGATGGTTTCTTGTTTGACGTGAGCATGCAGTCATTTGTGAGTGGTGGACGGATTGCGGTGCGTCGAGGAAGGGACTGTGTGGAGGAAGGCGTAGCTGTGTGTAGTTTTTGGCGAGCACTGAATGAACTGTGTGAGTGCGTTAGAGTGTTGTGTTGGGATAGAAGGGCTGTTTGTAGACGCTTGTTGTTGTTTGTGGTGTGTGTGTGGGAATGGAGAATCAGGTTGAGGTTGAGGCGTTGTTGATTGCATTTGGCGCATGGATTTGGCGTTGATAAATATGGTGTGACACGGTTTGTTCAGCAGGTGGGTCTCTGGGTGGGATGGTTTCTTGTTTGACGTGAGCATGTAGTCATTTGTGAGTGGTGGACGGATTGCGGTGCGTCGAGGAAGGGACTGTGTGGAGGAAGGCGTAGCTGTGTGTAGGTTTTGGCGAGCACTGAATGAACTGTGTGAGTGCGTTAGAGTGTTGTGTTGGGATAGAAGGGCTGTTTGTAGACGCTTGTTGTTGTTTGTGGTGTGTGTGTGTGGGAATGGAGAATGAGGTTAAGGTCGAGGCGTTGTTGATTGCATTTGGCGCATGAATTTGGCGTTGATCAATTTGGTGTGACACGGTTTGTTCAGCAGGTGGGTCTCTGGGTGGGATGGTTTTTTGTTTGACGTGAGCATGTAGTCATTTGTGAGTGGTGGACGGATTGCGGTGCCTCGAGGAAGGGACTGTGTGGAGGAAGGCGTAGCTGTGTGTAGGTTTTGGCGAGCACTGAATGAACTGTGTGAGTGCGTTAGAGTGTTGTGTTGGGATAGAAGGGCTGTTTGTAGACGCGTGTTGTTGTTTGTGCTGTGTGTGTGGGAATGGAGACTCGAGTTGATCCTGACGCGTTGTTGATTGCATTTGGTGCATGGATGTGGCGTTGATAAATTTGGTGTGACACGGTTTGTTCAGCAGGTGGGTCTCTCGGTGGGATGGTTTCATGTTTGACGTGAGCATGTAGTCATTTGTGAGTGGTGGGTGGATTGCGGTGCGTCGAGGAAGGGATTGTGTGGAGGAAGGCGTAGCTGTGTGTAGTTTTTGGCGAGCACTGAATGAACTGTGTGAGTGCGTTAGAGTGTTGTGTTGGGATAGAAGGGCTGTTTGTAGACGCTTGTTGTTGTTTGTGGTGTGTGTGTGGGAATGGAGAATGAGGTTGAGGTTGAGGCGTGGTTGATTGCATTTGGCGCATGGATTTGACGTTGATAAATTTGGTGTGGCACGGTTTGTTCAGCAGGTGGGTCTCTGGGTGGGATGGTTTCTTGTTTGACGTGAGCATGTAGTAATTTGTGAGTGGTGGATGGATTGCGGTGCGTCGAGGAAGGGACTGTGTGGAGGAAGGCGTAGCTGTGTGTAGGTTTTGGCGAGCACTGAATGAACTGTGTGAGTGCGTTAGAGTGTTGTGTTGGGATAGAAGGGCTGTTTGTAGACGCTTGTTGTTGTTTGTGGTGTGTGTGTGTGGGAATGGAGAATGAGGTTAAGGTCGAGGCGTTGTTGATTGCATTTGGCGCATGAATTTGGCGTTGATCAATTTGGTGTGACACGGTTTGTTCAGCAGGTGGGTCTCTGGGTGGGATGGTTTTTTGTTTGACGTGAGCATGTAGTAATTTGTGAGTGGTGGACGGATTGCGGTGCCTCGAGGAAGGGACTGTGTGGAGGAAGGCGTAGCTGTGTGTAGTTTTTGGCGAGCACTGAATGAACTGTGTGAGTGCGTTAGAGTGTTGTGTTGGGATAGAAGGGCTGTTTGTAGACGCTTGTTGTTGTTTGTGGTGTGTGTGTGGGAATGGAGAATCAGGTTGAGGTTGAGGCGTTGTTGATTGCATTTGGCGCATGGATTTGGCGTTGATAAATATGGTGTGACGCGGTTTGTTCAGCAGGTGGGTGTCTGGGTGGGATGGTTTCTTGTTTGACGTGAGCATGTAGTAATTTGTGAGTGGTGGACGGATTGCGGTGCGTCGAGGAAGGGACTGTGTGGAGGAAGGCGTAGCTGTGTGTAGTTTTTGGCGAGCACTGAATGAACTGTGTGAGTGCGTTAGAGTGTTGTGTTGGGATAGAAGGGCTGTTTGTAGACGCTTGTTGTTGTTTGTGCTGTGTGTTTGGGAATAGAGAATCAGGTTGAGGTTGAGGCGTTGTTGATTGCATTTGGCGCATGGATTTGGCGTTGATAAATTTGGTGTGACACGGTTTGTTCAGCAGGTGGGTCTCTGGGTGGGATGGTTTCTTGTTTGACGTGAGCATGTAGTAATTTGTGATTGGTGGACGGATTGCGGTGCGTCGAGGAAGGGACTGTGTGGAGGAAGGGGTAGCTGTGTGTAGGTTTTGGCGAGCACTGAATGAACTGTGTGAGTGCGTTAGAGTGTTGTGTTGGGATAGAAGGGCTGTTTGTAGACGCTTGTTGTTGTTTGTGGTGTGTGTGTGGGAATGGAGAATGAAGTTGAGGTTGAGGCGTTGTTGATTGCATTTGGCGCATGGATTTGACGTTGATAAATTTGGTGTGGCACGGTTTGTTCAGCAGGTGGGTCTCTCGGTGGGATGGTTTCTTGCTTGACGTGAGCATGTAGTAATTTGTGATTGGTGGACGGATTGCGGTGTGTCGAGGAAGGGATTGTGTGGAGGAAGGCGTAGCTGTGTGTAGGTTTTGGCGAGCACTGAATGAACTGTGTGAGTGCGTTAGAGTGTTGTGTTGGGATAGAAGGGCTGTTTGTAGATGCTTGTTGTTGTTTGTGGTGTGTGTGTGGGAATGGAGTATCAGGTTGAGGTTGAGGCGTTGTTGATTGCATTTGGCGCATGGATTTGACGTTGATAAATTTGGTGTGGCACGGTTTGTTCAGCAGGTGGGTCTCTCGGTGGGATGGGTTTTTGTTTGACGTGAGCATGTAGTCATTTGTGAGTGGTGGGTGGATTGCTGTGCGTCGAGGAAGGGACTGTGTGGAGGAAGGCGTAGCTGTGTGTAGGTTTTGGCGAGCACTGAATGAACTGTGTGAGTGCGTTAGAGTGTTGTGTTGGGATAGAAGGGCTGTTTGTAGACGCTTGTTGTTGTTTGTGCTGTGCGTGTGGGAATGGAGAATGAGGTTAAGGTCGAGGCGTTGTTGATTGCATTTGGTGCATGGATTTGGCGTTGATAAATTTGGTGTGACACGGTTTGTTCAGCAGGTGGGTCTCTGGGTGGGATGGTTTCTTGTTTGACGTGAGCATGTAGTAATTTGTGATTGGTGGACGGATTGCGGTGCGTCGAGGAAGGGACTGTGTGGAGGAAGGCGTAGCTGTGTGTAGGTTTTGGCGAGCACTGAATGAACTGTGTGAGTGCGTTAGAGTGTTGTGTTGGGATAGAAGGGCTGTTTGTAGACGCTTGTTGTTTGTGTTGTGTGTGTGGGAATGGAGACTCGAGTTGATCCTGAGGCGTTGTTGATTGCATTTGGTGCATGGATTTGGCGTTGATAAATTTGGTGTGACACGGTTTGTTCAGCATGTGCGTCTCTCGGTGGGATGGGTTTTTGTTTGACGTGAGCATGTAGTCATTTGTGAGTGGTGGATGGATTGCTGTGCGTCGAGGAAGGGACTGTGTGGAGGAAGGCGTAGCTGTGTGTAGTTTTTGGCGAGCACTGAATGAACTGTGTGAGTGCGTTAGAGTGTTGTGTTGGGATAGAAGGGCTGTTTGTAGACGCTTGTTGTTGTTTGTGCTGTGTGTGTGGGAATGGAGACTCGAGTTAATCCTGAGGCGTTGTTGATTGCATTTGGCGCATGGATTTGACGTTGATAAATTTGGTGTGACACGGTTTGTTCAGCAGGTGGGTCTCTCGGTGGGATGGTTTTTTGTTTGACGTGAGCATGTAGTCATTTGTGAGTGGTGGATGGATTGCGGTGCGTCGAGGAAGGGACTGTGTGGAGGAAGGCGTAGCTATGTGTAGGTTTTGGCGAGCACTGAATGAACTGTGTGAGTGCGTTAGAGTGTTGTGTTGGGATAGAAGGGCTGTTTGTAGACGCATGTTGTTGTTTGTGGTGTGTGTGTGGGAATAGAGACTCGAGTTGATCCTGAGGCGTTGTTGATTGCATTTGGTGCATGGATTTGGCGTTGATAAATTTGGTGTGACACGGTTTGCTCAGCAGGTGGGTCTCTCGGTGGGATGGTTTCTTGTTTGACGTGAGAATGTAGTATTTTATGAGTGGTGGACGGATTGCGGTGCGTCGAGGAAGGGACTGTGTGGAGGAAGGCGTAGCTGTGTGTAGGTTTTGGCGAGCACTGAATGAACTGTGTGAGTGCGTTAGAGTGTTGTGTTGGGATAGAAGGGCTGTTTGTAGACGCTTGTTGTTGTTTGTGCTGTGTGTGTGTGAATGGAGAATGAGGTTGATCCTGAGGCGTTGTTGATTGCATTTGGTGCATGGATTTGGCGTTGATAAATTTGGTGTGACACGGTTTCTTTAGCATGTGCGTCTCTCGGTGGGATGGTTTCTTGTTTGACGTGAGCATGTAGTAATTTGTGAGTGGTGGACGGCTTGCGGTGCATCGAAGAAGCGACTGTGTGGAGGAAGGCGTAGCTGTGTGTAGGTTTTGGCGAGCACTGAATGAACTGTGTGAGTGCGTTAGAGTGTTGTGTTGGGATAGAAGGGCTGTTTGTAGACGCTTGTTGTTGTTTGTGGTGTGTGTGTGGGAATAGAGAATGAGGTTGATCCTGAGGCGTTGTTGATTGCATTTGGCGCATGGATTTGACGTTGATAAATTTGGTGTGACACGGTTTGTTCAGCAGGTGGGTCTCTCGGTGGGATGGTTTTTTGTTTGACGTGAGCATGTAGTCATTTGTGAGTGGTGGATGGATTGCGGTGCGTCGAGGAAGGGACTGTGTGGAGGAAGGCGTAGCTATGTGTAGGTTTTGGCGAGCACTGAATGAACTGTGTGAGTGCGTTAGAGTGTTGTGTTGGGATAGAAGGGCTGTTTGTAGACGCATGTTGTTGTTTGTGCTGTGTGTGTGGGAATAGAGACTCGAGTTGATCCTGAGGCGTTGTTGATTGCATTTGGTGCATGGATTTGGCGTTGATAAATTTGGTGTGACACGGTTTGTTCAGCAGGTGGGTCTCTCGGTGGGATGGTTTCTTGTTTGACGTGAGCATGTAGTATTTTATGAGTGGTGGACGGATTGCGGTGCGTCGAGGAAGGGACTGTGTGGAGGAAGGCGTAGCTGTGTGTAGGTTTTGGCGAGCACTGAATGAACTGTGTGAGTGCGTTAGAGTGTTGTGTTGGGATAGAAGGGCTGTTTGTAGACGCTTGTTGTTGTTTGTGCTGTGTGTGTGTGAATGGAGAATGAGGTTGATCCTGAGGCGTTGTTGATTGCATTTGGTTCATGGATGTGGCGTTGATAAATTTGGTGTGACACGGTTTCTTTAGCATGTGCGTCTCTCGGTGGGATGGTTTCTTGTTTGACGTGAGCATGTAGTAATTTGTGAGTGGTGGACGGATTGCGGTGCGTCGAGGAAGGGACTGTGTGGAGGAAGGCGTAGCTGTGTGTAGTTTTTGGCGAGCACTGAATGAACTGTGTGAGTGCGTTAGAGTGTTGTGTTGGGATAGAAGGGCTGTTTGTAGACGCTTGTTGCTTGTGTTGTGTGTGTGGGAATGGAGACTCGAGTTGATCCTGAGGCGTTGCTGATTGCATTTGGTGCATGGATGTGGCGTTGATAAATTTGGTGTGACACGGTTTGTTCAGCAGGTGGGTCTCTCGGTGGGATGGGTTTTTGTTTGACGTGAGCATGTAGTCATTTGTGAGTGGTGGATGGATTGCTGTGCGTCGAGGAAGGGACTGTGTGGAGGAAGGCGTAGCTGTGTGTAGGTTTTGGCGAGCACTGAATGAACTGTGTGAGTGCGTTAGAGTGTTGTGTTGGGATAGAATGGCTGTTTGTAGACGCTTGTTGTTGTTTGTGGTGTGTGTGTGGGAATGGAGAATCAGGTTGATCGTGATGCGTTGTTGATTGCATTTGGCGCATGGATTTGGCGTTGATAAATTTGGTGTGACACGGTTTGTTCAGCAGGTGGGTCTCTCGGTGGGATGGTTTTTTTTTGACGTGAGCATGTAGTAATTTGTGAGTGGTGGATGTATTGTGGTGCATAAAGGACGAGATTGTGTGGAGGAATGCATAGCTGTGTGCCGGCCTTGCGCAGGGGCTAAATGAATTGTGTGGGTGGGGTAGAGTGTTGTGTTGGGATAGAAGGGCTGTTTCCCAAGATGTTTGTTTTTCTTGTTGTATGGGTGGCGCGGGTGAATTAAGTTGTATGGTGTGCGGAGGGAATGTAGCGTGTGGGTGCATCTAGTTGGTTTGCATGGTGGATGAAATTGTGTGTGGCCTTTGGATTTGGGTAAGGATTTGACGCTATGTCGGTGGTGGACTTTGTGAGGGGTGAAAGGCTCGTGGAGCGGTGCGAGGCTGGCGCAAAACAAACAAAGAGCTCTTCATGCCAGCGCGCTCTGGCATGAGGCGTTCGGTCAGTTGTATGGGAGCGCTGCGTGTGTTTGGGTGTGCTTCGCATTGTGTCGTGAACGGTTGTTGACGCCACTGCTGCATGCATGGCAACAGGCGTTGTTGGTTCCATCTGGGTGACTGGGCAGGCCTTTACAAATTTGTGGTGATATGGGTTTCAGAAAGTGCGTCACGATGGGCTGCCTTCTTCTATCGCATCAGCATACATTCGTTTGTGAGTTGTGCATGGAGTCTCGTGCAGAGACAAGGAAACTGAGTGGAGGAAGGTAGAACTCAGTGGACCACCTTTGGCAGTGTGTTAGAGTGTTGCGACAGAAGGACTGTTTGTGAACGTTTGCACCTCGTGTCGGGCGAAAGGGAATGGAGAATTATGTTGCGTGGTGTTAGGAGAGAATGCAGCTGTTGCGTTTGGCTGCGGCGTGCTGGTTTGCTGGGGGGAAGAAATAGTTTGTAGCAGTGGCTCTGCGAGGGGAGCTGAAGAGATGTGTGTGGTGGCTTTTGAGTGTGCGGAAGGACTAGCGGTACTGTGCGAGGCTGCCGGCGTAAAATGGTATCCGTTGGTAGTGAGTCAATGGCATGGGAGCGTCGGCTATGTGTGGATATGCCTTGCATTGTGTTGTTGGGCGGTGTGTGGAGCGAGGGTCGCATCCAGCGCAGTAGCCGTTGCGAATGGCATTTGACGCATGGGAATGACGTTTACGAATTTGTGATGATGTGGGTTTCAGCCGGTGGGTCGCGATGGGCTGCCATTTTGTTTGACGTCAGCGTAACAGCTTGCGAATGGTGAATGGATGCTGGTACAGCTTTGTGGAGGCAAGTGGAGCTGTGTGTATGTGGGGGCGAGCATGCAAGAGCATGTGGGAGTACGTTAGAGTGTTGGGATGGAGGGGCTGTTTGTAGATGCTTGTTCCTTGTGTTGTGTGGGTGGTGATAGAGAATTAAATTGTGTGGTGCGCGGAGATAGTGCAACGCTTGGCTGTTGTGTTGATTTGCAGGAGGGAGGGAATGGTTTATGTTGGATTTTCTGTTGGGCAAATGGCGCGTGAAGCGGCGGGAGGCTGCCGCTGTTTAGCGCTCCATGGTGGCGTGAGGCGTTCTTTGTTTGAAGTGCGTCAGTGGTATGGGATCATCTCATGGCTTGCATTGTGTTGTGGACGGTCGGTGGCGCCAGCGCTGCTTGCAGGGCAGCAGGTATTGTTGATTGCATTTGGCGCATGGGTTTGGCCATTATGAGCTTTTGATGATATGGTTTCCAGACAGTATGTCGCGATGGGGTGCGTCCTTGTTTGACGCCAGCATATATGCGTTTGTGAGTGGTCAATGGGTTCCCGCGCAGCGACGAGAGACTGTGGGGACGAAGGTAGAGCTGGGTGTGGGTAGAGGCGAGCATTGAAGGAACTGTAGAAGTGTGTTAGAGTGTTGGGATAGACGCGCTGTTTATAGACATTTGTCCCTTGGGTTGCGTGGCTGGGAATGAAGGGATTGCATTGCATGGGGTGCGGAGAGAGCAGGACGTTTTGCTGCCTTGTGCGGATTTGCAAAAGGGGGAGAAAGAATTGTTTGCGGCAGTAGATTTGTCAGCGGAATTAAAGGTATACGCTGAGTAGGTTTTCTGTTGGATAGATACCTCGTGAGGCGTTTCGAACCTTTGGCTGGGCAATATTGTTGACTAGCTTAATGAGACATCCTTTTTCGGAGTTGGTCAGTGGTATGGAAGCTTCACGCATGCGTGGGTAAGGTCTGCACTGTGTGGTGGGATGGCCGGTGGCGGCGTTGCTGCTTGCAGGGCAGCAGGCGTTGTTGATTGCATTTGGGGATTAGGTTGACCTTTACGAATTTGTGGTGATATGGGTTTCAGAAAGTGCGTCAGGATGGTCTACCGTCTTCCATAAACTCAGCATGTAGCTGTATGTGAGTGGCGGAAGAAGCTGGTGCAAGGGCGAAGGGACTGAATGGAGGACGGTAGAGGTAGGTGTGGGTAAAGGCAAGCATGGGACCATCTTTGGGAGTACGTTAGAGTGTTTTGACAGGACTGTTTGTGGACGTTTGTATCTTGTGCTGGCTGGGAGGGAATGGAGAATTACGGTGCGTGGTTCTCGGCGAGAATGCAGTTGCAGTTTTGGGCTTCGGCATTTTCGTTTGCAGGGGGGAGGGAATTATTTGCAGCAGTGGATTTGCAAAGGGAGTTGAAGGGATGTATGCGGTTAATTTTGTGTTGGATGCAGGCGTGTTTGCAAAGTGCGCCGCTGCGGTTGGCCAGCAGTGTCTGTTCGCTCGCGCAGGCCCTTGTTTGGAGTGGATTAGTGGTATGGGGGTTTCGCATGTGTTTGGGAATACTTTGCGTGGTTGGACGGCCGGTAGCGGCAGTCCTGCTTCGAAGGCAGCAAGCGTTGTTAATTGCATTTGGCGCATGGGCTTGGCGTTGATGCGTTTGTGGTGATATGGGTTTCAGCAGGTGCGTCGCGATGGGGTGGCTTCTTGTTTGACGTGAGCATGTCCTCGCTTGTGATGCGTGGATGGATTCTGATGCAGCGACGAAAAAAGAGTGTAGGAGACGGTGGCGCTGCGTGTAGGTCTGGGCGAGCACTGGAGGTACTGTGTGAGTGTCTTAGAGTGCTGTGTTGGGCTAGAATGGCTGCTTGTAGATGTTTGTTTTTTGCGTTGGGTGACTTTGGATGGGGGGTAACTTGCCTGGTGAGCAGGGGGAATGCAGCATTTGGCTGCTGCGTGGTGGTTTGCAGGAGGCAGGAAATGGATTGTGGTAGTGGATTTGCAAAGGGAATTGAAGGGATGCGTGCAATGGGTTTTGAGTGAGTTAAAGCAGATTAGATTGGTGCTGTGCGAGGGTGCCAGTGCTTCTCGCTCTCTTCTGTAAGGCGGTGTTTCTTTGGAGCGGGTGAATGTATGGGAGCGTCGCATGCGTTTGGCATTAGTTTGCATTGTGTTGAGCACGGTAGTTGGGGCCAGTGCTGCATGCAGGGCAGCAGGCTCTGTTGATTGCATTTGGCATATGGGTTTATCGTTGGTGAGTTTGTGGCGATATGGGTTTCAGCAGGTGGGTCGTGATGGGCTGCCGTTTTGTTTGACGTTAGCAAATGGTCGTTTGCGAATGGTGGGTTGATTCCCGCGCAACGACGGAGAGGCTGTGTGGAGGAAGGTGGAGCTGTGTGCATGTGGGGGCGAGCATTAAAGAACCTGTTGGAATGTGTTAGATTGCTGGGATAGAGGAGCTGTCTGCATACGGTTGTTTCTTGTGTTGTGTGGGTGGGGATAGAGAATTAAATAGTATGGTGTGCCGAGAGAGTGCAAAGTTTGGCTGCGGCGTGTTGGTTTGCAGGAGGGAGGGAATGGCTTGCGGCAGTGGAGGGGAGTTCGCGGCATGTGTGTGGCGGATTTATGCTACATGAAGGGGCGGTTGCACAGCTTGGTGTCTGGTGGCTTGGCGAGACCTCTGTTTGGAGTGGTGTGGGAGCGGCAGGTGTATTTGGGTATGGAGTGCGTTGCGTGATCAATGGCGGCTGTGTCGCAGGTATTGGGTTCAACGGGCGTTATTGATCGCGTTTGGCGCAGGGGATTGGCTTTTAAGAATTTGTGGTGATATGGGTTCCAGATGGTGCGTGGCGATGGGCTGCCGTTTTGTTTGATGTCAGCATACAGTCGTTTGTGAGTGATGGATGGATTCTCGTGCAGGGACTAAGGCTGTGGATAGAGGAAGGTGGAGGTGCTGTGGGCATGCGCCTGCATTGAAGGAACAATAGGAATGCGTTAGAATGCTATGATGGCAGCGTTATTTGGAGGCGTTAGGTTTTTGTGTTGGGTGTGTGAGGATGAAGGAATTGGTTGCGTCGCGTGAGGTGAAAATCAAACGTTTGGCGGCGCCGTGCTGGTTTGCCGGATCGATCGGCAGTGGATTTGCGGAGGGAGTTGAAGGCGTGTGTTGAGTGGATTTTGTGGTGGGCAAAGTAGTAGAGATGCCGTATTAAAGTGGGCAGTAGTGTTTGCTGGTTTGGCGAAGGGGTCCCTTAGGACAGTCTCAGTGATATGAGGGCGTCGCATGTGTTTGGGTGTGCAGTGCATTGGGTAGATGGGTGATCAGTGGCTGCGGCGGTGCAGGAAGGGAGGAAGGCGTTGTGTATTGTGTTTGGCGCATTGGTGGGCGTCTACGGTTTGGTGCTGGGACGGGGTTTAGCAAGTGCGTTGCAACGGGCTGCCCATTTTTCACGTCAGCTTGTAGTCTTTTGTGAGTATCGGATGGATCCGCGTGGATCCGCGTGCAGGAACTAGGGGACTGTATAGAAAAAGGTGGACCTGTCTGTAGGTATAAGGAAGGCTTGAAAGAACTATGGGAGTGTGTTAGAGTGTGGGGATACCAACGCTGTTTGTCGGCATTTGCTGCATGCCTGGGCTGGATGAAAATGGGGAATTCAGGTGAGTTTCGTTAGCCTGAAGTGGCGATGGCGTGTTGCTCTGGCTGTTGAATTGTAAGCAAAATTGAGGGGATTCGTTTGGCGGAATTGTAAGTGGGGAAGGAAGTGGGGAGCCGATGTTAGGCGGCAATCGAGCAGCAATTCCTGCTAACTGTGTCGGCGAGGGTTTTTGTTTACTTTATCAGCGGCATGGGAGCATTGCACGTTTTGGGGCATGAAGCGCATTGCCTGGATGGACGTTCTGAGGTAGCGCTGTCGCAAGAAGGAGAGCAGGCGTGTTTTTGGTTGCATTTATGGCATCGTGTGGGTGTCTATGGATTATGATGAGACGGGTTCCAGGCGGTGCGTCGCGATGGGCAGCTTTCTTCTTTCAAGTATGCATGCACTCTTCTGTGAGCGGTAGTTGGTGTGTCGTGCAGAGACAAAAATCTTGGGTAGAGAACGTTAAGCCAGGTGTGTGTATGAGCGGGCATTGAATGACCTGTTGGGGTGCTTTGAAGTGGCTGTAGGAGTGTGCTAGAGTGTTGCGATAGCAGAGTTGTCCGGAGTTTGCTGCCTGTATTGGGTGCGAGATAGTTACAGAATTATGCTGCGTCTGAGTGTGCAGGAGTGAGAGAATTGCTTGTTGCATCAGCGTTGCGAGCAGGGTTGAAGGGATCTCCTGCATGGACCTTGTGGTCGGGACAGGAATGGATGCGCGGTGTTGGGGTGCGGCTGCGTCACAGGCGACTACACGCTCAGGTCAAACAAGAAGGCACCCCATCCAGATGCACCTGCAAACCCAGGTCACCGCAAATTTATCAACGTCAGAACCGTTCACCAAATGCAATCAGCGGGAGGGGGCTTGCCGGATTGCCCTGTGCGAGCATTATGAATGCTTGGGTATGCATTGCACTGGGGTGGTCTACGGCGGTTGCAGTGTCGTATGCAGGGCATCAGACGCTGTTGATGGCGTTGGCGCATGCGGTGGGCGTCTGTGAATTTGTGGCGTGATGCATTCCAGCTGGTGCGTCGCGGTGTGCTGTCTTGTTACACCAAAGCATTTACTCGCTTGTGAGTTGTGAATGGAATCTCGAGTAAAGGCGTAGAAATTGGGTACACTTGTGGAGCTGAGCATTTTTGGGTGAGTCTGTGGTGTGGGTATGCTTTATGGAAGTGCAGTTGCGAAGGGACTTGAACTCAAGTGCTGGGTACAGTTGGGGGGCAAAGTAATGGAGATGCGGTGTTAAGCGGCGGTTGGCATGAGTGCCTGCTGGCTACGCGACGGGGGTTGCTGGATTGTCTCGGTGGCTTTCTGTGTGTGTCTGATCCAGTGCACTCTGTGTGCTGGCGGTCGTTGGCAGCGCTGTCGCAGGTAGGTACGGCAGCAGTCGTTGTTGATTGCATTTGCCGCATGGGGTGGGCGTCTGTGGGCTGGTGTCGAAACGGGTACCAGAAGGTACGTCCCTATGGGTTGCCTTTTGTTTACCTCAGCATGTGGCCGTTGGCGACTGGTGGTGGGAATCTCATGCGGAGACGAAATGACTTGGTAGAGTACCGTTGAGCTGGATGTGGGTATGAGCGAGCATTGGAGGAACTTTGGGAGTGTGTTACAGTGCTGAGACAGCAGCGCTGTTTGCCGGTGCTTGCTTCTTGTGTTGGGCGGGCGAGTACGGAGAATTAAGCTGTGTCGTGGCAGCCCAGAGTGCAGCGCTTAGCTGCGGGGTGTGGGTTTGCAGGAGCGAAGGTATGCTTTGCAGCAGTAGAGTTTCGAGTGGAGTTAGATGGGCGGTGGGGATGTTTTGCCAGGGAAAGAGGTGAAGAGACAATGCAAGATTAATGTTGGGAAATAGTATCTGTTAACTTGGCAATCGGGGTTGCTGGAGTGTCTCAGTGAATTGTGAGCATTTTCAGTGTTTGGGTATACATTGAATTGAATCTGTCGATTGTTGCGGTGCTGTCGCAGGTAGGGCAACAGGGGTTGCTGCTTGCATTTGGCGCATGGGGCGCGCGTTTGTGAATGCGTTACTGCGAATGTGTTACGAGATTTGATCCAGCGCGTACGTTGGGATATGCTCCTGTCTTCTTCTACGTCAGCATGCACTCAGTTGCGAGTGGCTCATGACCTTCTGTGCAGAAATGACGCAGCGGGTAAAGGATACGTGAGCTGGATGTGGGTATGGGCGAGCATTGGAGGAACTGTGAGAGCGCATTAGGCTGGTTTGATAGCAGTTTGCTGACGTTTCGAAGGGTTTTAGATGGGTAAGGATGGAGCTACGCCGTGTGAGGTGAGAGGGAAGCGTTTGGCTGCACTTTGCAGGATTTGCAGGCGCAAGGGAATGACATGTGGCAATAGATTTGCGAAGGGAATAAAAGTGATGCATGTGGTGAATTTTACGCTGGATAAAGGGGTGGCAGTTGGTACGAGGCTGTGGTTGGGCAGCGCTGTCTGTTAGATCGGCGAGGGGGTTGCTTGGACCATCTCAGTAGTATGGGAGAGTCGGACGTGTTTGGGTATGCATTGCATTGTGTGGGTTGACGGTCCATAACGACGGTGCCGCAAATAGGGGAGGAGCTGTTGCTGATGGAACTTGATGCATAGGGTTGGTGCCTATGGATTCATGGCGAGATTGGTTCTAGCAAGTGCGTCGCGATGGACTGCCTTTATCTTTCACGCCATCATGTAGTCATTTGCGAGCGGTGAATGAAGGCTCGTGCGGAGACGAAGGGACTGGGCAGGGGAAGGTGGTTTGTCTTAGTGTGGGCGAGTGTTGAAGGAACTCTCAGAGTGCGGTAGATTGTTGGGATAGCAACGTTGTTCGTCGGTGTTTGGGTGAGAATGGAGGTTTACACCGCGTGGTGTGAGGAGAGTGAAATGCTTGGCTGCGGCGTGTCGTTTTGCATTAGCGAACGCATATTTTGTGGCAGTGGGTTTGCGGACGGAGTTGAGTCGATGCGTTAGGCACATTTGCTGCGGGAGAGAGACGTGCCGGTGGGGCGTAAGGCTACAGTTTGGCTCCGGTGCCTGCTGGCTTAGCGAAAGGCTGTGTTGGAATGTTTCTATCGCTTTTGACCGTTTCCAGTGCTTGGAAATCGACTGCATTGTGTTGGGCGATGGTGGGTGGCGGTTGTGTTGCAGGCAGGAACGCAGGCGTTGCTGAGCGCTTTCGGCGCATGGGCACATGGGGTGGGAGTCTATGAATTTGTGGCGAGGTGCTTTATAGCAAGTGCGTCGCGATGGGCAGCCTTTTCCTTGCACGTCAGCATGCATTCGTTTGTGAGTGGTGGAATTTGGTGCTGAGAAGAAGGAACTGGGTAGAGGAAGGTAGAGGCGTGTGTGTGCCTGTGGGCGAGTAGTGCAGGAACTGTGGGGGTGACTCACAGTGTTGGGATAGTAGATGTGCTTGTAGGTGTCCTTTTGCTTGCTTTGGGCTGGAAATAGTGAAACAGGCTACGTTGTGTGAGGTGACAGAGAAACGTTTGGCTGCGACGCGTGAGTTAGGAGGAGCGTAGGTGTGCGTTGCGGCAGTGGAGGTGCGCGTGCAATTCCAGAGATATATGATCGGTGGGATTGAGGCTGGGTCATGAAATGGATATGCGATCCCCGGATGCAGTTGGGTCGCAGTGTCTGCTGATTTGGCCAGGGGGGTGCCGGACCGTCTCGGTTGTTTTTGAGCGTTCTGAGTCTTTGGGAATGCATTGCCATGCCTGGGTCGACGGTCGGTTGCGGCGGTGTCTTATGTAGGGCAGCAGACGTTGTTGCTCGCGTTTAGCCCATGGGGTGGGCGTCTGTGGATTTGTGGCGAGATGGGTTTTAGCAAGTGCGTGGCGATGGGCTGTTGTCCTCTTATACGTCAGCATGCATGGCGAGCGAGGAATAAAGGAACTGTGGGAGTGCTTTAGAGTGTTCGGATTGCAGGCTTGCCTTTAGGTGGTTTTTGCTCGTTTTTGGTGTGCATACATGGAGAATAACGTTGCGGATTGTTCTGTTGGATTGAAACGTTTGGGCGGGGCGTGTCAGTTAGCAGGAGCCGGGGAACGGCTTGTGGCAGTGGATTTGCGAAGGGCGTTAAAGGGTTGTGTTTTGCGTGGTGTGAAAGGGCGTGGAGATGCGGTGTTAACCACGGATTGTTCAACAGTGGTTGATAGCTTGGCTACGGGTTTGTTTGGACTGTGTCAGTGGTATGGGAGCCTCTCATTTGTTTGGGTACATAACGCATTGTGCTGGTGGAGGATAGGTGGCGGAGGTGTCACATGTAGGGAACGGCTCGTCGTTGATTTCATTTGGTCCATGTGTTTGGCGATTATGAATTTGTGGCGAGATTCGTTTTAGCAAGTGCGTCGCAATGGGCGACCTTGTTGTTTGACGTCAGCATGCAGCCGCTTGTGAGGGATGAGCGAAGGTTCGTGTAGAGACGGAGGGACTACGTGGAGGATGGTGGAGCTGGATCTGCGTTATGGGTTAGCATTAACGGATCGGTGGGAGTGCTTCTGGGTTGGGGTGATAGCAACGCTGTTTGTAGGTTTTTGTTGCTTGAGTTGGTTGAACGAGAATGGAGGATTAGCCTGCATCATTCGAGCTAGGAGTGATATGATTCTCTGCAACGTGTGTGAGCTTGCAGGGGCGATGGTATGTTGAGTGGCAGTGGAGTTGGCAGCTGAGTTGACCGGATGTGTTGGGTTGATTTGGTGATAGTTAAAGATGTGGAGGTGCGGTATCCGGGTGCGGTGGAGTAGCGGTGTCTGCTAGTTGGGCGAGGAGTTTTTGCGGAGTGTCTCGGTTGTTTTTGAGCGTTGTGAGTGTTTGGGAACCCAGTGCATTGCGTGGGTGGACGGTTGGTGGCGGCGGTGTCACATGTAGAGCGTCAGGGGTTGCCAGCAGCCTTTGGTGTATTGGGTGGGTGTATATATGGGTTTGTGGCGAGATGGGTTTTAGCAAGTGCGTCGCAATGGACGACCTTGGTCTTTGACGTCAGCATGTTGTCGTTTGTGGATGATGAGCGAAGGTTCGTGTAGAGACGGAGGGACTACGTGGAGGAAGGTGGAGCTGGATCTGCGTTATGGGTTAGCATTAACGGATCGGTGGGAGTGCTTCTGGGTTGGGGTGATAGCAGCGCTGTTTGTAGGTTTTTGTTGCTTGAGTTGGTTGAACGAGAATGGAGGATTAGCCTGCATCATTCGAGCTAGGAGTGATATGATTCTCTGCAACGTGTGTGGGCTTGCAGGGGCGATGGTATGTTGAGTGGCAGTGGAGTTGGCAGCTGAGTTGACCGGATGTGTTGGGCTGATTTGGTGATAGTTAAAGATGTGGAGGTGTGGTATCCGGGTGCGGTGGAGTAGCGGTGTCTGCTAGTTGGGCGAGGAGTTTTTGCGGAGTGTCTCGGTTGTTTTTGAGCGTTGCGAGTGTTTGGGAACCCAGTGCATTGCGTGGGTGGACGGTTGGTGGCGGCGGTGTCACATGTAGAGCGTCAGGGGTTGCCAGCAGCCTTTGGTGCATTGGGTGGGTGTATATATGGGTTTGTGGCGAGATGGGTTTTAGCAAGTGCGTCGCAATGGTCGGCCTTATTGTTTGACGCCAGCATGTTGTCGTTTGTGGATGATGAGTAAAGGCTCGCGCAGCGACGGAGATACTACCTGGGAGAAGCCGGCAGTGAGTTTGGGTATGGGCGAGCGCTGAACGATATGGGGTGATGAGCTAGAGTGGGAGAATTACTGGTTTATTTATTATATTTGCGCGTGCACTTTGTTGGCTGTGTGAGTATGGAGAATTAAGCTGAGTCGTGTGAGGAGAAAGTGAAACGTTTATCTGCTCCGTGTGGGCTTACAGTAGCGAAGGCATGCTGAGGGGCACTGGAGTTGGGAACTGAGTGGCGTGCTGGGTGGATCTGGTGCTAGGGAGAGAGCTTACGATGCGGCATGAGAATGCGTTTGGGCAGCGGTATCTGCTCTATTGGTATCTCCTGTCTAAGCGACGGGGGGTGGCGGACGGTCTCGGCTGTTTTTGAGCGTTCTGAGTCTTTGGGAATGCATTGCCATGCCTGGGTCAACGGTCGGTTGCGGCAGTGTCGCATGCAAGGCAGCAGGCGTTGTTGCTCGCGTTTAGCGCATGGGGTGGGCGTCTATGGATATGTGGCGAGATGGGTTTTAGCAAGTGCGTCGCGATGGGCTGTCGTCTTCTTCGACGTCAGCATGCATTCATTTGTGAGTGGTAGATGGATTCTCTTGCAGAGACGAAGCTATTGGATGGAGGAAAGCTGGTGTGGATGTGGGTAATGGCGAGCGAGGAATAGAGGAACTGTGGGAGTGCTTTAGAGTGTTCGGATTGCAGGCTTGCCTTTAGGTGGTTTTTGGTTGTTTTGGGCGTGCGTGGATGGTAAATTAAGCTACGTCGTGTTCGGTAAGAGTGAAACATTTGGGTGGGGCGTGTGAGTTAGCAGGGGTGACTGCATGCCGTGTGCTCATGCAGCTTCGAGCTGGGCTGGCAGGATGTTTTGGGCGGATCTTTGGGTGGGGGAAAACATGAAGTTGCGATGTAAGGGCGCAGTTGGTCGGCGGCATCCATTGTTTTGGCGAGAGCCATTGGTTGAGAGTTTCTATCCTTTGCGATCGTTTTGAATGTTTGGGCATGCTGCGCATTGCCTGCGTGGACGTTCGGCGGCGGCGTTGCTAGCATTAGGTGCATGGGGTGGGCCACCAGCAATTTGTGACGACATGGATTTTAGCAAGTGCGTCGCGATGGCCTGCTGCCTCCATTCGCGTCAACATCTAGTTTGTGAGTGGTGGATGCAGTCTCGCGCGGAGAGGAGGGCACTGGGCAGAAGAACGTTGACGTGGGTGTGGGTATGGGCGAGCGCTGGAGGGACTGTGGGGCTGCGTTGGAGTGTTCTTAGAGCATTGTTGCTTGTAGGTGTATTTAACGTGTGCTAACCTTGGGGGGTTGCAAAATTAAGCTGCTTCGTGTGGGGTAACGGTGAAGCGTTTGGCTGTGGCGTATCAATTAGCAGCAGAGGAAGTGTGATTCGTGGCAGTGGAGTTGTGAGCGGAGTTGAATAGAAGTGTTGGATGGACTTTGTGATGGGGACAGGCTTGAAGATGCGATGTAAGAGTGTGTTTGGGCAGCGGTGTCTGCTGGTTGAGCGAGGGGAATTGCTGGACTCTTTCTGCCGTGCGTGCTTGGGCGTTTTGAGTACTTAGGAATCTAGTTGTTTGCGTGGGTGGAGGGTCAGTAGCGGCGGCAGCGTATGCGGGACTGTAGGCATTGTGGAAGGCGGTTGGCACATAAGCTGGGCATGCATGAGTCTGTGGCGAGTTCGGTCCCAGCAAGTGCGTTGCGGTGGGCTGCCTTCTTGTTTCAAGTCAGCATGCAGTCGTTTGGTCTATTGCATCCTGTGAAGGGAGGCTGGTAGAGGGTAGAGAAGCGGTGAGCGGGCTGCGAGTATGCGGGTACGGGGTATGATGTAGCATTGACGGAACGGGTCAAGAAGCCGCGTCCTCTGTACGCTGTTATTTCGTGTGTTGGATGGTTGAGGATGGAGAACTGCGTGTCGTTGTGTGAGGTTAGCGTGCAGAATTTGACTGTGGCGGGTGAGCTAGCAGGAGCGGAGCGAGGTATGCTGTGTGGCAGTGGAGTTGCGAGCGGAGTAGAAAGGAAGTGTAGGATGGATTTTCTGGTGTCGAAAGAAGTGAACATGCTGCGTAAGGGTGCGGCTGGTCAGCGGTGTCTGTTGGCTGGGTGAGGGGGCTTAGTGGAGTGGCTCAGCAATTGGGAGGGTGTTTAGTGTTTCGGTATGAAGTGCATTGCGTCCGTCGATGATCGGTGGCCGGTGGCGGCAGTGGCGCAGCGGGGGAGCATAAATTGTTGCTGGCTTTTGACACATGCGCTGGGCGTCTGTGAGCTTGTGGCGAGGTGGCTTTTAGCAAGTGCGTCGCGAGAGGCTCGTCGCTTCTTTCATGCCGGCATGTAGCCGTTTGTGGGTAGCCGGCGATGTCCTACGTAGAGGGGAAGGCAGTGGGTAAAGGAACGCTAAGGTGGAAGCGGGGATGGATGAGCGCTGAAGGAAGTGTGGGAGTACGTTAGAGTGTTGGTGTAGGAGGGCTCTTTGTCCCTGTTTGTTTCTTGCATTGGGGGGGCTGCAAATGAAGAATTAAGTTGCGCGGTGTGCGGAGAGAGTGAACTGTTGGGCTGCGGCGTGTGAGTTAGCAGGGACGAGGCTGTGTGGCTCTGGAGCTGCGACCTGGCTTTAACGGATGCCCTGAATAGATATTGCAGTGCGGGGACAAAGGAAGAGGCTGTGTAAGGCTAGAGTTGATTCGCGGGGTCTGCTGGTGTGGCTCTGAGCTTGGTTGGAATGTCTCTACCAATTGCGAGCTTATCGAGTGTTTGGGAATCCAGTGCATTACTTAGGAAAGGGTGGGTGGCAATGGTGTCGCAGGCAGAGTGCCTTTTGCTGTTGATGACACTTGGCGAATGGGGTGGCCGTTTATGAATTTGTGGTGATATGGGGTTTAGCAAGTGCGTCGTGATGGGCCGCCGTCATCTTTCGAGTCACCTTGTCGCCGTGCATGATTGGTGGATGGATTCTCGTGCAGAGAGGAAGTGACTGAGTAAAGGGCCGTTGAGGCGGATGTATCTATGGGCGAGCTGAACGAAGTGCGGGAGTCTGTTAGAGCGTTGGAACGGCAGAGCGTTTAGCACATGCGTTTTGCTTGTATCGGATGGATGACGATGGACAGTTAGGCTGCGAGGCGTGAGGAGAGAGTGATACGCTTATCTGCGGTGTGGGGGTTTGCAAAAGGTATGTTTTGTGACAATGAAGTTGCTAGCGGAGCCGTAGGACATGTTTTGGGTCGATTCTGTGGGAAGAAGCAGAGACGCGATGTTGAGCGATTCTTCTACAGGGATGTTTGCTGGATCGGCGAAGGCTTTCTTTTGTCGGGCGTATGGTATGCAGTGTATTGCGTACGCCGAAGGTCGATTGCTATGGACCTGTGGTGCGATGGGTTCCAGCAAGTGCGCCGCTATGGGCTGGCTTCGGCTTTCGCGCCAGCAGGTGGCCATTTCCCAGAAACGAAAAAACTGGGTAGAAAGCTGACGTTAAGGGATGCCCTGAGCGGGTATTGTAGTTGGGAAACGTTGCAAGAGGCTATGTAAGGCTGGAGTTGAACCGCGGGGCCTGTTGGTGTGGCTGTGAGCGTGGTTGGAGTGCCTCTGCTATTTGCGAGTGTTTCGAGTGTAACACCTCTAATATACACTATTGGAGCTGGAATTACCGCGGCTGGTGGCACCAGACGTGCCCTCCAATTGTTACTCTGGAAGGGTTTTACATTCCATCATCCCAATTCCAAAGCATAAAATGCCGTGTATTGTTACTTCTCGTCACTACCTCGGAACTGTTTCCGCTGGGTAATTGAGAGAGTGAACTGTCTGGGTGCGGCGTGTGAGTTAGCAGGGACGAAGCTATGCGGCTGTGGAGTAGCTAGCCGACTTTAAGTGGAGCTGAGGAGGTGGGCGTATTTGTGGGAGTTCGATAAAGTGTTCTCATAACAGCGTTGGTTTCAGGCCTTTAGAGCTTATGTTGGATAGGCGGGTATGCAAATGAGAGTGAAGCGCCTTGCTGAGACGTGAGGATTTTCAGGAGCGAAGGTATGCTTTGTAGCACTGGAGCAGCGAGCTGAGTGGTAGGGATGTGTGGGATGTGTTAGGGTGTGGTGAAGGCGTGAAAATGTGGTGTTAGAGCACAGCAGGGCAGCGGTGTCCGGTGCCTCGGTGAGAGGCCGAGGGGCTTTGTTGGAATATGTCTGTTGTTTTTGAGCGTTCTGAATGTTTGGAAATATACTACTTTGCCTAGGTTGGCAGCCGGTGGTGGCAGTGTTGCAAGTAGGAAGCAGGGATTGCTGCTGGGATTTAGCGTATGAGATGGGGGCCTATGAACTTGTGGCGAGAGGGGTTTTAGCAAGTGCGTCGCGATGGGCTGCGGCCTTCTTCCGCATCAGCATGCAGTCCTTTGTGAGTGGTTGAGTGGATTCTCGTGCGGAGACGAGGGCACCGGGTAGAGGAATGTTGAGGTGGGTAACGGCATGGCGCTGAAGGGACTGTGGGAGTGCGCTAGAGTGTTGGGATAGAAGGGAGAGCAGCCCTGCGTGTAGGTGCTTGTTGCTTGCTAGGTGTGTGGGGATGGAGCTGCGTCGCGCGTGGAGAGAGTGATACTTTGCGCTGTGATTTGTGGTATAGCAGGGGAGAAAGCACGTTTGGTGGCAATGGAGCTGCCAGCAGAGTTGAAGGGAAGCGTTAGGTGGATTGCGTGGTAAGGAATGAACTGAAGAGGCATTGTTTGGCTAAGGTTAGCAGCGCGTTCTGCGGGCGTGCTGAGGGGTTTTCGATGGGCTGACGAGGCCGTTTTAGAACGTTTTGAATTTTTAGCAATCCACTGCACTGCGTCGATCGGCGATCGATAGCGGCGGCCTCGCAGACAGGGCAGCATGCGTTGTTGTCGACATTTGGCGCACGGGGTGGGCGTCCATGAATTTGTGGCGAGTTGGCTTGCAGGTGGTGCGTCACGATGGGCTGCCGTCTTTTTTCATTTCAGTACCTACCCATGTAAAGAGTTTTCGGATGGAGTCTTTAGCGGATACTGTAGGTATTGCCTGAGAGTGCGCCGTAGGGCAAAGCTGGGAGGCGGTTGTGTCGCTGGTAAGGCAGCAGGGGTTGCTGATGGCATTAAGTGCATGGTGGGGGCGCCAATGGATTTGTTTCGAGACGGGTTCCAGGTCGTGCGTCGCAATGGAATGCCTCTCTTCATGCCAGCATGAACTATTTGCTGACTCCTACTCAATGGTGTCTCGTGAAGAGACGATGTTACTGGGTAGAGGAACGGTGAGTTGGGCTATGAGCGAGCATTGGAGGAACTGTGGGAGTGCGTTAGAGTATTGGGGCAGCGGTTTTGTTTGTAGGTGCTTGCTGCTTGGATGGGCGAGCATGAAGAATTTAGCTACGTGGTGTGATGTGAGAGTGAAGCGTTTCTTTGCGATGTGTGACCTAGCAGGAGCGTTGGCATGCGTTGTGGTAATGGCGTTGCGAAGGGACTTGGCGGACTGCGTTTCGTGCATTGACTGCTAGGGCAAGGCTTTGGAGGCCTTGTTAGGCGGCGGATGGGCAGCGGTATCTCTGTTGGCTTGGCGAAGGATCTATCGAGCTGTCTCAAGTTTTTGTGAAGTAGTGCTTGGGACCTCAGTACGGCGATGTCGCAGGTAGTGTAGCAGGTGTTACTGATGGCCTTTGGCGCACAGGGTGAGCCTCTATGGATTTGTGGCTAAATTGTTTAGCAAGTATGCCGCGATGGGTTGCCGTTTTCTTCCACTACAGGATGAAGCCATTTTTGAGTGGTAGATGGACACTCCTGTAGAGACGAAGGGACTGGGTAGAGGAAGGTAGAGCTGTCTTTCGGTACGAGTGATTATTGAAGGAACTGTACGAGTGCCGTAGACTGTTGGAATGGCAGGGCGGTTTGCAGATGTTTTTGCTGGTATTGGATGAACAATGATGGATAATTATGCTGTGTCGTATGAGGAGAGAGCGACACGCTTGGGTGAGGGGTATGGGCTTCTCGGGAGCAGTGGAATGTTTTGTGGCAGTGGATTTGCAAATGGAGTTGAAGAGCTGTGGGTGGGCTTGGGGCTTGGGAAGGAAGTGGAGGTGCCTGATAAGACTGAGGCTGGGGAGCGGTGTCCACTGGCTTGGTGAGGGGATTTGCTTGACTATCTCTGTCAGTTTGAGCGTTTTTGCAATTTACGAATCGACTGCATTGTTTGAGTAGACAATTGGTGCCGGCGGTTTCCCATTTAGGGCAGCAAGCCTTGTTGATGGCATTTGGCGCGTGGGATGGGCGCCTATTGATTTGTATTTGTGCCAAGGTGGGTTCCAGCTCGTGCGTCGCGATGGGCTGCCTTCGTCTCCCGCGTCAGGACTCAGTCGCGTCTGAGTGGGCTATGACGTCCTCTGCAGAGACGCCGCTGCTGAGTAGAAGAAGGGTGAGCTAGGTGTGCGCGTATGGGCGAGCATTGAAAAAAATGTGAGACACCTTCAGATTGCTGGGATGGAAGGTTTGTGTGTGGGGCGTTTGTCTCTGTGATGAGCGTTGGCAGGGGCGAAGATATGGGTGGAACGGGTCCTGGGGAAAGAAGCCGAGATGCGGTGTTGAACGGCGATTGGGCATCGGTGGAAGCTTGCTTGGTGAGGGGTTTTTGTGGGCTGTCCTAGTCGTTTTCAACCCTTCATTTTGTGTGGGTATATAATCGGGAGCGGTTGTGTCGAAGGTAGGGCAGCATGAGCTGTTGATGGCGCTTGGCGCATGGGGTGGGCGTCTATGGAGTTGGGCGGAGATGGCTTCCAGCTGGTGCGTAGGGAAGGGCTGCCTTCTTCTTTCACTTCAGTATGCAGCCGCTTGCGAGTGGTGGATGGAGTCGCGCAGGGATGGGCGAGCGTTGAAGCAACTGTGGGGATGCGCTACAGTGTTAGGGTAGCAACGTTGTTTGTCGGCGTTTGCGACGGGTGTGAAGCGCTTGGCTGCCGCGTTTCCGGGTGCAGTAACGCAATTATGGTTTGTCTCAGTGGAGTTGCGCGAGGAGTTGAAGGGATGCGTTGGGTGGAATCGCTTTTAGAGAAACAAAGTGGAGTTGCGGTGCGTAGCTGCGGGTGGGCAGCAGTATCTGTTGGGTTGACAAGGGGATTTGTTGAACTGAATGACCCGTTGGCGGGCGTAGCCAGCGTTTGGGCATCGACTGCTTTGCACGAATCAAAGGTCGAGTGCAGCGGTTCCGCAGGTACGACAGCATGCGGTGTTAATCTCATTTGGCGCACGAGGTGGGCGTTAACGGATCTGGGGGGAGACGGCTTCTAGCAAGTGCGTCGCGATGAACTGCCGTGTCTTTAATTTCAGTATGGAGCCCTCTGTGAGTGGTAGGCATATTCTGGCGCAGAGACGAAGGTAGTAGGTAGAGGAGGGATAGGAACGTTCAACTGAGTGTGAGAATGGGTGAGCATTGGAGGAGCTGTGGTAGTGCGTTAGCATGTGGCAATTGCAAGGTTGTTTGTACCTGCTTCTTTCTTGTGCTAGGTGGAAGAGAATTAAGAATTAAGCCCGCTAGTGTAAGGTGTGAGTGGGAGGTTTGGGTGCGGCATATGCGTTGGCAGGAGCAAAGGCATGTTTTGCGGCAGAAGAGTTGCCGGCGGGGTTAAAAGAATGACTTGGATGCTTTTTGGCATGAAGCAGGTGTGGTGATGCGGAGTTTGCCGGCGGTTTGGCATCGGCGTCTGCCGGCTTGGTGAGGGGCTTTGTTGGACTGAATCAGTGGTTTGTGGCAGTTTTTGGGAATCGACTGCATTGCGTGGGCCGGCAGTTGGAGACAGTTGTTTTTGCGCGCAGCCTAGCATGCCTTGGTGAGTGCATTTGGCCCATGCGGTAGGCGTCTACGAATTGGGATAAACACGGGTTTCAGCTCGTGCGTAGCGATAGGCTTCCTTCTTTCACGCCAGCATGAAACCGTTTGTGAGTAGCCGATGGCGTCTAATGGAGAGGCAAACAATTGGGTAGGGGGACAGTGAGTGGGTAGTGGGTATGGGCGAGCGTTGTAGGAGCGGTCGAAGTGCGTTTGATTGGTGGTATATCAGCGTTGTTTGTAGGCATTCGCTGTTTGTATAGTTTCCGCGAAAGTGAAAAATTACGCTGCATCGTATGCGGGGAGAATGAAGCGTTTGGCTATGGCGTGTGGATGTGGAGGAAAGGAGGCAAGCGTTGCGGCATTTGAGTTGCTACCTGAGTTGAAGAGGCGTGTTGGGTGGACTGTGCGGTGGTGAAAGAAGTGGAGTGGTGGGGCTGGGCAGCGATCGGACAGCGGTATTTGGTGGCTTGGCGAAGCGAGTTGTGAGGCTATCCCAGTCTTTTGCAAGGGTAGCAGCGTTTGGATTTCGACGCCCTTGAGTCGGCTGAAGGTGAGTGGCTTGTATGCCGCAGCTAGGGCAGCAGGAATTGTTGATGGTGTTTGGCACATGGGCTGGGCGTCCGTAAATTTGTGGCGGTATGTGTTCCAGCTGGTGCGTAGCGATATGCTGCCGTCTTGTGCCAGCATCGTCTGCGAGTGGTGGATGGAGTCTTGTGCAGAAACGAAGGGATTGGATAGAGGATGGTGGAGGGGGGGGCGCGTAATAGATAATATTGAAGGGACACTGGCAGTGCATATGAGTGTTAGGGTAGCAGCGTTGTTTGTCGGCTCTTGCGGCGGGTACTGGGTGAGGGAGCATGGAGTATTAAGCTGCGTCGTGTCAGGAGAGAGTGAAACGTTTGGCCGCGGGGTGTGGGACTGCAGGAGCTAGTTTTTTTTTGTGGCAGTGGTGACAGTGGGGGGTGCGGAATGAGTTGAAGGGCTGCGCTGGGTGGTCTTGTTCGTGAGGAACGACGTGGGAATCCAGTGTAAGTCGGCGGTTAGGCTGCTGTATCTGCCAGCTTGACGAGGGGCGTTCGTCTACTGCCTTAATCGTTTGGGATCGTTGAATGCATTTTGGGAGCCAGTGCATTGCATGTAGCAAATGTGGGTGGCGGTTGTGCCGCCATGTGGGGCAGCATGCCTTGTCAATGGTGTTTGGCACATGCGGCAGGCGCCTATGCACTTGCGGCGATATGGACTCCAGCAGGTGCGTTGGGAACTTGCCTTTTTTCACGTCAGCGAGCACTCGCTTGTGAGTGGTGAATGGAGTATCGTGCAAGAACGAAGGTACTGCGATGAGGAGCGTTAAGGTGGGCGTGGCTATGTGCGAGCGCTGTACTAACTGTGTTGACTGCTATTAGCGCACCATTGTTGTTTCTAGGTTGTTGTTTCTTATGGTGTGTTGTGGTGGTGAGAGTGGAGAGTTAAGTTGCGTCTTCTCAGGAGCGAGTGAAGAGTTTGGCTGTGAGGCATGAGCGTGGAGGAGCGTAGGCATGCGTTGTGGCAGTGGGCTGCGAGCGTAGTTGAAGGCAAGTGCTGGATAGATCTTGAATATAGGCATGCAGATGCGGTGTATGCCTGCAGCAGGGCAGCATGTAGGCAGCATGCGTTGCTGCATGCGTTGCTGAAGGCGTTTGGCGAATGGGGTGGGCGCTTATGAATCTGTCGCGAGATGGGTTGCAGCAAGTGCGTAGCCTTGGGCCGCTTTATTCTTTCATGTCAACATACAATCATTGCTGAGGGCTGGAGTCTCGTGAAAACGTGTGGTTAGAGAAAGGCTGAGGTGGGCGTGCTTATGAGCTAGCGTTATAGGCATGTGAGAGTGCTATAGCGTTTGCGGACTGCAACGTTGTTTCTCGGCGGTTGTGGCAGGTGCTGGGTGGGTGAGCATGGACGTCAAGCTGCATCGTGTGAGGTGAGTGCGAAACACTAGCCTGAGGAGTGTGGGTTTGCAGTAATGAAGGTATGCTTTGTGGCAGTGAAGTGTTGGTTGGAATTGGGGGTGAGGAATGACATGAAGATACGGTGTAAACTTGCGGTTGGGCAACGGTGTGTGCGGGCTTGGCGAGGCTTTACTGGACTGTCTCAGTCTTTTGTAAACGCTTTCGGCTAACGATGGCACTGTGTGGCGGTTATGTCGAAGGTAGGGCAATACGCGTCGTTTATTGTTTTTGGCGGATGGAGCGGGTATTGATGAATTCCTGACGTGGGCGGATCCAGCAAGTGCGTAGCTATGGGCTGCCTTCTTTCCCGTCGACATGCATTCGTTTGTGAGTGGTGGATGGTGTCGCGTGCATATGCAAGGCTTGTAGATAAATGGAAGTTGAGGTGAGCGTAGGTATGAGTGAGCGTTGAAGGATATGCAGGAGTGCATAAAAGTGTTGGGATTGCAGTGCGTGCTGCTTGTGTTGGGGAGACGAGGATGGAGAATAAAACTGCGTCGTGTGAGGGGGAAGTGAAATACTTGGCTGCGGGGTGTAGGCGTACGGGAACGAGTGAACTGTTTGTGACAGTGGAGTTGCGAAAGGAGGCGGAACGAGTGTGGTGTGTAGAGTTGGTGGTTGGGAAGAACCTAGAGGTGCACTATACTGCTGCGGGTAGGTAGCAGTGCCTGCTGCCTTGGGGAGGGGATTTTCCGTACTGCCTCTGATATTTGCGAGCGTTTTCAGTGTTTGGGTAGGCAATGCATTGCGTACGTCGCCGGTCGGTGGCGGCGGCGTCGCAGGCAGGGCAGCAGGAGTCGTTGCTGGCATTTGGCACATGGGGCGGGCGTGTAATAAGTTGCGGAGAGACGGTTTTCAGCAAGTGCGTCGCGATGGGCTGGCATTTTCTTCCGCGCCAGCATGCAGTCGTTTGTCAGTGGTGTATAGACTGTAGGAATGAAGTATGAGAAACGGTGAGCTGCGTGTGGGTATGGGCGAGCATTGAAGAAACTATGGGAGTGCGTTAAAGCCTTTGGATAGTAGCTTTGCTTGTAGGCATTTGCTGTTTGTGTTGGGTGTATGAAAATTGAGAGTTAAGCTGCGTCGTGTGATGTGAGAGTGAAACATTAGGCTACGGCTGCTGAGGTAGCAGGATTGTAGCCATGCGTTATGAAAGAGAGGTTGCGCGGGCAGTTCAAGGGGTGCGATAGGTGGAATTCGTGCAGGGGAATGAATTGGATATGAGATCTTGGGAGGCCGTTGGGTAACAGTGTCTTCTGGCTTGAGAGGGGGGGTTCGTGCACCGTCTCGTCTGGGGTTTCTAGCGTCGCATGCTTTTGGGATTCAGTGGGTTGCACGGAGTAAAGCTCTGAGACGGTTGTTTCGTAGCTACGGTAGCATGGATTGTTGATGGCATTTAACGCGGGGTGGGCTTCTGTGGATTTGCGGGGAGATGGGTTTCAGCAAGTGCGCCGAGATGGGTTGCTGTTCTCTTCTACCTCAGGCTGAATTCGTTTGTAAGTGGCCGATGTAGTCTCGTTTATAGGCGAAGGCACTGGCTAGAGAATGGTGGAGCTGTCGGTGCGTATGGGCTAGCATTGAAAGGACTGTGGTAGTGCGGCAGAGCCTAGGCATAGCAGCATTTTTCGTACATGTTTGCTTCTTGCGTTGGCTGGGTACGAGTGGGGAGTTAAGCTTTGTCGTATGAGGAGAGATTGAAACGTTTGGCTGCGGCATGTGACCTTGCAGGAGGGAAGGAGTGTTTTAGAGAAGTGGATTTGCGATACAAATTGAAGGGTTTAGTTTGGTGAAGTTGTTGGTGGGG
Organism: Eimeria praecox; assembly: GCA_963920595.1. Lineage (NCBI taxonomy): Eukaryota > Apicomplexa > Conoidasida > Eucoccidiorida > Eimeriidae > Eimeria > Eimeria praecox. The sequence continues at coordinate 3,750,627 of OY986953.1, forward strand.
AATGCAATAGAGAGACAGTGTAAGGCTCCCGATGGGCAGCGGCTTCTGTTAGTTTGGCGAGGGGGCTAGTTGGGCTGCCTGAGTCTTTGATGAAGTCGCATATTCTTGGGAGGCGACTGCATTGCATGAGCGGATGACGGGTGCCGATTTTGTCCCAGACAGGGCAACTGGATCTGTTGCATTTGGGGCATGGGGTGGGCGTCAGTTTATCTTGTGTCGCGATGGGTCCCAGCAAGTGCGCTGCGATGGGCTGCCTTCTTGCAGGCCAGCATGTTGTCCCTGGTGAGTGGTCGATGTAGTCCTGCGCTCAGACAAAGGTAGTGAGTAGAGAAAGGCGGAGCTGAGTGTGGGTATGGGCGAGGTTTGAAGAAGCTGTGGGGGTGCTTTAGAGCGGTGTGATAGCTTATTGCTTCTGTTGGATGTGTGAGAATGAAGGTTTTAGGTGAGCTGTGTGAGATGAGAGTGAAACGGTTCACTGCGGCATGTGGGTTTCCAGGGCTGAAGGTACGTTTTGTGGCAGTGGAGTTGCGAACTGAGTTGGGGGATGTGCTGGATGGATTTCGCGGTCGGAAAGGGTGTGGTTGCGTTGCTGGACGGCGGTTGGGCAGTGGTGGTCTGGATTGGCAAACGGGTCTGCTGCGCTCTTTGGTTGGTTTACGCGAGTCGGGAGTGTTAGGGAATGGAATCCATTGTGCAGGTTGATGGTCGGCAGGGCTGAGTCGCAGGTAGTGCAGCCTGCGTTGTCGACGACATTTGGCTCACAGGGTGGACGTCGGTGATTTTGTCGAGACGGGGTCCAGCAAGTGCGTCGCGATTGGCTACCTTTTTTTTAGACGTCAGCACTTAGTCGTTTGCCTCTGGTGGATGGAGTCTCGTGCAGAGACGAAGATACTGGATAGAGGAAGGTGGAGGCGGATTTGGGTATGTGCGAGGGTTGGAGGAAATGTATGGGCGCGCTAGAATGTTGGGATCGGAGTACTGTTTGTAGGGGTTTGCTGCTTGTGCTGTTCTGGATGGGTGCTAATGGAGAATAAAGCGGCGCCGTGTGAAGTGAGAATGAACTGTTGGGCTGTGGGGTGTGAGTTATGAGGAGCGAAGGTATTTTGTTGTGAGTGGAGTTTCGAACGGAGTTGAAGGGATGTGTTGGGTGGCATTGGCGGTGGGGACAGGCGGGCCGACGGGGTTTCGGGGACGGTTGATTAAGAATGCCTGCTGGCTTGTCAGCGGCCTTTGCTCTCCTATATTGGGCTGTCACAGTCTTTTATGAGCGTCGCAAGTCTTTAGGCATAGACTGCATTGCGCGGATCAGGGCTCGGTGGCGGTTGTGTCGGAGGTAGAGCAGTAGGCATTGTTGATGGCCTTTGGCGCATGGGGTGGGCGTCTACTAGTTTGTGGGAATATGCGTTTTAGGAAGTACGTCACGATGGGCTGCCCCTTTGTTTCGCGCCAGCATACAGTCGTTCGTGAGTGGCCTCGGCAATCTTGAGCAGAGTCAAAGGTACGGGGTAGAGGAAGATGCAGGTCAGTGTGGGTATAGGCGAGTGTTGGAGGAACTAGGGGAGCCCGTTCAATTGCTTTGCTTTTAGCCTCGCTTGTAAGTGTTTTGTGCTTCCGTTGGATGGATGGGGGTGGAGGATGCGTCGTGTGTCATTGGATTGCAACTTTTGGCTGGGTCGTGTGAGTTATGAGGAGCGAAGGGATGCTTGGTGGCAGTGGAGTTGCAAGCGAAGCTGAAAGGGCGAGCTGGGAGGAAGTAGGTCTGGGCAATGAAATGGATATGCGGGGTTGCTTGCGATTGGGCAGTGGTGTCTGATGGGCTGGCGAGTAGCATTGTATGGCCGTCTCAGTCTTTTGTGCTGCGCAAGTGTTTGAGCATCGAGAGCATTGCGTAGGTCGAAGGTGAGTGGCAGTTGTGTCGAGGAAAGGGCAGCAAGCGTTAGTAGTTGCATCTGGGGCAGGGGTGGGCGTTTATAGACTTGTGGTGATGTGGGTTTTAGCAAGTGCGTCGCGATAGGCAGCCTTCTCTCTACACTTGGGCATATATTGTTTGTGAGTCTTGGATGGAGTTTCGTGCAGGGACGGAGATATCGGGTTGGTGAAAGTGGATGTGTGTATAGGTATGGGCGAGCATTGAAGGAGCTGTGGGAGTGCGTTAAAATGCTGAGATAGCAGCGTTGCATTGTGGGTGTTTGCTGCGTGCGTTGGATGTGTGGATGTGGAATATAAATTTGCCTCGTGTGAGGAGAGAGTGAAACGTTTAGCTGCGGCAGGAGTTAGCAGCAGCCCAGGCATGCTTGGTGGCCGCGGAGCTGGGAGTGAACCTAAAGGATGTGCTCGGTACTGGGGACAGGCGTGGAGACACAGTGTTCGTTAGCGCTGTCCGCCGGTGTGTCGAAGGACTTTGTTGGGGTATCTCAGTCTTTTGTAAGCGTCATACGCGTTTGGGAATCGAGTGCATTGCGTGGGTCAAAGGCGGGTGGCAAATGTGTTGAAGGTAGGGCAGCATGCGCTCTTGATGGCATTTGGCGCATGAGATGGGCTATGAACTTATGTTGAGGAGGGTTCCAGCTGGTGCGTCGCGATGGGGTGCCTTCTCTCTTCATTTCAGCATGTAGTCATTTGTAAATGGTCGATGCAGTCTGGCGCAGAGACGAACATGCTGGATAGAAGAATATTGAGGTGAGTGTGCGTATGCACGAGCATTGAAGAAACAGTGGGAGTGCGTGACAGTGTTGGGGTAGCAGCGTTGTTTGTACGTGCTGTTTGCGTGTCTTTTGCTGGATAGGTGAAAATGAAGATTTAAGCTGCGTTATGTGAGGTGAGAGTGAAACGTTGAACTGTGACTTGTGAGTTGTCGGGTGCGAAGCTATACGTTCTGGGAGTGGAGTTGCAAACGGAGTTGAAGGAGTGTGTTGGGTGGAATTGGTAGTGTGGACAGACGTGGAGACAGGGTGTTGCGGAGTGGCTAGTCAGCAGTGTCTGCAGGCTTGTCGAGTGTATTTCTCGGCGTGTACCAGTCTTTTGTGACTGGCAACAGTGTTTAGGCATGGATTCCTTTGCGTGGGGCAAACGTGGGTGACGCCTGTGTCGCCGGTAGGGGAATAGTAGTTGTTGATTGCATTTGGGAAATGCGATGGGCGCCTAGTAACTCGCGGCGGGACGGGCTTCAGCGGGTGCGTCACGATGGTCTGCCTCCTTCTTGGGCATCTGCATGCAGCCGTTTATGAGTGGTCGTTCCAATCTCGACAAGAGTCGAAGCTATTGCGTAGAGGGAGATAGGGGTGGGCGTGGGTATGGAAGAGCACTGAAAAATCTGTAGGGGCGCGTTAGAGAGCACCGTTGTTTGTACGTGCTTGCTGCTTGCGTTGGATTCGTGGAAAAGGTACACTGGGCTGCGGCATGCCTAATGACAGTGAACTGCCTGGCTGCGGAGTGTGAGTTAGCAGGTGCAAAGTTATGTTTTGTGGCAGAGGAGTTGCTAGCCCAAGTTAAGCGGATGTGTTGGGCGGATTTTGTGGTGAGCGGAAGCGTGAAGATGGGAGTCGTTAGGTATCCCACCTGAGTAGTACACTCGCAAGGGTGAGCCTCAAAGGCATTGACGGGGGCTGGCTGCCATTTTATATTTCAGAGATTCCACTACCAGATTCTATATACCTGTTCCAAATGTTCTGGTTTGAGTATTTAACTACACAGTGCCACGATGCTTCATTGATTAGTACTCCAGCATTATACCAACATCTATTCTGGTGGACTGTCAACATAGAAACCTCGTAATGAGCATGGTGCAAGGAATGGAATTGGTAATAATAGGCTGTGGTTGGGCAACGGCGTCTGCTGGTTGCTCTAGGGGCTTTGCTGGACTATCGCACTAGGTTTAAAGCCTCGGGAGTGTTTGGGAGTCGTCTCTGTTGCGTGGATCGAAAAGGGGTTGGGGCTGTGTCAGGGGTAGGGCAACATGGGTCCTTGATGGCATTATGCGCGTGGATGAGCGTCTATGAGTTTGTGGCGAGACGGGATCCAGCAAGTGCGTCGCGTCGCGGTGGGCATGTCAGCGGTGGGTGCAGTCTCACGGGTAGACGAAAGTATTGGGTAGAAAAAATTGGCGGTGGCGTGGGGCACGTGCAGGCGTTGAAGAGCTTGTGGGCGTACGTTAGATTGTTGAGATACTAGCGTTGCTTGTAGGTGTTTGCTGCTTGTGTTATACTGGAAGGGTGAGGGTAGAGAATAAGGCTGCGTCGTGCAAGGTGAAGGTGGCCCGGCCCTTCTGGCTATGGTGCGTGAGTCATCAGGAGTGAAGGTATGCAGTAGCGAACGGCGTTGAAGGGATATGTTGGGTCGATTGCGTAGCGGGGAGCAGCGTGGTGACGGAGTGTTGGGGAACGTTCGGGGAGGGGCGTCTCCTGCCTTGGCGAGGGGATTTTGTAGACCGTTCCCTTGGGTTTCACGGGTCGAAAATGATAAAGAATCCCGTGGCGTGGGTGGACCGACGATTTGCGGCGGTTGTGTCGCAGGTAGGGTACCATGCAGCATGCGTTGTTGATGGCCTTTGGCCAATGGGTAGGCATGCGTGGATTTGTGGTGCGATGGGATTTAGCAAGTGCGTCTCGACAGATGCCTTTTTCTTTGACGTCAGCATGCAGCCGCATGCAAGCGGTGAATGCAGTGGCGAGCGGAGACGAAAGTACTAGATAGAGGAAGGCCGAGGTGAGTTTCGATATGGGCGACCTTTTTCAGGAACTGTGGAACTGTCCGAGTCCGGTAGTGCTGGGATATAAGTGTTCGTAGTTACTGGTTGTGTTGGGTGTTTGGAAATGAAGGATAAAGCTGCGTCGGGTGAGCTGTGCACAAAACGCTTTTCTGCTGGGTGTGGGTTTGCAATAGCGAGGTATTGGTTTGTGGCAGAGGAGTTGCGGATGGAGTTGAAGGCACTTGTTGGGTGGAATTCGTGGTGTGGCCATCAGAGCATATGCCCTGTTGGGCAGCAGTTGGGGAGCGGTGTCTGGCTGCCTGGAGAGGGGCCTTGCTGGGCGGTCTCATTGGTTTACTAGCCTCTGAGGTGTTGGGGCATCGCCTGCCTTGCGTGGGTCCAATGTGGGTGCCAGCTGCGTCCCAGGAGGGGATGGAGGTGCTGTTTATGGTGTCATGGTGTGTTTTGCATGAGGTGGGCGTCTATGATTTTGTGGCGACATGGGGTCCAGCAAGTGCGCCGCGATGGGCTGCTTTTTTTCCACGTCAGCACGTAGTCGTTTGTGAGTGGCGGATGGATTCTCGTGCAGAGACGACGGTAATGGATAGAGAAGAGATGGCTGGGTATGTACAGGTGTCGAAGGGACCTGTGGGAATGCGTTACGGTGCTGAAATTGCAGTATGCTTGTAGGTGTTTGCTGCTTGTATTTTGCTGGGAGGGTGAAGGTAAATGAAGCCGCGTCTTGTGAGGTGAACGTGACCGATCTGGCTGCGGCCTGTGATTTATGAAGAGCGAAGGTATGCTGTGTGTGAATGCAGTAGCGAACGGAGTTGAAGGGCTGCGTTGGGTGGACTGCGTGGTGGGGAGTAGCGTGGGGAGGGGGCATTGGGGGGAGGCTGGGCAGCGGTGTCTGGTGGTGCGTCGAGGGGATTTGCTGGATTTTAACTGTTGTTTTCCAGCGTCGCACGTGCTTGGTAATTGACTGTATTGCATGGGTTGACGGAAGGTGGCAGCTGCGTCGCAGGAAGAGAGGGATGCGTTGTTGACGGCATTTAGCGCATGGGATTGGCGTCTATCAGTTGTGTTGAGATGGTTCCCAGCAAGTGCGCGTTGATTCGCTGCTTGCTTCTTCCATGGGTTCATGTCCGCGTGTGTGTGGCAGATGCAGTTCGGTGCAGAGACGAAGGGATCTGGCAGAGGAACGTTAAGGTGGGTGTGAATATGGGCGAGCGTTAAAGGACCTGCGGAAGTGCGTTAGATTGCTGTGATAGCAGTGTTGTTTGTAGGTGTTTGCTGCATGCGTTGGATGAATAAGCATGAAGAATGAAGCTGCGTCTTGCTAGGTGAGAGTGAAGCATTTTGTTACGGCGTGTGATTTAGCAGGAGCTTGGCTTGGCTTGTGACAGTGGTGTTGCGATCACAGTTGGAGGGATGCGTTGGGCGGACTGTGCATTGTCAAGGGGCTTAGAGGTGGTGTTGCGGGGAGTTTGCAGAGCACGGTAAGTGCTGGTTTGAAGACGAGATTCGTGGGACTGTCTCAGTCTTTAGTGGGTGTTGCAGATGTTTATGCATTGTCAGCTTTGCAGGGGTCGAAGGTGGGTGGTGGCTGTGCCGCAGGTACGGCAGCCGGTGTTGTTGAAGGTCTTTGGCGCATGGGTGGGCTTGTACGAATTCGAGGCAAGACGGGCTCCAGGCAGTGCGGCGCGATGGGCTGCTTTCTTTTTCCAGGTCAGCATGTAGCCGTGGGTAACTGGAGGACGCAGTCGCATGCAGAGACAAGCATATTAGAGGGAATGGTTGGACAACGCTGTCTGCTGACTTGCTGGCTTGGCGAGGGGAGTTTATGTTCTATCTCACTATTGTGCAGGCGTCCGGAGTATTTAGGCATTAATTGCATTGGTTGGATTGTGTGTCGGTAGCATTTGTGTCGCATGCAGGGCTCCATGCCCTGTTAAAAACGTTGGGCGCATGAGGAGGGCGTCTGTGAATTCGTGGCGAGATGGGTTCCAGGAAGTGCGTTGCGATGGGCTGCCTTCTTTTTCCACATCAGCGTGTAGTCGCTTGTGAGTAGTCGATGCAGGCTCGTGCAAGGACTGACGAACTGGATACAGAGACATGCAGGCCAGTGTGAATATCGGCGAGCTTTGAAGGGCCTGCGGAAGTGCGTTGAAGTGTTGGGATAGCAGCGCTCTTGGTGCGTGTTTGTTGCGTATGTTGAATGCGTTGGGATGGACGATTAAGGTTCATCTTGTTAGGTGAGAGAAAATGCTTTTGACTGCGGCGTGCATTATAGTAGCAACGACGGGGTAGGAGAAGAATTGCCAGCTGCGTTGAAGGCATGTGCAGAAAGAGCGGAGATGCGCTCATGGGCGGTGGCCAGGCTGCGGTGTCTGCAGACCTGGCATGCGGCTTTGCTGAGCTGTGTCGGTTTTTTGTGAGCGTCGTAATTGTGTGGAAATCAAGGGCATTGTGTGAGTTGACGGTGACTTGCTGGTGTGTCGCAGGTAAGTCAGCATCCGTTGCTGATTTTATTTGGCGCATGTGGTAGGCATCTATGGATTTGTCTTGAGGCGGGCTCCAGCTGGTGCGTCGCGATTGGCTGCCGTCTTCTCTCACGGTAGCATGTACCCGCTTGTGAGTGGTGTATACAGTATCGTGCAGAGACGAAGGCAGTGAGTATAGTAAGTGGAGCTGGATGCAGGCATGGGCGGGTATTGAAGGACCTGTACGCGAGCCTGAGAGGTTTGATACAGCAGCGTTGTTTGCGTGTATTTGCTGCTTGCGTTGGAAGGATGGTGGAAACTTGTGCTGCATTGTGTCATGTGGGAGTGCACCGTTTGGCTGCGCGGTGTGGAGTTATCAGGGGCGCAGGCATATTTTGTGGAAGCGGAGCTGAAGGGATGTGGTGACTGGATTTTGTGGTGGGGGAAGACGTCGAGGTGCGCTGTTGCATGGGGGTCTCTGCTGCCTTGGCGACGGGTTTTGTTTGACTACGTACGACGGTCGTTAGGATCGCACACCGACTATACTGCGCGGGTCGACTGTGGGCGGCGCTTGCGTCCCAGGAAGGAAGGGGTGCATTGTTGATGGCTCTTGGTGCATGGGTTTGGTGCCTACGGGCTTGTGGCGAGACGGGTTTCAGCAAGTGCGTCACAATGGGCTGGCTTTTTTTTCGTGTCAGCATGCAGCCCCTTGTGAGTGGTATATGGAGTCTCGTTCAGGGGTGAAGGTACTGGGTAGAGGAAGCCTCAGGCGTGTTTGAATATGGGAGAGCGTTAAAGGACCTGCGGACGTGCATTAGATTGTTGGGATAGCGGTGTTGTTTGTAGGTGTTTGTTGCTTGCGTTGTGCTGGATGGTCGAGGGTAGGGTATCAAGCTGCCTCGTGTGAGGTGAGGGTGGCTCGTTTGGATGAGACATGTGATCTATCGGGAGCCGCGGTGTGTTTTGTAACAGTGGAGTTGCGAGAGTTGTTGAGCGGATGTGAGTAAAGGCGTGGCGATGGAGAGTTGGAGGGAGGTTGGGCAACAGTGTGTACAGGCTTGACAAAAGGTTTGGGGGACAAGCTCCATGGCTTTCGAGGTTTACAAGTGTTTGGAGATCCTGTCCATTGCGCGGGCTGAATGTGGTTGGCAGTACTGCGGCAAGTAGGGCAACTTGCGTTGTTGATGGCCTTTGGCGCACCGGTGGGCGTCTATGAGTTTATGGCGAGATGGACGTTAGCAAGTGCGTCGCTATGAGTAGCTTTCTCCTTTAAAGCCTGCATGTAACCTTGTGTGAGTGGTGAATGCAGTCTCGTCCAGGGACGAAGCTAGTGAGTCGAAAGAGGTGGAGGAGCGGTCGGGTATGGGCGTGCGTTGGAGGAACTTTGGAGCCTTAGCATTACAGGGTGGGGCTAGCCACATTGTTTGTAGGTGTTTGCTGCGTGCGTTGTGCTGGGTGTGTGATGATGGAGGATTAAGCTGCGTCTTGCTGCGTGAAGGTGAAATGCTTGGCTGTGGCGTGTGAGTTAGCCTGAACGACGGTATGCTTTGTGAGGGTGGAGTTGCCAACAGGCCTGAAGGGATATGAGGATAGACGAGGAGCTGCGCTGTTGGGCGGCGGTTGAGCACTGGTGTCTGCTGCCCTGGCAAAGGCCCTTGCTGTGTGCTCCTCGTCGTTGATGAGCATGAGGAATCTTTGGGAGTCAATTGCACTGCGTTGGTGGACGGTGGGTGGCAGCTGTGTTGCAGGAAGGGGGGGAAGCGTTGTTGATGGAGTTTAGCGCATGGTGTGGTCGTCTATTAATTCGTGGCGAGATGAAATCCAGTTGGTGCGTCGCGCAGTGCTGCCGCTTTTTACACATCTGGATGCAATCGATTGTGAGTAATGAATGGAATGCCGTGCAGAGACGGAAGCACTCGGTCGAGGTGAAGGCGGACGTGGGCATGGGCTAGCATTGAAGGACCTGTGGGACTGCTTTGGAATGTCGGGACAGCAGAGTTGTTTGTGCGTATTTGTTGTTTGTCGTGTGCTGGATAGGCGAGGATGGAGAAATAAGCTGCGGGGCGTGAGTGAAACGTTTGCCCACGGCGTGCAGGAGCGAGGGTGTGTTTTGTGTGAGAGGAGTTGCAAGAGGCGTTGAAGGAATGTAGTAGGTGGGATTTGTGTAGGGGAACCAAATGAGCTGTAGTGTCAGGATGCAGTTGGGCAGCGGTGTTGTTTTGGCTTCGTGGCTTGGTGAAGAGTTTGTTGAGCGGTCAGACTCTTTTGTGAACATGGGAAATGCCTTGGCATCGAGTCTACTGCGTGGCCCAGAAATCGGTGACGAATGCGTCGACAGTAGGGCAACATATGTTGGTGATGGAGTTTAGTGCATGGGCGCCTACAAATTTGTAGCGAGAGGGGTTTTAGCAAGTGCGTCGTGGTGGTCTGCCTTCTTTATCACAGCATGTAGCCGTTTGCGAGCATTCAGATAGGCCTCGTGCAGAGACGAAGGTACTGCGTAGAGGAACGGTGAGTTGGGTGTGGGTATGGCCTAAGGTTAAAAGACCTGTGGGGGTGGGATAGATTGTTGGGATAGCAGTGCTGTTTGTAGGTGATTGCCCCTTGTGTTAGATGGGTGACGCTGCAGCACTAAGCTGTTGTGTGAGGTGGGAGTTAAACATTTGGCCTTGGCGTGTGCGCTAGCAGGAACAAGGGCAAAATTTGAAGCAGGGGAGTTGCGGGAGGAGTTGCAAGGCTCGGGGGAAAGGCGTGGAAATAGGCAGTTGGGCGGCGGTTAGGCGGCGGGCTGCGCTGGCTTGGCGAAGGGGTTTATTGGCATCTATACGTTGCATCTGAGCGTCTCACTGGCTTGAAAACCGAAACAATTGAGTGGCTCGACGACGCATGGCGCTTGCTTCGCAGATAGGGCAGCCTGCGTTGTCGATGGCCTTTGGCTCACGGGGTGGACGTCGGTGATTGTCGAAACGGGGTCCAGCAAGTGCGTCGCGATTGGCTGCCTTCTTTTTAAACGTCAGCATGCAGTCGTTTGCCTCTGGTGGGTGGAGTCTCGTGCAGAGACGAAGATACTGGATAGAGGAAGGTGGAGGCGGATTTGGGTATGTGCGAGGGTTGGAGGAAATGTAGGGGCGCGCTAGAATGTTGGGATCGGAGTACTGTTTGCAGGGGTTTGCTGCTTGTGTTGTTCTGGATGGGTGCGAATGGAGAATAAAGCGGCGCCGTGTGAAGTGAGAATGAACTGTTGGGCTGTGGGGTGTGAGTTATGAGGAGCGAAGGTATTTTGTTGTGAGTGGAGTTTCGAACGGAGTTGAAGGGATGTGTTGGGTGGCATTGGTGGTGGGGACAGGCGGGCCGACGGGGTTTCGGGGACGGTTGATTAAGAATGCCTGCTGGCTTGTCGGCGGTCTTTGTTCTCCCATATTGGGCTGTCACAGTCTTTTATGAGCGTCGCAAGTCTTTAGGCATAGACTGCATTGCGCGGGTCAGGGCTCGGTGGCGGTTGTGTCGAAGGTAGGGCAGTAGGCATTGTTGATGGCCTTTGGCGCATGGGCTGGGCGTTATGAGTTTTTGGCGAGATGGAGTTCAGCAAGTGCGTGGCGATGGGCTGGCGTTTTGTCCAGCAAGAAGGCGGTCCTTTGCGAGCGCTCTGTGTAGTTTTGAGACACGAAGTTACTGTGTTGTTACGTGCAGCGCGATGAGGCTATGGGCGACAACTAAAGAGACTGTAGACGTACATTGGAGTGATAAAAAAGCACTCTTGTTTGTATGTATTTATTTATCGTGTTGGATTCGTGAGAAAGAAGAACTAAACCGCGCCGTGCGCGATGACAGTGAACCGTTTGGTGGGGTCGTGGGAACTATCAGGAGCGAAGGTACGCTTTGTGGCAGTGAAGCTGCGAGCGGGGTTGAAGGGGCTTGTTTTGTGGAGTTTGTGGTGGAGGAAAAAGTGGAGATTGGCTGCTGGGCGGCGGTTGCGCAGAAGTATCTGCTGGCTTGGCGGAACGGTATGTAGACAGTCTCTTTGGTTTTCGAGCGTGGGGAGTGTTTAGGGACCCCGCTCATTGCATGGATCGAAGGTGGGTGGCAGTTGCGTCGCGGGTAGGGCAAATTGCGTTGTTGAGAGCCTTTGGCGCGCGAGTAGGCGTCTATCAGTTTATAGCGAGACGGACGTTAGCAAGTGCGTCGCTGTTGGTAGCCTTCGTCTTTCAAGTCTGCGTGCAGCCTTTTGTGAGTGGCGGTTGCAGTTGCATTCAGGGACAAAGGCAGTGGGTCGATGAATGTGGAGGTGGGTTTTCTATGTGCGAGGGCCTGTTGGAATGTATGAAAGTGTTTGCGTAGGAGGGCCTTCCGTGGGTCGAAGGCGGGTGGCAGTTGTGTCGCATGTAGCGCACCGTGCGGTGTTGGTGGCGATGTTGCGCAGGGAGTGGCCATATGTGAATATGTGGCGAAATTGATTCCAGCAGGTGCGCTGCAATGGACTGCCGTCTTCTTTTAAGTCTGCATGTAGCCGCGTTTGAGTGGCCTATGCCTGCCTTTGTACAGAGGACGGTAGTGAGCAGAGGAATGGTGAGCGAGCGTTGCAGGAATGACGGAAGTGCGCTACTGTGTTGCGATAGGAGCGTTATTTTCACATCTTTGTTGCTTGGGTTGGATGGGCGGGGATGGAGAAATAATCTGCGTCTTTTAAGTACAGCGTGCAACGCTTCGCTGCGGCATGTGAGTTATCAGGAGCCCAGGTATGTTTTGCAGTAGTGTAGGTGCGAGCGGAGTTGAAGAGATGTGGTGTGTGCATTTTGGGGTGGGAGAACAGGCATGGAGGCGGATTATTGGCAGGCGTTTGTTGAACCGTGCCTGCTGGTTTGTCTAAGGGCTACCCCATTAGATTTGGAGCCCCGGGAGTGTTTGGGCGTCGAGTTCGTTGCGTGGATCGAAGGTATGTGTCAGGTGCACGGCAGGTAGGGCAGCACGGGTTATTTATAGCATTGTGGGCATGGGTGAGCGCCTATGATTTTGTGGTGAAACTGGGTCCAGCAAGTGCGTGGCGCCGCGATGGGCAGCCTTCTTTTTTCACGCCAGCACGGAGTCGTTTGTGTGTGGTGTGTGGAGTCTCGTGCAGAGATGAAGTTACTGGGTAGAGGAAGGTGGAGGTGGCGCTTGGTACGTACTGGTGTTGAAGGGACCTGTGGGAATGCGTCACGGTGCTGAAATTGCAGTGTCCTTGTAGGTATTTGTTGCTTGTATTGTGCTGGGAGGGTGAAGGTAGATTAAGCGGCGTCTTGTGAGGTGAAGCTGACCCGTCTGACTGCGCCGTCTGAGTTATGATGAGCGACGGTATGCTTTGTGTGAGTGCATTAGCGAACGGAATTGAAGAGATGCGTTGGGTGGATTGCGTGGTGCGGAGTAGCGTGGGGAGGGGGCATTGGGGGGAGGTCGCGCAGCGGGGTCTGGTGGTGTGCCGAGGGGATTTGCTGGATTTTAACTGTTGTTTTCCAGCGTCGCGCGTGCTTGGTAATTGACTGTATTGCATGGGTTGACGGAAGGTGGCAGCTGCGTCGCAGGAAGAGAGGGAGGCATTGTTGATGGCATTTAGCGCATGGGATTGGCGTCGATCAATTGTGTTGAGATGGTTTTCAGCAAGTGCGTCGCGACGGGTTGCCTTCTTCGTCTTCCACTTTAGCATGCTGCCTCTTGTGTGTGGCAGATGAAGTTTGGTGCAGAGGCGAAGGGATTCTGTAGAGAAACGTTAAGGTGGGTGTGAATATGGACAACCGTTAAAGGACCTCCGGTAGTGCGTTAGACTATAGGGATAGCAATGTGGTTGTTGCATTCGTAACATTTGCTGCGCTTGGGGTCGTCCGAGACTTTGGAAGATTGGCAGCTGGTGTAATGCTTGCGCACAGATGGCACACCACATGGCGCTGTTGGACGCTTTGCAATAAGCCATTTCCATCGGAGGTACAAGCGAGTCTGCAATTGGCTCACAAACAATAGACTTGCCACAGTAGATCCTGCGACACGCAGAAGACCAGGCAGAGGCAGCTGGTTGTGAGGGTAAAATAGGCTCGTGTGGGATAAACAAACAGGGGAACAGCAACGGTGAGCGTTGTTTCGCTCTACAATAATGTTCGCTTCAGTAATAATGCTGTCAAACCTGCGAACAGTTGTGTTGCAGGAATATGTCCCTTTGGTTGGAAGCAGCAGGGGGGGTTATTGCTATGTGGAAGGACGCCGGCTTATATAGTTCGGGGAACCTGAGGCCGCGGTCGTCCAGGTGCCTGCGAGTTTTGCACCGTGCGCAGCTGCATTGCCGTGCACTTCTTCAAGGAAGATGAGCTCCGCTGGTATGCACTGCTCATATCCAAGCACGCGTGAAACTGCCGCCTCTATGTTGCACGCAAAGGCCACCAAACACGGAACGCTTACCCTTGTTGCTGCCCTTCGCTGTGCAGGTTTGAGCACCATACTCGTATACGCGTGAGTGATGAATTGCGAAGACAAATTTTTTAATTAGCTGCTGGGCTCGCTGAATTTGGAATATGCGATTTTTGTCACAAGGCTTTATTCGGTTTCTTATTGGCATCATGCCATCTGCACCGCCATAGAGGCGATGTCGTAGCTGTAGTGTATGCTAAGTAATGTGTGCTGCTGCCAAATGGCGATTTCGTGGTGCATGGAGGTGAAGAGCTTAGGAACTGCCTATTCGGTGCTCTGGTGAGACTGTAGAATGCTGAAGGATGATTTTCAGTCACCATGGGGGAAGCTGGGACGTTTTTGGGCTAGTGGCTTTGATTTGTGTGGAAGTGTATTAGTGGCGTGCGGAGTCTGACATGCTATTAAACGAATGCTTTAGGGTAGTTCACATCAATATACCCTAATTCGCGGCAAACGGCTAAAAACGTGCAAGATAAAAATGGCAGCAACCATGATAAGGGAGGAGCGTGGGGCTAGAGGGTACGCCACAACGCACAGCTTTGAAGTTGTCCCTATTCGCAATTCTGTTCATAAGCAGGGGGCTACCTAACCACCAAGTATCCCCAGCATGCTTTCAAAATGACAGCTTGCCCACAGTTTTGGTGGAGCGTACTCGCTTGTGCAACACTTGAGATGGCACTTCGGCGTGTGGCCTCGACGCTTTCGACGCACACGCTTTGCATTTCTATGGCAGCCGTTTCTGTACAGCATGGTTGTCTGAAATGCTCCAGGATCCATGGCATGCTTCCATGTTCAGCACCATGCACATTGCATGTACAGCAGTTCAACTCAGATGGCCCAACTAGAGGGGCCACAGGTGTTGTATGTATGTTAATTTTAACGTACGCCAAGGAATTGAGAAGAACCTGTTTCCAGAGGGTGCGTAAAGGTCGCCAAGACCAGCAATTGCGTGTAGTCTGCGCTCTTCTCAGAACAGCCTGTGTCTAAGCCTAGTTGGCCTTTCTTTTTTATGTGCCTTTTGTGAATGCTAAATGGGTAGCTGGCAGTTGTGTCAAAATAACGCGATTGATAGTGTGCATCAGGTAGCGCTAAGGACGGTGCGCACCTCATATGAATGCCAGGAGAGCGGAACTGCGAACGCACGCCCGCATCGCTGAAACTCAACGCAAAGCCGCTCAAGTTCAACAAAAGCACACTTGCGCACCCAGATTCGGGGAGCAAGCGGCAGAATCGTAATTCTGCCACTTGCTCCCGGGCCGCTCGCAATGGGCTAAGCTTGGCCTACAACTACAAGTTTTAGGGCTCTCCACGTTTGAGCAGAAACCTTGCGTAGTAGCAGAAAGAGCACTCAACTTGCTGAAGTTCAAATGCAGCCATTAGCAAATAGGCGTTTGCTATCAGGTGAGTGTGTGAGCTGGTAGCAAAAGATATTCCAGCAAGTGCGTATCAGGCCAGAAGCCTAGCTTGCATTTTTCTACCCATACGCTTATATGGAAAGGTAGTTGTGGCGTTTGGAGACGAAACCACAGTTGGCCAAGCTACGCTTGATCAAGGGTCGCTAGCGTGTTATGGATCGAATAGACGTAACTCTTTTATTGTGGTTCGAAAGCTTACAACTATACTAAACCGACAGTTCTATGATGAAAGGTGCAAAACGTTTCTCTGCTTGATGGACCTTCCCATCACGCTATTTCTGTAAGGCGCCACTGCCAAGAGAAGATCTTCATGAATCAGCGGGCCGCGCTGGAAAGTTCGCTAGCTCCAGGCAGTGGTTCAAAACCGACAGATGCAGCGCATCGCGTAGCCTTGTGGAGTTAGACAAGTCCACTGCTCGAAATGGCACGCTTGCTGACACGATATGTGATGCCATCGAGTGAAATAATGGGAAACCAAATTCCCGAGGATGCTTCAAGGGCAATGGACCCCAGCAGGTGCGTTGGACTGTGCAGTGTCCCCTCCATCTCGACTTGGTAAGCGTTTCGTCTTAGGATGTAAAAGAAGCATACAAAGCAGCGCTTACCTGCAGCGGGCTTGCATATCCTCCAGCTTAATTGCGTTCGCTTGCGCAAATGCTGCTTTAGGATGTGCCTCGACGGTGCTCTGGTACGTAGAATGGCACGGCATCAGTATAGTGGAGGAGGCGGTAAAGCGTCTTTGTTAGCAGAAACGTTTATTGTGTGTAAACGACTGAGCAGACAGCTTCATTTAGAATTTAGAATGTTGCTGTAGAAGAACTCCAGTTTCCCTTATAGGCGCTTCCCATTGTGAGGGATCCGCTTTGGGCACCAAAAGCCTATCTTTCTGCAGTGTCACCCAGACAGCCGCCCAGCACGCTTTAGTGATGCAGTATGGAACTGTATAGTATCGAGGAAAAGGGCGGGCATTCCCAGGTTCATGGCCAGCTGAGGTGCAGCCTTCGAAATGGTGTGCAGCAATGTGCTAACAAAAAGACAGCAAAAGCTGCCTCTCACCACCTTTAACGAGAACTGCATATAGCTGAAGCAACGTGAGTGCCAGCTGGTGCGTCAAACGTGGGAAATCCTTGCTTTTGTTCCTCTGGGTGGTGAGTTGTAGTGAATGCCCATCAGGCGTCCCGTGGCATTGAAGTGTATCAGTCTGATAAAGCCTGGTAATGATACTTCCCAACACGATCAAGTGATCTTTGCGTTTGCAAAGAACGAGCAGGGGTTGCGGAAATATAAGACCCATGCGAGGAAGGAACCAATGAGTGCTCTGGAGTGGCTCTAGCCGGCATTTACCGCCCAACTGCATAATGGAAGGGTAGCAGAGCTGAAAGGGCAGCAGACGATTGCGTTAGCACGTGGTAGAGTGAGGGAAGGACGCCTTTCCACGGTGGATGCGTTTCCCGCGAGCCACGGACCTTGGCTGCACGTATGATAGGCAGCATTTATCGTATACATTGTAACTTGCATAAGCGGATCTCGCTATTTTCGTGCCCCCGAGAACGGCTTTGTACGGCACAAGCTTACTTTAAAGGGTTTCTATTTGCCTTTGAAGGAATTCACAAGCCTAGAGAAACGTTGAGCAAGCCGGCTTGAATAAAGATAATACCCGTTGAAGCTTGATGCTGCTGGATCTGCTAGTAAAGAAAACAAAATTGAGTGTTACTACTGTGGCAAAGCAAAAGAGATGTGGAGTCCAGCTGGTGCGTTCATCGGAGTACTTCTATTCTGAAACCTCTCAGCATTCTAGAACAGTTAGCGAGGCGGTGTATCCTCATAAGACAGCACATGAAGCAATGTCCCTGCTGCGTGCCTTTGCAAGCCAGCGAAGATGTTTTTGGGTGCAAAGGGAAAGTGCTGAAATGGGCATGTACGGGGTCTGTGCAGTACCTGCCGCTAGCTTGGCGTAGCAAGCAGCGGGTCCGCGGGAGCTCGAGCTGGTGCTAGTAGCTTGCTGTCACTGTGGATGCTTAGCCACAGCATACTTTACTGGTGTTGTGAAGTGGGGTATCCGTTGAGCATCATTTGACGCTGCCGAGGAAAATACACGCTCAGTTATAGTCCAGGCAGTGGCTCCATGATTGTGTGAGTGTAGCGTACCTGTTATCTCTCCTACGTAAACCTGAAAACCATATGCAGTTCGCTTTCGGGAGCGAGTGGTACAACTGCAAGGTTACGCGGGTTCTGGAAGACTGCATGACGGCACTTGAGCTTCCGTAATGCATCCACCATACGTGCAGCATAGAACGTGAAGCTGCCCGGGTTTGCATGCGGAGAGACTGGCGAGGCTTCTAGGCGGTGCGTTGGCTTATGGCCAAAGAAGTGGCCAGCCATCGGGCATATAGTAGCGTGGCTCCCCAGAAGCATCGAAATAATAATTTGCGAAGAAGATCTCCACCTCCTAAGGCGCAAGCACGTTAGCGGTGCTTTGTTGAGTAATGTAACTAGTACAGGCGGCCGAACAGATAAGCCGTTTCGGCATAGCACATAAGATGGGGCGGCTTTGTTTGACGATAGGATCACCTGTTGCCCAGATATTGAACGTGACGGAGGTTGCATCTAGTTTAGCTCTCGCCCGTTAAGAAGCAGTGCCTCCCACATGTACAAGCTCCACAAAGGACACTTGGGCATCACATGCTAACGGGTTCTAGCAAGTGCGTGAGGATACGCAATCTTCGTTTACCCTTTTTGCCGTCAAACCAGGGCACTGACTATTCCTGTGTTTGTATTTGATGCTGGCAGCCAACGCTTTGCTGCTTGGTTGCCCGTGAATGCCGCTGTTTGGTCTTTCAGCTTAAGCGTTGGCGGTGCCGCCGTCATTACCGGTTGGAACGCACTTCCCAAGGTATTGCTTGCACGGTACCAGCCGGATGTTTTCAAGCCTACCAGCGAGGCAGTACCGGCGCGCAGGTTTGGCACAAAAGAAGAGAACACTGTAGCCGAGCGCATGAGGGAAGCAACAGAACACTTTTGCTGGAACCCTGCACACTATGGGATTTTGCTGGAGTCGAGGAACTGCTGGGCATCTTTGGCTATTATATTCACATTTACAAAACAGAATCTCCTTCCGAGAGGCCAATTTTGCGTTTTTGCCTGCGTGATGTCCGTTATGGGGAGTTGTAGTGCTGACGCAGTTAGGGTGACGCAGCGATACGCTGTTCCACACTTGACCGTGAGCGTCTATGAGCTAGCGAGAGAGCTAAGATGCTTCAAGCCTCCTTCATGATGCATACCCACGAAGGTCTAGCAAACCGAACCCAGAGGGTATGGTGCTCCACACATTTGATCCTTTACTCCCTTGGTGGCTCCCGAGTCTGTAAAAATACAAATCTGCCGTTGCGCACGCACGGCATATATCGTTGATCTAACTTGTAGTAACGTAGGTGCATCGCTTAAATCATGGATTGGCAGATATTCCTTTAACAGAATTCGAATGCGTATGAGCCGAAAAGGAGTAGGTGGCACGCAACTCCGCGTGAGATTTACTGACCGGCATAGCAACTGCGCTGCGCTTCAGGGCGTGCCGCTTCTCAAGGGAGTGGTGCGAGGAAAGGGGCTTAATATCTAGCTGCTCGGATAAACACAGCAGGTTCGTGGGTTTCAATGCTGCGGTCTGCAAGTGCAGACGCAGCTCTGAGTCAGCTTTAATGCAGTTGGTCGGCCCGCTGCTTGCACAAATAAGTGATGGTCTTGTATCTCTCTGGAATGCCTGAGCACCAGGCACGAATGATTTGTACAAATGCTGTTTACCTTGGATGCAGTGCCTTTTTCTAGTGAAACGGTGGAGATGGTTGTGGGAGAATGAAGCAAATGTTAGTACCGGGGCAGATTTGCCCCCGTTAAGCAGCAATGAGCGGCCAATAACAGTTGGTGCATCGAACGCATGCATGATGCTGAGCTGAAATTAATTTCAGCAGGTGCGTAGCAAAGCAGGTTTCCTCTCTCGCGCCCTCCAGGATGCCGTGCACAAATCGTTCAAGGCGCTATATCATCTGGTTGCGAGCATCCCTTAGTCCTACTACCGTTTCTAACGAAAATGACGTCTGTGAGCAGGGCTCGTGCACGTTAAAGAGGGATTTTGCAGGAGTCGGACCTAGTGAAAGAGTTTGTCAACGCTGGAGGAAAGGCACCGCTGCACTGGCACCCACTTTGTACAGCACCAGCATACCTTCAGGCTAGAGGCCTTGCAGCAGTCGGAGGTGGTTGCGCATCAACGCAGTTTTAGTGTTGATGCGCAACCAACTGCGACTGCTGCGGCTCCTTGTGTGGGTACTGTGTGCGCTCTTGAGGTGGGGGTCCTCCGAGGTAGTGGTAAAAGATTTACCGAGGCCGTATGCCTTTTGTTGCGTCGATAACAAAGCGGAGCCTGCCGTGCCACTTGGAGGGGCACGGAAGAACGGTAAATGGCAGTTGAGTACGGCGTAGGCGTATACGTGATAGTTTTGAAGCGCGATGCACGGCTTCCACTGCGGTGCATTAGGTGTTCCATGCAACAGTGCCTAAGTAAGACGGGCTGCACCAAACCCGTAGATGACTGCATGGCAAGAGTTCCAGGAAGTGCGTTGCGATGCAGAACCTTTATTCTATGGCGCTTTTTCTTCCCTTAGCAAACCTAAGCAGTGAAGCCGAATGGCAGAACATCTGCAGAGAAACGCCTGTGCTGGCAGGATTAAGGGTGCGTTGCGGCATTGGCTGGTGGCGTGTGAGGGGCTGGGTCGCACGCCTGTTCTCTGTGGGTTGTTCAATGAGAAACGAGACCCAAATGCAGCGATCTGATAGCTATTGTTTACCCTACACAGCTACGTGCTTAGTATGGTGGCGTAGGCTGGAAATAGTTCGGCTGACTGGTGTGCTCTTCGGATAACACAAGTGGCTCTTACTTCTGCCTCAAAATTTGGCTTCATCGGAAAACGCAGCCTATGTGTACGTCTCCACGGGGGGTTCTGGCATATATACAGAAGTTGTAGAATACTAATTCTTTTTGCGTAGGGAGGGACAAGGCGGAACTTATTTGGCATTCGCCCTAGTAATGAACTTCAGCAAGTACGGAAAGGTTTCTTTTGAGCAGTTGACTGGTTGTGCACATATCGTATATTGTTGAGGCTTCACATCTATAAAGAACGCCTACCAATGGGATGCACTCCTTGCTTGACGCATAGCCACTTTTGAGACATGTGCACTCGCGAGGCAAAGGCACAGGCATTTTTTGGACCGCATTTAATCCTTGTACGAGCTGCTTGACCTAGTGCTGGCTGATTAGCTTTGAGCAGGAACTTTGGTATAATACTGGAAATGCTACGGCATTACGGGATCGTGAGCTAACGATGCGAAAATCGTCGTTTAGTGTCTAGGCTACGTGGTAGTTGATCTAGGAGGTATTTCGTGTGCCTATTACGCTCAGGCAGGCCAATGGGTTAATGGTTTCTGTCCTAACTAAGGGTTTGCGTGTTTCCACTATACGGCAGAATGAGAATATACGGTGACTACCAGCACAAGGAGCAAATAGCTCTACAAGGGATCGAATGCACTCAAAACAAACGCGTTCCAGTTTGTGCGTAGAAGCATGACGGCTCTGGCTCCCTTTGCACTCTCGTAAAACTGACTCGAATTGCCATTGCGCTGTGCTCTGAGTATAGGAATCGATTTGCAAACACGCATTCAGTCCGGAAGCTCTTAAAATGGAAACTGGTGCTGTGCTGGTTCTGCTTGCGAACTGGTGAAATGGCCGTTACTAGGCCTCTGACTCACCTGGAAGGGCAAGCCCAAGAACTGGCTGAGATGCCACTCGAATTAAGCTAATTCATCAGCATATTTGCTGCAAGCCAAAATGTCAGGTCGCTAACAAAAATAAAGGTTGCACAGCTTGTGGATGCCGTTTAATGCTGGCTCTCATGCGGTGATTGAGTAGAGGGCGCATTCTCGTTTGATACAGCCAAGGATGTGCTTCACCTAGTGAAGATTCCCAGTATCTCCCTTCACACGTTTGTATTACCGTGTTTAGCTGGAGTGAGAGGCATCGCACTAAGATGGAGTGGACACTTGAAATGCGAATTTCTTGCCGTTTCCAGGTTGAGGACAGGCCCACCCCCAAGGCAGGTAGGCTTCGGTGGAGCGCATAGCAAGCGTTGGGTCTTCCTGCCACGGCATGGAACTGAGTGATACATTTTAAGCGGTGGATTCGCTTTGGGAGTGGATGGGTCCAAGCGGGTGCGTCGAGATACTGGACAACTAGCCCTTCGCCGCCTGTTCGTCAGGGTCATCGATTTGAAAGCCACTTCGGAGAGATTCCGTTTTCTCCCTGCTTCGGCTAGTGCCTGAGTATCCTGACAAGGCTTCTGCTCTCTCTCTCTCTGTTTGCCTCTCCGTGTCGCTCTGTCTCTGTGTCTCTGTCTCTCTGTCTCTAAGTCTGTGTCTGTCTGTCTCTCTGGCTGTCTGCCTCTCTCTGTCTCTCTGTCTCTGTCTTCTCTATGCTTGTCTTCTTTGTCTCTGTCTCACTCTCCTCTGCATAGTATATATATATATATATATGTATATATATATATATATATATATATATATATATAACTGTATCCATCTCTGTATTTCGCTATCCATGTCTAGTACTATCACTAAGGCTTGACCGCATCACATGGCTGGCAAAGCCACTGAAGTGGAATGGCAAGCACGTGTCGCTGAGTATTTATTTTGCTCAGCTGACTGTTTTCTCCGTTCGTATTAGGGGTAGTTCCCCCCTTTTTTCTAGGGGATGGGACAGGTGGCAGTGTGGTGTAGGCTCCCTTCCCGGTGATCCGTGAAACCACATGTATGACACGTATGAAAGGAAGGCCAGCAGATTTGTGTTCACCCAATTGGCAGATGGGAAAATTTGGCGTAGCAACTAGTGCGGGAAAGCCTCACAGAAACTGATTTCCCTCTACAGCTGATACGAATGTGGTGAAGGTTAATGGCGACCCAGAGGGTGCGTTTTAACCCGGAGTCCAATCTTCCTTTGGGAATTTTAGTAGCCTTTAATGCCTTAAAGTGTGGTATAGGCACAGCCCGCGCAACGCGTACTCATGGTTGCACAGGCAAGTAAGCCTGGTGCTAGTGATCCGGCTTAAGAATCAGGAAATAAATAATAACAAGAAGAAATAAAGTATCTTGCTAGACATAAGCATTGTTGAAAGGCATATCTGATTGACTTTATTTAGCTGGAGCCGTTTCCCCTTCAGCGGCACTCTGTGGTTCGAGCAGTGTAAGGGAGTTCTAGAAACGGCACTACGTGAGAAGACGGGCTCCCAAGGAGTAGCTGGATTGCTTTTGCTCTACACCAAAACTTTCGTTTTGTGTTGATGAGTGGTATTCAAGAACGCTATGACGAATCGGCCTTTAGATAGTGCGCCATAGTGTATTTCCACCTTTCGAATTTGTCCAAGCCTGGGGTGTTTCAACCTGGCTTGCATGATCCAGCGGCTGTTTTCAAAATTCTAGGCGGCAGTTAGTCAGACCGAAATAACACGTGTACAACAGCATGGAGGGTGCAGTTATTGAACAAGCCATGGACTAAACATGCCCTTACGTGCCACGGAACGTTGGGCTGATGAGACCTCAAGGACCTGCATAGTCAGTCGTGAATCGTGTTGCTCAAGTGTACCATGCGTTTTGCTGCAGCGTAGAAATATTGGGAGAAGAAGCAGGTGGCTTGGACATGCAACCCTGGTTGCTATGGAAGTATAGGTATGGAGTGTTTGCGCTGCCAGCTTCAACAGCAGATGCCTGTAACGCGCTGAGTATTGCTGGATCGGTTCCTACAGTGGCGGGAATAGACGTGAAAAACCAATTGCTGCAGCGATGGTATTGGTGAGGTTCGCACCAAACGGCTTTTAGATCGTGCGTCAAGATGGGGATAAGCCTTTTGCGTGGCGGATGCACGCCGATCCGCGACCAAAACAGCTGAGCACGCTTAGGCGCGTAGCCGTTCGATGCAATAGGTTCGTGTTTTGGTGTTGCAAAGCTGCAAACACACTTTTTGTCCATTAAACAGTGCCCTGAAACGCAATAACGATCCCACAATTCGCGCGAAGGGGCATGGCTAAGCGAATACCTTTGAATGACGTAAAAGCAATGTTTGCCTGGGTTTGAGTTTCGGCGGTGTTGGAGAGCTATGAGGGCGGCAGCTACACATGCAAGGCACTGATCTTCAGTCTTCGTTGTGTACATATTCAGCTGAGGCTCTGCTCTAGAGTTGCTCGTCATGATAAACCTTCAGTGCCAGTTCACACAAACCCAGGTGTTGGATGTGCAATTTGGCATCGTGGTCGTGCTGTGCTTTCTCGACCTCCTGGAGAGTGGCACAAGCTGCTTTGGCATACAGGTTTTGGCCTTGTCACATGTCTATTCCTTTTCGCGAGTGCTGCGGATCAAGCCTGGAGCTGCCGACTACCGCTTGGATTGTGCTTTGTTGCCAGCTAAGCATCGGTCCTACTCGATGCGTTGCAATTTCTCCTGAACCCGAAGGTGGTAGAAGGCTAAATTCTCAAGCGTTTTTGATCTTTTGAAAATCAATATCTGAAAAAATGTTCTTTAGGAAGTGCGTGATGCTGCAGCTGACGTTTTCGCGTTTTGCAGTGCTGCAACAACGTATGTGGCTTCAGCATATCCAACTCCGGTATGAATTTTGATGTGCCTGTGTAGAGACGCACGCTGAAACACAACTTTTTTCAATTGCGCCTAAGGTTATTGGCTGAAGGGAGTGCGTAGCGATGCGAAACCGTTGGCATACAGGGCACATGCCGTTTATGAGCTAGAAAAAGCCTTGCAAGCCTTTTACTGTGGTCCCCATCTTTTGAATTTCAAGCAAGTTGTGGTGGAAACAATTAGGCCGAACTGTAGACCTCCGCAGCCCTGTGTGAGCCGTCTGCAGCCGTTGTTTTGAGGTCCAAACAACGAACTAAGTGGAACTGGGCCTCAGTTGAGTCATTGAGTCATCCTAGCTCTGCGTTTCTTGGATTGTGGACAAAGACAAGACACACTTGGCCTCAGGAAGTGCGCTAGACGTAAAATGCTAGCATGGTGATAAGCCTTACTAGACATTGAAAAATCACTAGACATTGAAAATTCTGACACCGGCGGTGGCGCCCAACAGGGAGTCTTGTAGGCCCTCTCCACGTGGACAATCTCAGTTACGCTTGCATGCCAGCATACCAAGAGACCTTCTCTACAGTAGCCGAGCTCAAGAGGGGCATGCATGCTAAGCATCATGTGGTAACAGTCCACTTCCGACATGCAGCAAGGTACCGGAGGAATATGGGAATGATGCGCTGGCCGCACTTGGCAACGCAGAGGAAATGCGAGCACTGTGGGTTCTCCGAGAAAATTGTTGCTGAGCTCAATTTCCGTTGATACTCTTTGCTGTGGACTATCTGCGTGGTGGGAAAGGGGCATAATGCCGGATGCTATCTGATTAATAGGGCCTTCGAGGTACAGATAACGCTTTTTTCCAGCCGGTGAGCCGTAATGCGCAATCTCATCTGGGAATCCATTTGCTTTTTTCATTGGTAGAAAATTGTTCCGCATGCTTTGGCAGGACGCATGGCAGCCACATTTCACGCGTTTCCATAAATTCCAAGGAGCCCACATGATTTTTCGACTCTCCAGGAAGGGTGGAGTTATTTAAGGAGAAGCGGCGGCTGCCACAGTCAGGTATGCTGACGTGCATGGAACTGGTACAAATCGTTCTACTTTGAGGAAGGCACCTGAGAATTGCGAGCATGTTCAGAGAACTATGTGGTATTGGCTCGTAGTATGGAAAGAGCATCTCGACTCTGACTGTTTCTGGAAGGGAGTTCTTGCCCCAAAAATCTTGAACGGAGATGCTGATACGCGCAGCTGGTTTGAAGTAATCCTGGGGTTGAGTGGCCTTGATTTAACCCGTTCAGGCCGAAAGATTGAAGCAATAGAAATAAATCGATTTATCTGTTTGCGGTTTGAAAAGCGCAAGGAAATAAACCGTATATGGCCCATCTATGTTTTTAACTTTTAATGAACTTCACCTCTGCCCATGTGGATGCATAAGGCTGCAGTGTGAACTATGGCATCCTAGCAAGCGCATGTACAGCGAAGGCTGATATGGGTTACAGAAGCCTAATCGGCGTTAAGTTTAATAAAGATGCTTGCCTCTAATTGAATACAGTCGCAGCGCGTGCGTTGGTGGACTAAAGGCCCGGGCGCTGCCGGAGTTTTTACGTCCCTCGCGATGCCGTTTTGGTTTGGAATCCAGTGCCTAAGACCTGCATCTAAAGGGTGCTTACACAGCTAGGCATTTTGTGATTTTAGCGAGTATGTTAGGCTATAGAATTTCCCATCCACATAATCTCCCTTGTGAGTGCTTGTGAATGAAACGGTGTATTCTTGCAAAGCGATGCACGTACTGGGTACCTACCGGTTGCTTGGATAGCCGACCTGGAGAGCCCAGGACGTTGGAGGCTTGGGGGGTGAGTGCGCAATTTGCAAAAGCGGTCTTTTACAGCGACACAGTCCGCATTTCAGAGGACTAGCCCTAGGGAAACAGCTCCGCAGCCCTGCCATGCGAATATATTGGCGGTGATGTAAGGTAGAAGGAAACAGACTTTGTCAGGCGTCAGACGGTGGTAGGGATAAGGCTAGGCTCCAAAAGCGACATCCCGTGTTTAGGGATGGCGTTGGTGAGGTGCTAATGCAGGGCCAGGAGGGCTGCATCAACACTTTCGCGATTCGCGCTGCCGAAATGATCCTTTACCACTGAAACGGAAGCCTCTTCAAGGAGAGGGTTTCTATAGTTGGCGACAGCCCCGTATCAGGCGTCATTTACATATTATTACGCAATAGTGCCACTTTCTACCTCAAGGGCGCAGGACGCGCTGAAAACAACTGAGGCCCTAGCAGGCACGCATCAGTGCGAAACTGTCTTTTGCTCTATCTCTCCGCCACTCGCCACGGAAACGCGCCCCTACTGCGTGTACTAGAATGAGGGCCTCTGTATTTTGAAAAAAAAGAAAGCGTGGCTGACGCGTTATGAGGATTTCCGGAAGGGTATCCGGGGGTGCAAGCATATATGAATGAAGTGAAAACCCACGGGCCGCTATCCAAAGGAGCGTCATATTCGCTTCAGTCAGTAGCTCCGCACAGGCAAGATGCCTGCTACAGACGTTTTTCGACTGAGTATATAGGGGGTGAAGGCAGCATCACTTGCAGAGCTTCCACAATAGGGCGCCGCTGTACGTTGTTCCCTGCTGATTTCTCCAGACGCTCCTCTTGGTCATGAGCAGCTGAAGCTAAACTGAGTCCGGTGCTCGTTGTTAGAGAGGCTAATGCGGGTGCAAGGCGTGAGCTTGGGCTGCAGATACTAGCTAGTCAAACAGGCAGCTTTTGGCTCTGTTGAAATAGATGCCCCCAATGTGGGGCTGCAAGATTCATGAGTAACTGTCAAATAGACGCTTCACATTTTTTTCTGGGGAGCCCGTCAGTTTAGAGTTGAATCTACTTTACCGAGGTAATACGTTTAGTTCAGGTACACTGGATTCGGATCCTAGTTCGTGCGTCGGCATGTTGTGTTGCCGCTTAACTATTCCACTCCCTACTTTGCAGCAGATGGATTTGCGAACTCTCCGAAATAGCTAGGACGCCTTCAGTCTTGTGTTGTATCCTGAGGACTTTCATGGTTGATAGGCTGTGCTCCCTTGCCAATTGCAAAAGATGCTTCTTGCATGCAAAAGCCGGACTTTTTTAGCCTGTTCGACTAATATCGCCTACAGGTATATTGCATGCGCGTGCTTGCAACCTCAAGAAATTAAAGGGGACTCATTCGATAGTGCAAGGAATTCTTGGAGACTCGCGGCCCTTTATCAAACGCCGGCTTCCATGCAATGCCAACAACTTACGGGCATGGGCTGGTCGAATTCATCGCGCTAGTATTGAGTTGCCACAAGTTGAGGCACCAGGTGCAGCTGGAGCTGATTCATGCAGTGGTGCTCTTGCGAGAACATTCAGAGCTAGTGCTGGGCTAGGGAGCGTAGCATTGAGCTGTTTGGCAGGCGTGGAAGAGCGATGGTGTTTTCCTTACAAAAGAACAAAAAGTGGTTTCTCATTTCAAAGCGGCTCGTTAGGCAGGGCCACACAGAGGGGGGAATCGAGATTCAGCGTGTGCGTGATAATGCACATCCTCGCGTTTGCCGATAGCACCTATTGGAAGCTTTAAAATGTGCCTCACGACATGCTCAGGATACCCGAAGCGCTGCCAAGCAGCCACCGAGCGGACAGGCGCGGTCAGATACTTCCTGAACACGGCTAACGCAACTTGCGCCCTTGCAGGACGGGAGCAATTTTGTACAAGGACCTAGGTGCTGTACCTGCCCCAATATTACAATGCATGGCGTGGCCCATATGATCAACACAGTGAGAAGCCATTGCCTGTTGTCGCCACATACAAACTTTGTGGAACTATCTTTAGGGATAACTTCCTGTACCATTAAGACAGCCAGAGAGAATGCCAGAGATTTCTTCAGGTGGCACATTTGTTGCAGTCTTTAGTCGCTGATACTCAATGGCTTGCAGTTTGTGAGTTGAAATATGCTATCGCGCGATTGCACTTCCTTCTCCAACTTTTCCGGCTCCGCAACGGCTCTTGGAGAGGCCTTATGCGTAGTTCCATGAATCCTGGGAATAGAAGCAGCTCCTGTAATACTCGCCTTGCAATGAGGCAAAAATGTGCGCAAGATTTATGTGAATGGCGCGGCCCCTAAGTGGCTTTACGAACCGCCGGTGGGCGTCCGCATGGGCGCAGAGCAGCGGTCACATCCTTGCATTTACGCAGCAGTTGCCGAAGCAGAGATATGAAATGGGTGCTTGGAGAGAGCAGTCGTTGCTGGCGAATGCATTAGGTTGAATTGGTCTGTCCACAGGCTCCCAGCATACGACGCTAAAGCAGCAGGTTTACTCTTGCTTTAGGCCCACTCACCGCATGTAACATACCTGCTCCATTGCTCGAGGTTGCGTGAGCATGAAAGAAGGGAAGAGTGCAAGCACCACGTTTCCGAACGCTGTGCATGGCAGTCTGCAAGATCGCCGCCCATGCTCTGGAGATGCTGAGAGATGCTGACTGTAAGGGAAGGGTGGACTGCTTTTGATGGCCATCTAGTTTGTGGTGGTTAGACTAATATCCGTAAAGCCGGTGCGCTGCAAATTGACGAACGTGCAATTTTTTCTTTTCTCGAGAGTTTGCCGTTGAGCTTTTGAGACAGTCCACATGTGCAAGGGTCTTGTAAAGACAGACAGCTTTGGAATTGCTTAGGGTGAAGATGAACCCGAATAGTGCCAATCTGACTATTCCTCGCAGCAGTGTTGACTTTTCATATCAAGGGGCATTTCACGACTGCTTCTCGCAAAGCGCAACCACGTGCCCTCATTGCTGGTCTTTCAAGAACTCTAGAGCTAAATAAGAGTTGATTTTTGTCAATGAGATAAAATATTTATGTTGTTTTTCGGAACGTTTTTCTCTGTTTCGAAACGTAAATTATTAAGTTTATCAGTTTCGATTTAGGTACTTTTGGTTAAAATTGCATTATTATGCAACTCTTCTGCTTGGTGAAGAATTCGTTGGTTCTAACTGGTTGCGGCAGAGGTTGCGAAGATGCAATGCGCTGTATGACGGAACAAACAAGTCGGGTCGGCTCGCTTTGGTATGAAGCGTGTGCTGTTATGCTAGTTTCCAAACCGAACGCACTCGCATTGTGCGTAATACTTTCTCGCGTCAGTGTATTGCAGGTTCCAATTTAGGTAATACCGACCTTGCTTACCAGGCGGGACAGCAAGTGCCAGATCTTTGATATACAGCACAAACGCCTGGGACGCATGTCCTACTAGCGAGTACGCCGAGATGGCCACTCTTTTCTGTAATTCCTTTACGTTTTTCACCCCTTAGGATGGTTTAAATGGACAATTTAAATCTCTGGAAAAGTCGCGGCTCTCTGGATAGCCCTGTGTGAGCGTGCTAACTGGCTATAGTCTCCTCTGTATGGGTCGGCATTTCATTTTTGGAGTATGCATGAGGGACATCGCTTCCTGGAATCGTTTGGCTGGACAAAATCACGTAGAGGCAGCATCTGAACCTGTAAAGAGCGGCGTTGCCTTTTCAATGCTTCACAGTTGCTGTGGGCATTGTCCTATGCGGTACCTCCACATTTTTTCATGCGGTTGGCTTCATAAACCCGTTGTTTGCTTATTGCGCACTAGTTTCAGTTGGCCACAGATCACCGTCAGCCGAGCCGCTGCTTGATAAAGTTGGGCTAACCAGCATGCAGAGCAAGCAGAGCCACGTTTCTTTCAGCCAAACGACGTACAGCTATCTGGTGAGTTGCAGTCTGGCTACGACGCTGCATAGCCTTGAAGGCTAGTGTGCTGCATGCACTTAAATTCACGGTAACGTTACCTTCTAGCAGGGCAGACGATGTTAACGAATCGGTGAGTGAGTAGACAAATCAACTTGAAGGGGAATCTTTGCAGACGGTGCGTCGCTAGGCAAAATTATGTCTTGTTCTTGCCAACAGCTTGCATGGTTTTGGGCATATCGCTTGAAGAACTTGTAACGATTGTAGAATGGTCAAATAGTGCCTAGTCATGCTTGTCATCGCTTTGTAGGCAAATGCGTGAATATGTACGCTTCCAAGGCGCGCATATTCTAGCATAGCAAGCGTGCGAACGGCACGGAAGCGTAGAGTCAATTGGCGCCTGTGAATCTTCGTTGACCGCCAGCAGAGTAGCAGCAGGATTGAAAGCGGGAGGCAGCGTTTTTTGACTGCAAAGAAAATAGTGAGCTGGATACCTGTTCTTACAGCGAAAGACGCAATTGATGTGTTGCTGCAGAGAGCTTTATCCAATATTCCACAGACGCAGCGTGCATAGAGCGTTAACAAAGAGAGTGTCTCCACTAAGCGTGTAGCGGGGGCCTTTTGTGTTGAGGGGGGCGGCAGCAGAAGTGACTGGCTTTGCGAAATGGCAGCCTGCTCGATAAGACAGTTCAGCTTCATTTGGCGGGCATATCATATTCGCGAGGGGGGTGCAGGCCTACAGTAGCCATAGAGCCAAGAATACTTAAAGTTGGAGAAACGTCATGCTTCACACTATGCCTTAAGGTCCTGCAGGCGTACAGATCTGTCCAAAAGCGTGCAGCATCCTGCAGAAGTTTGTGCATCTGCTGGTTGCTGCTGTCTCAGAACTGCTGGATGGGCATGTTGAGTCCCATACTGTGAATTTGTATCAGGATGACGCAGGCAGCGCATGCACGGCAGTGCCATTGAAGGATGCCGTGGAAGCAATGAAGTATGGCTGAAGGAGAACTTGCGTCGGTGGGATGAATGCGTGCCTGAGCATCCAACAGTGCGCATTTGAAGCTGCCTTAGCAGTTCGGAAATGGAAAGCTATTGGCACACCGGGGTGGTGTGCTGTGAGTTTGCTCCGACTACACCGTCACATGCCCCTAAGATCCTGCAGGCGTACAGATGTGTCCAAAAGCGTGCAGCATCCTGCAGAAGTTTGTGCATCTGCTGGTTGCTGCTGTCTCAGAACTGCTGGATGGGCATGTTGAGTCCCATACTGTGAATTTGTATCAGGATGACAAAGGTTGTGCAGCTTCAAGCGGCATTTTGCAGCAAACAAAAGTGATGCGCAGTGTTATGAATACACTCATGAATGCACAGCCCATGCGGGTTCCAGCGTGTGCGTTGCGAAAAATGTCTTGTGCAAAACGGTCCTCACTTGCTTCGTCAAGCGCAGCTATGAACACAGTTTCTGGTGGCGCTGAGCAAGCACACTGTTTACCAACCAGTGGCTGCTCGCGTGCGTACTCTGAGGAAACTGCTCTTGTGAGGCGCATTGTTGCAAATAGGCGCGGAATTACTTCAGAAGGACTTTTTGTATATAATCAAAACCTGCGATTTAGTGTCAATACTTGCCACCATGGTTTGAGAAGCAACAAACGTGGAGTCAATTAGATGCGCTGTAGCATTTCCTCTTGTAGGGGCGAAGTGAAGCTCACAGTATGCATCCCTTTCGAGGGCGAAGCCTATGAATATTGGTCTGCTCCCATGGGTTGAGCACGTAGCATGCAGTTTTGTAGAACCTTCCCAGCCCACCGTAAAAGGCTAGCTAGGAGCTGGCGGCCGAAAGTATTGCACGCACTAGCGCTCCATGGGGCTGTCCTTTTGCAAGAGGTAAACGAAAATTTGGTTGCCATTTGTTTTGTGAGGAAGACACGCAAACATGGAATAAGAAAGATTTCAGCAAGTGCGTTGAAAAAACCAACGCGCCTTTTACAGGCCTTATCTCGCATAATGTGCAAGGAGCATGCTAGCTGATGCCGGCGGGCACGGGGCAGGGCTTCCGTCGAAATCAAAAGTGCTGCGCCAATATTTGCACCCGCATCTGACTGACTAGGAGCACGTTTTAGCAAGTCGAATAAGCGTTGCCTTAATATGCTTGACGTTTGGCGAATGAGTGCAGCCGCACTAAAGGGCCCGCCAACAGTTAGGTCTGGGCTGAAGGGAGCTGACCTGTTAGCTGGCTCGAATCGAATTTCCTTCCCTGTAGACGACTTCTGAGTACAACTGTTTGCGCACGCATTGCAGCCAATGTAAGTGGATGGAGGCGTTCATTAGTGCAACCTCAGTTGTGGTAGGCAATATATTCATAAACGAAGCCGAGACAAACTGGCGTTCAGGAGGTTCGTTTTGATGCCATCTTTTGAAGCACCAACGGGGCGCACTGGCATTTCCTAATGGGATCTCCGTCTTTAAATGCATATTGGGCTCCGTGAAATCGAGCGTAAAACTCCCTTTTTAATGGCTGTCAACGTGAACGTTTTTGTGCTCTACGGGTGCGAGCGTGATTGTGCAGTGTGGGCAAATAAAAGCGGCTCTTAGATGGTGTACCCGGGCGCATTTCTGTATATGCGATGACATTTGCCTTTACTTGCCCTGAGTTACGGTAGCTCACTGCGAGTAACGTAGAAGGTAGCATATTTTTACGGTCGCCTATAACAGGCAGATAATTAGCTTTAGGATTAGACTGGCACTTTGTAAGTTTAGGGCTGCTGATGGTGGTGCTGAAGATGGTTTATTGGTACGAATGCAACCTCTGGAAAATGGATACAGAGGGGTCCTTCTTTGCAAAGTAAGTAGATAGCACTGTTGCTGCGTTGTTCCACCTTGCAGTTGGCTGTGCTTATTCTCTCATGCACGCCTACCAAAGCTAATAAGACACCAAACTAGCATCAATGACACTCCCGCAAGTGTAGGACTTGCTTGTGGCATCATTCAGTTTGTAAGTCAGCTTTATTCGGTGTCACGGGTGGTAAGGCGGGTGTAGGGACCATCCTTTGCTGTCAGCGGGGGAGCTTGCAATTCGAGTTTGCAATTCAGTTTTATGTATACCAATGTTGCCAACCTTGCCGCATGCGGGGGATTATCTTGGGATACATGCCTTGAAGGCTCCGTGCGAAGTTTTCAGCTGCTACACGTTACGGCTGTTAGAACTAAGTCGCAATTCAACACCTTCGTGGGTTTGTTCTAATCGCGGCGGGCGTGAAACCATTTGCACAGGTGTAGTAACCTGAAAAGAGAAAAAGAGTCATATGAGGCATTGGGATAGTGAGCGGATTCAGTTGCCCTTTGGGTTGTGCCTTGCAGCTTGTGTGTCCCTTATTTACGTATTTATTGGTGACGCCTCGGAAAAGAGAAACATGAAACGGAATCTAGTGAAGGCAACTCGCATTTCGTGTGCGGTTTTGGCCTGTCTGTTGCAGTGTACTCGGCTGCTTGCATTGGTAGCGAGCAGAAGAATGGCAATGACATATGAATGCCAGGTGATAAACTGTGACTGCGCTGGAAAATGCGTTTGAGGTTGCTTTTTTATGCCCTTTTCCATTTGAAGTTGGTGCTTCTCGGGATTGCCAGCTTGACATTAGTATTGCGGGGGGCAGTTTCTGGGTTTGATGGGCGTACAGCCAAGCCTTGCAGTTATCTGAGCTCCTGGTGCGTATTTGCAAAAGAACAGATATTGCGTATGCACCATTAGTGAGGTGTGAACAAGGCGGCAATGAAGGTACCAGTGCATTTGCAGAGGCTCTCGAAAAAGATCGTCGCTCAATCGAAGAGCACCAGTTTCTTGGAGGATGCCAGTCTGGTAGGTAAGCATCTGAAAGAATAACGGTTGTGAACCCACAATGCCCGCAGCTCTCGACTTTCAAAAACGCGAATGCTCGCGATGCTGGATTCCTCTTCATTCCGATATGCAGACGGTTGGTTTACACACTATGGTTTTGCAATTTGTTGATGTGTACGTAATGCAGTAGAGCGTTTCCCGGTACACTAGGGCTATGCTCTTCTTCAGATTGAGGGGGGGCTGTAGTACGGCGGTTACTAAAGGCAAGGGATACTTTTTCATTGGACATTAAGTTCGTGCGTCTTGCTGGAAGGTGCCAGGGAAGGCAATGGCAATGCCTTCGTCGCTTGTTAGCCCTTTGTGTGACTGCCACAGCTACACGCTGGCTGATGAACGAAAACTAGTGTGCAAAAAGAACCACCCAGCCGGACAGTCTTTCTTCGCATGGGTCAGTGTTTTGGGAGGCTGCAAGGTAATGCCACTATAAGTGACAAGTGTAGAATGCCGCATTGCGTATTCGCCTAAGTGGCGGCTCGCTTCATGTACTGCGTGGCGTTTTACCTCTGGAAGCTCGATGCGCCCAAGGACCATCCTTGAAAGGCTTAACTTGAGGCACGCTTTCTTCGCAGTCCTGCAAACTGCCCATGCCAGCATGTGGACGCAATAGCTTATCAATACGCTCATTCCAGCGTGTGCATGCTCCGCATAACGGCGAAAATGCAGAAGCTGAGCTACCGGTATGTTTTCTAGCAGATTCCGCTGGCTATTTGAGTGAGTCCTGGAGCCTTTATATAAACGGTAGACGCGGCGTAAGGACAAATGCGTTTTGGGGCTTATAAGGGTGTTCTTTTGGTGCTGCCTTAGCGCGCTGGAACGTACAGGATGTGAACGATCCAGATCAGTGTGGCTGTGCACTGTCTGAACTTGCACTTAATTACGAAGGTTTGGAGGGTCCTTTAAACGCTTTTTAACTAGCCAAACTGTGGCATACAGCTACCCGATGGACGATCATCCCGTGTCGCTTCCCAAAGGCTAATACTAGTGGGGCAGATAGGGATGTAATTGTTTCCCACGGGTGTTTGCTTTACGAATTTGCGGTCGGGAGGTGGTTTCCATGCTCGGGTTACAAGGAACACGAGGACTGTCAGGCTGGCGGAGCAAGAGTGTGAATAGGTGTCTGCTGTGGCTTTTCAGCTTGTACGTCGCGTCTCGCCACTGTGAAGGCGATTGACACTTCATCTCGGCTTTGCAGCGCTGACTTTTCGCGCGCTAATGTGAACAAGCTGGAGGATTGTGGACGCAGGCAGCGCATGCACGGCAGTGCTATTGAAGGATGCCGTGGAAGCAATGAAGTATGGCTGAAGGAGAACTTGCGTCGGTGGGATGAATGCGTGCCTGAGCATCCAACAGTGCGCATTTGAAGCTGCCTTAGCAGTTCGGAAATGGAAAGCTATTGGCACACCGGGGTGGTGTGCTGTGAGTTTGCTCCGACTACACCGTCACATGCCCCTAAGATCCTGCAGGCGTACAGATGTGTCCAAAAGCGTGCAGCATCCTGCAGAAGTTTGTGCATCTGCTGGTTGCTGCTGTCTCAGAACTGCTGGATGGGCATGTTGAGTCCCATACTGTGAATTTGTATCAGGATGACAAAGGTTGTGCAGCTTCAAGCGACATTTTGCAGCAAACAAAAGTGATCCGCAGTGTTATGAATAGAGCGTTGTGTAGTTCAACGTGTACAGGTTGCTCGTTGAGGTGGTAATGCGGTGGAGTAGGACTGGATAGACATGAAGAGGCCATAAGGAAGAGAAGTGCTTGCTAGGAGGCGGCTGTCGTGTGAGTTCTTGATCATGCTATCGGTGCAGCGTTTCAAGTGGAGGGCGCATGAGAAGCGCCAGGTTGGTTGGGCAAGCATTCGAAGCGGCGTCTACGGTTATTTTGGAGTTCGTGCGTCGCTCTTGGCCACTGTGAAGGGCGGATACAGGGCTATGTGCACTAGGCATGTTGAATGGAGCGTGCAAGGAAACGTTAAAGAGGCTGCATTGAACGCAACGACGTTGTGCCGTGTGCTGTGCACCCGCCTTAACCGGGTGCTAATGCTTTGTACCGATGGCGGGGGATAGAAAGGACGCATCGTATGCTGAGGCATGCAGGTGGTCACACGCGGCCGAGGTGTTGCGTGATGGTGCATACTGGGCGTTTTTTGCGTTGTGCAAGGCCCTTGCAGAAGGCCAGATTGAAAACTGCGCAATTGGCTGGGTGTTCAACGTGCTACGTGCCGCTTTGACTGACGAACGTTGCACGAGCCTCCTGCGGAAATCCTTCCCGGGATATCGGGAAGTTTGCAAACCAGCCTTATGAGCATACGGCGTAATGCAGATTTGCGTGCGCGCAGGAGCCAGCGAGTGGAAGCGCCGGGGCCAAGCCTCCTAGGCACCCTAAAGGAAATATGGTCGCCATTGGAGGCTCGACATCTGTGGCAACGACGTAGGAGGGAAAAATGCGTGTTTGGGCCTCAAAGGTGCATTGTGTTGGAACTGCCTAAAGTTGCTGTACTTGCCAAGCTGATTCCAGGTTTGTATGGCTGTGCATTGCGCATTTGTTGCTAATTTGCACCGTCCATGTCTTTTTTTCAGGGGTGTGGATGAAAAGTGCGTTCCTAAAGAGAAGACGTGTAGAGGGGCCTGGGCCTGCAGGGACCTGCAGACGCTTGTACGCGTGGTGAATTCGAAGTGCATCGTACAACTGCCGCATTGGCTACTAGCACCAGGCGAATCAGGTCGGGAAACAGCAGAGAAACAGACAATAGACCGTTGAAGCTCAAACTGTGGATATGTATTAGGGCGGCACGGCCTGGATAGCTAAAAGGAAGCATTGTTGCTCAGGGAAGTGACGCACAATATTAGAAGTGGATGTAAGTGTACAGAGCCTAAACGAAATTGCTCTTGGGGAAATTGATGCTGGACTAAGTCTAGATGTATTTGTGCGTCGTGCTGAGGAAATGTTTTGCAGGGGCCGGCTGATCTGTGATTCCATGTGTGTGAAGTAGATAGAGTGCAAGGAATTTAAGACCACTAGCCAAGTTGGGGCTAACACAAAGTTTGTGGATTGGTGCCAGCTCGTTGCAGACTGTATGTGGCTTCTAATTGGTAAAACTGGCATTCTCGACGAGCGAGAATGGAGCGAAGAAACGCAATGCGCAAGCCGGCATTGCCGGGTCGGAGGGTAGTGGTTTTGCGAAAACGGCGATAGTTTTTTATTTTTAGAAACAGTCTCGCTTTGGTTCACTGCTGCCATCGCGGGGAAAACACCGCTGTTAACGAAATGATATTTACCAAGGGTGCAGCCGGTAAAGGATGCCTGGAGGACCTTCGATTGTTACATACACCTGGGTGCATGGCTGCAGCATGTAAGAGGCTGGGCAGGCTCGAAAAGGTCGTGAATTTTGTGTAGGCGCAGATGTCTTCGGGCGCATGTGGATGAACCGTAAGTATGAGCAGGGGATACTCGTCGTATGCTTACGGTTCGAATTGCTGCAAAGACAAACGCCACCGAATACGCGCTTCAGAGCCAAACGGCTCAAGTTTTCCCACTTCAGTTTAGCCCGGCATCCGTCGTCTAAAGGCGCTGCTTGCTGCACTTCGGATGCAAAGATCCAGTTCCCCACCAACGCCGCAGATCCCAATGCACGTGCATTTGGCCGAATTTCGTAAGTTGCTGCACAGTTGCGTTGGCAGTGCTGGCAGTGATTACTTAGCTCAGCAGTGGGTTGGCAGCACAGAATTCCCTTGTCAACACAGACGTTTATGACTGAGTATTATGGAGGAATTGCAGAAAGTGCGTTCGGCTCGGCCG
Organism: Eimeria praecox; assembly: GCA_963920595.1. NCBI lineage: Eukaryota > Apicomplexa > Conoidasida > Eucoccidiorida > Eimeriidae > Eimeria > Eimeria praecox. Next base: position 3,787,715 of record OY986953.1, read on the forward strand.
AGAAGCAGTGGACCTTCATCAGGTACGCTAAGGCCATATGCAACAGGCCTCTTTAACCGTCAGCCATCGGTATGCCTTAGGGAGAAGCAGGAACTAAGCCCCTATGAACGCTATGGAGTAGAGGGTGGGGTGATGAATCGTCGGAGCTCAAGCGAGAAGGAGTGCATGATGTGACCGTTTCACTGCAAGAGAGCGATGCGCAGGCAGTAAGAAGCCGCAGTGGTCTTTCAAAAGGCTTTGCGAAAAGACTCAGGCATGAAGCAATGTAAGCGTTTTAAGTAGAAATTGCAAGCTTCTACCAACTGTGTATTTTCTAAGAGTCAGAACAACGAGGGGACCGAAGAGCCGGAGAATAAATGGTGTTTTTCGGATGCTTTCAAATGTTTGGAGAGGGCAACAGTGGGGTGTAGGGATCTGCTAGGCAAACAACTTGGAGGATGCTAACACACTCACAACGATTAATGGGTCCAAAGGGCGCATGGTGGGGATACCCAGGGAGTGCGCACGCATTCAGACATTTTTTAATCCTTTCAAAAACATTCCGTCACTAGGCGAAACTGCGCGTGAACGGATTAAAACGGATTTTGTCGGTGACACTGGCTGCTTGATTTGACAGACAGCGTCACCAGCTGTTAATCGGCAGCACGCTTACTACATGGAGACTCTGAATGGCCTCTGCTTGTTGATTGACTGATATATGCGTGTTTCCACTAAAATAATCATGTTAGGCTTGAATGTATGGAAGCCAACACATGAGCAGGTCCCCCGCCGCCAGGCGTGGAGAGATGTGGAGCAAAGCACACACCTCAGAGAGTGAGCAGCAAAGCTAACACTGATTTTAACGAGGAGGCATCCTGACAAAAAGAAATCACAAAGCCCAGTATAAGAATTTTCACGGGTTGACTGTTCCCCCCCCTAACCCTTGCGCTGTGTTTGCAAGCGGCATACAGACTGCTAAGCGTACGGATGCTGCTGCTGCGCCTCAAGCAGATGCTATGTGGCGGTGTGGCAAACGCTGTTTTCATGGGTCCGAAGGTATCGAAAGTGTCAAAGGCGGCGAACGTCATAGAAACAACGGACGTTTTAGTTCCTTTGATGCAGTTGGGGCTGCGCTACCACAGGCATAGGGACCAGTAAAACTTGCATTCGGCGAAACTCGGTGGCCTGCGCCTGCAGACTAGTAATCGGTTGTTTGGGGGCTGGCGCATTGTTTCCTCCAATTTTGTACCTGACGCCTGAGAGCTGTACTGCCAACGCGGATAAAAACTAGCGGTAGGCACATTTTCGACGCGGTAGTGATGGCAGTCCTTTTTGTGAGGTAGTTCACCAAAGTCCTGGATGATAGAAGGCACCTGTAAGCTGGACGGCTGTACACTATTACAAGCGAACCCCAAATTAGAATCGTATTTTGGGAAAATAAGACGGTATGGACTCTGCAAAATACCAGACCGTGTGTTTATTAGGCACAAGCATGCTGCAATCATACTTGGATGTTTGCTTAAAGACAACCATGCGGAACGACAGAACTCAGCAGCGTTTGACTCATCCTGCCCGGGGATCTCGTCAAATGAAGTTCCAAATATGTGCAAGCATCCTAACTACAGATATGACCACGTGCGTGTGCTCAAGCCGGCGAGCATCACCCCGACGGGAAGCCGTACCATCCGTTTAGGCTTGGGTGCATGGATGTAAGCATTTAGCGGCAAAGCAATTAAATTCAGTGGCTCTTCCAATGATGGAGATTTGTCGAGGCCAGGGCAGTCTGCTGTTGGTGTACCAAGCATGCGGCTCACGGTGGTTTATGCAAGCCTTCGATGGCCTGTAAAGGCAGGCAAGCAGTGGAATGCAGCATAAATATGGAAGGCTCCATACTTAAACCTTCTAGGCACATACCAGCGATCAAAACCACAAGTGTGTGAGTCTGCTTTTCAACAGCAGAGTAGGTATTCAATATCTGCCAATTGAGCACAACCATAATGGAACAAAAACGCTACTCAGGAGCTCGGCGTTGATAAAGTTTTTTGATACAGCATTGCAGTCTGCCGTATGAAGCAATCATGTGGATGCAACCAGGATGCGGTTGCATTGATCGACAGGGTTTATACGGCCAGTTTCATGAATTAGAAGCTTGCATTCAAGGTTCCTTCTGCTTTATCAGGCCTAAGTGCATGCGAATCATTGCTGGCACTAGCACGCAACTATCTCTTGGAATCCTGCGCGAAGAGTCTTCTCCCTGTTTTTGAATTGGCCCCGGCAAACGCTCCGGTAAGGTCACGTAAGTGCGAAACGCTGTTAGGAATGCGAGCCGATGCAGCTAGTGCGCGGAGCTGGCTTATTCTGTGCAGGCACAGAGCGAAATGCTTCATTTCGCAGTGATAGGAATAATGCTTAACTATCGCGGCTGGGGGGCGATGGCAAAGGAGTGAACCCGGCATTGAGTTCAGCCGAGCTATTGGTCTGTGTGCAGGAGGTACGTTGAGCCCATACTGCTCCTTTGGTTAGGTTTTAACAGACGCCGCTTGTGCAACGGATTGTGGATCAAGACGAAGGTTCTCCTACTCACATGCATTCTGCATAGCGCATACATGGGGGAAACCCGTGAATTGATGACGGCTGATAGCAGTACATTTAGTACCATCCCTTAATGCAGCGCCGCACAAGCCGCCACGCACGTGTGTAGAATTGGCCAGAGGAACGGCATTGAAGCCGCTTGCTGGTCTCGGAACTGTGAGGTACCTTTTGATTTCCAAACATCTGGACAATGACGGTGGACGGTCGAGTGCAACACGAAGGGTATGACAATTCGAAAGTTGAAATGGCACTTAGCTAGTGAGTGATTGTGCTCACAAAAGCCGTGTTCGGAGTTCCTTAACGGCCAGTCATGCTGATGCTTCCAGCGAGACGCACTCTCCCGCGGACCCACGGCATTTTAGGCAGATTAAGTCGGGAAGCCCATGCGGTGTCGGCGAATTGCATTGCAACAAAAGCTTATGATGCGTTGCGCCATCGTGAGGTACTGTGAGTTCTAGTAGTTTAAAGACAGCATAATAAAGCAGCTTATGTAGATTTGCGATGACAAGCATTACAGTTCGCTGAGCTACCATGCGTTCGCTATGCTCCGGAACGTGCATTTTACCCAAGAGAATAGAGTAGGGGCCTAACGGGCATGAGGCGTTTTGCTTCATGCTGAGGATGACCTAGCGTATGGTGAATATGAAGTCGGTGTGTATTCGGCAAAAAGCAGTCAACCTTTGCAGAACCAGCTGTTGCTTCATGTGAATTTGTTACTATTGCAGGGGACGGAATTGGTAAACGCACGTAAGAACAGTGCCTATAATTTGTTGCTGCAAGTACACATGTCTGTTAGCGAGCAGGATTGCGAACATAAATGCAGTTCAACATGCAAACTTGCCGTTCCTTCTTGTTAAGGCACAAGGACCAACAGCTGCCACAGTCTTTGACTAGGATACGAGTTCCCCATAATGTGTAGTTTAATGGATACCAGGGCGTACGCATCCATGGGCGGTAGGGAACCCTTAGCGATACTTAGTCTCGAAGGTCTGAAGTGATTTTATTGTACATCAGCTGGTGGCCACAAGAGGAATACGTGCAAGTGACTGCAGTGGCAAGCAAGCATGTTTGCAGGAGAAGCATTTTTGATAAACTGCGATACTGAGACGGGGAACCTCCAACCAATAAGCTTTAAGTAAAAGAAACACTCCAGACCAGGTATACTGTAGACAGGTATCTCTCATTACTTACTCGTACAAACAGGAACGTATCAGCAGATATCTGCTTGTTCGTCGCAGTTGAGTTTTTTCTGTAGTCTTTTGGGCGCTATCGGCAGGTTGAGCTCGGGCGACGCTGTTTCGTTGGGCCCTCGCAGGTCGTGGGTTTTGCTTCGGATGTGTTTCTGCACTAGTGCGGTCTCCAAGCGCTGACACCATTTACAGTTAAAACTCCCGTTTGCCGCCTAGTGAAACAAATGCGAAAGGAGATTTTTGAACCTGTGTGGGCAGGCGGGAAGGTTAGTCTAGAATCTCGATGGTGAAATGACTGGACAGGCAGAAAACGTCTGAATTTCATACGAGAAGACAGTGCCATATAACAAACGAACTGGCTTTCCTTTTCGCACGGTTTGTTATAATCACCTGCAGACTGCTCGACATTACAGGCTGTGAGCGTAATAACTGTTTTGGAATGCACCCGAGAGGCCATTTTTAGGATAGGTGTTTGCCCTGCTGCCTGGGGATCTCTACAGTTTAGAGCAGCAGTGTGCGACTTAAGTAGTTCTGCGCAGTACCCGACACACAGCTTGCCTTACTTCGCACAGGGGGTGAGGCTTCGCAGGACTCACACCTCTGCAGCTGGACGAGCATTTATATGCGAGCCCTTTTTATCCCCAGAATTAGTATTGCTCCTTTCTGGAAACTGTGTGTATCATAGTGGACTACATGCGCCTGTATGTTCGTTCTGATGTGCAGCTAGTGAGAAGAGGGAGTACTGCAAGCAACAGAAAAAGCTCCTTTGAAATTTTGAATCAGTTTCTCCGAGCCTTCGCTTGCTACATCTGCCAATCTTGTCTAAAATTGTGCAATCCAGGTGGTATGCAGGCTTACTTTAAGCAGTAAAGACTACAGCCGGATTACTGTGGCCACTGCCCCTAATGCTACATATATTCCTTTGCACGGTGGCTAGCAGGCAAAGGAGTACCCTTGGCTTCCTACCCTTCGAGGAAGACAAAATGCCTACGCATGCTTGCTACAACAGCCAATGACAACGTTGTTGCCTCTTCGGAGCAGGTTGCACGCTTCGCAGAGGCAGGGAAATCGTTTGAAAACACCAAACGCTTGCCTCGGGCGTTGAGTATTTCGTGGCACGCAAGCCAGTTTGCCGCGCACAACCCAGACCATTTCATTCCAGTAATGTGCATCGTATTAAGGCTGACATTGTGCCTCCTAAAATAGTTCAGTCACTCGATTCGCACATGAAAGGCTGTACGCGTTCCCGGAGTGATGCATTTAATCTTGACGGCGACTATCAACGTCGAGCCCGTGATTACTTAGTTCGAACCAGTTGTGTGCTGTCGGTGAATTGGGAAGCCCTTGAAGGATCGTAGGATAACGTTCCCTTTCATTTCTAGGTACATTTAGACATAGCTTTATTTGCTCGATCATTTACTTGGGCTAATGATCGAGCAAATAAAGCTATGTCTAAATGTACCTATAGCTTCAGATACGCTGCGCGTATCTGAAGCTATGCGTGCCTGAAACAGTATTTATGTTTACACAGTGTTGTGCCCTAGGTGGGCTCAGTGCGAATCTTTCACATTCTCACCCCTGCCAGCTTGTCACTGCGTTGAGCATTCTAAACTGTGCTTGATGCACGGAGGAGGCTGCTAATCATCGCTAGCTTGTGCGCGACGTGGAAAAGACTTCGCAAAACACAGTAACCCTCCATTAACATTCTGAATTGCTCACACCGGTCTGGGCGTGCGAGGTTTGGGGACTTCGTTGCCTCTGAGTTTCGCCTTAGTAACTATATTTATGCTGCCGCGTTTGGCGTTGGTGCCGTACAAATGCTTTGTCCGCAGCAATTCTAGCGCGTTACGCGCCACTACCCTGGTTGCACTTGCTGCTGAATCACCTGGTTACAGAAGAAGCACGCACACTAGAAGGACGAAGCTCCACCAGAATTATTCGCTGAGAATGCCGGCAATGCGGAACGCTATAAATGGCAGGGCGAAGTATTTAATGGCAAGATCAAAGCTCTTTCATGCCGTCGCTCTTCTCCTGATGCCGCGCCTGCATGCAGCACATTTTGGTGCGCGGCTAGCTATCTCTGCAGCTTAATGGAAGGAGCAGTTTGTTAATACCTGGAGTTCGTCTGCCCCAACGCAGGTTGTCAGTTACAAGCATGGGGCTGTTGGGAGTTATGCTTTGCTCCACCTTATCTTTGGCACACAGGGCATATGACTGCCTGCTACATTCTCTGTTGCTCACAGCTCGTAAGCAGCACGGTAACTGCACAACCAACGCGGCAGCTGCCATGTTCACTGCACGAGTCCCCAGCTAAAGCTCCTTCAGTTTCTTGGGTCTGATGATATGTGAGCCAAGGCGCTTCGTCATATTCAAGCGTAACCAGCATTCCACACAACATGTGCATGAACAAGAATGCCTAGGCCATGGTGCCGCAATGCAACGATGGCTATAAATTTCTCTTGAACTATTCATTTGGTGTAAAATTAAGGGAGTGAGCAAAAGCTCCCGCTTGGCAAGCCATATTCGTGTAAATTGAATGTTTGGGTTATGAGAGATCAATCCGGTAAGTGGGAGTCTCTTTAGTTGGCTCTTGTTTTCTTATTGCCTGGAAGGCAAGGGGGGATGATCAGAATAAATTACAGGTGCTATGCTATGTCATTATTGCCAGTGAATGGCGTCCTGGCACACAACGCTGCCTATGGAACTTCCATGCGGGTATTGTTATGTTGGCATACGCCTAATGGCGCGCGTTTCAGATTACCGAATTTCCCTCTGCGTTAGTATGTAAGATTTGCCGCCACGCAGTACGCTGCTTCCACCGGCTGGGGATAGCGAATGTTCATTAGCATCTAGGTTTTGCCGCTGATGCCGGACAACTGCCATTAAAGAGATTTCTACCCTTGTATAGGAGCGCCATGAGGACGCGCGACAAAGAACATCATATAGGAGATAGACGAATGCACGGAAGCATCTCCACGGCCAACTCCACCGGCAGCTAGGGTAAATTCAAGATTGTATGGGCGTACTTAACGGGCTTCTTCTAACCGCCATTCCTTAAAAACACCAGCTCTGCTGAACGCGTTAGACTGTACGCGCCCAATTCCCAAGGCACCAGCGGTTGAAAAACACACATGCGCGAATGGTAGTTTTGGGTGGAGGCTTGCCATGGAACGGAGATTAACCGTTTTTCGTTTTCTGAGCACGGGCTACTAACACATGGCTTAGACACGATATTTGAGCAGGCGCTGGAGGCCTGGTTGGGTGAGTAGGAATGATAGAACGCGCGCCCGGTGCTTGCAATTTTGTTAGGCTGTGCATCTGGGGCGATTTTTCCCTGGCACAAATCTCAGTGCTGTCGGCAACTAGGTATTGCCTGGCATGTGAGATTTGCGTTAAGGTCGAGTGTGGCGTATATGGTGAACGTGCCCCTGCCAGGGTGACAAAATACCAAGGGCGTGTTATCCTCGAAGGCAAAAGCACTTTTCTGTGTTAGGTTGTGATGGCCTGGGCGAGGCTGCTTTGCAGTGATACTTGGAACAGGTACCTCACGTCTTGAACGAGTCCAGCCGGCTGTGCGCAGTTCACGGTAAAACTTCAATACGCGAGTCTGTTATTGCACTTTGTATTGGCTTTACACTTATTCCTTACAAACATATCTTTCTGTAGTTTGTATGTTTGCTGATGCCGGGCTCGGTCGCTCCACAAATGCCGCCTGAAGCACTCTTCTGGCGTACATTCGAAACATTTTCGCTTTTCTTAGCCGCATTCAAAAACAAGCCTTAGCCCATTGTGCATGTGATTTTACTAGACGTTGTAAACGGCCGGATTGCCAGAGAGTTGGCGCCTAACACTTGTAGGATGTGACGGCATAGATCCTGAGAAGCTGCGGCGAGCCCTGAGTACCGGCTGGCTTATTTAGGGTTGCAGTAGCAAATTCCAAAATAAGGTATACGTTGACTTTATGGAGTGCGACCGGGATGCGGCATAAGTTTTAGGCCAGCTCTCCCATGGGCTGTTGCCGCGATAAGAGCACCGACCAAATTGAGCAGCAGGCACGCACCTGGTTCGGCCATCCGTCTGTTTTTTAGTGTGCTAAGCAACGCCAATCAAGCATGCAATATACATGCATCCACAACTCACCAGTACTGATGCATACAGCATGTGGACACTTTGTTCGGGTGTAGCTGCGGTATTGATTCAATTAAGGCATGCATGCTTTGCGGGAAGCATACTGGATAGGTTGTATCAGGTTGTATCATCTTTTCTAGACTCTGCGATATAGCTTGTGCGCCATACTGCACAACTCGGTGCCCCGAATCAGCAGCTGAGTTGCAGCCGCTCGTCTGCGAAATGTGCATCTGCTTACTGGGATAATGCCCTACGCTCAGCACGCCTCAGCTTGTTTTGTAGTCCCCACAAAGCAAGCGACAGGATAAACCTTCACGCAGTTTGTAAGTTCTGCATCGACAACACACAAAGTGATATAGTGTTGAGAAGGACATACGGCTGAGAGAAACGGAGCTGCGTCAGCACCAAAGACCACATTGGGGACCCACAATTTTAAAACAGTTTTAAGTCCAAAGGCGCATACTTGCAGCGTGCGCCTAGAAGAAGATGAGGCTGCCTGAAGGTCCGCCCATGCTTCCCATAGGGCACCATAGGGGGTGCGGACCCTCACGAACTCCCTCGACACTCTGCGTCCTCGGTTTGTCAGCGACTTCAGCGATAGCAACGAAGCCGGTGACTGGCCACACCTCGGAAGCATGCTTACGGGTCATAATGCTAATATTTTATACATGGCCTGCATACGCTCAGAAACCTTGCTCCCTGGCTTAAAGAACCGGAAAGCAAAATTCTCACTAAGGAATTCCTACTACCCCTTCCACCAGGTATTCGGCTGTCTATGGTGCACAGTACTGGGGAGCAAATTGCTATTTTTAGGTACTTCAGGGCCACGCCGTCCGAGTTTATGACTTTGAAGCTGCTATGCATACAAAGCGGTAAAACCCAACAGCATGCAAAGCATCCGCTTCAGCTTCAGGCATGGGGCGCCCAGTTTGCACATCTCACCGCTGTTGCTAGCATCGTGCACGTGTTCTAAAGTTTCGTTGAGAAGGGTACAGTGAGTACTGTGCTTGCAAAGCGAACAGCCAGTGGAGCGATGTCAGCATACTTAGGACAAGCGCGACCTTTAAACAGGGTGAGGGATTGAAAACGTAGCGCTGGTTACGCAAGTTGGTTTTCGTGGTTCGTATGTGGTTGCGTGAGCAGGCTAACAAGTGCGGACTACTTAGTGGTCCAGCTGCCGTTTTTGAAGGTGAACAAAGTGAAATATAAGACCCCCGTACACCCCTTTGTTGATGCGAATTGATGTGTGGGTGTCTTGGATTGGCCTTGCTTGCTGATCATTAGCATTGACCTGAATGCGCCGGCATGCGAGTAGTTGGCATGAAGGCCATCCGCTCTTGTTGATCCCTGTTCGAAAAGCCTCCTCTGTTTCTGGGAGGGAGATGCGGCGATATCTGCGACTGTTGCGTTGCAGTCAACTGATACGCGATGATTCTCATATCTCAAACTGCTGGTGGTAACGCAGGAACTGTTTGACTAGGAGGCATATGGATTTAGTGGGAATGCATATTTTAATGCTTTATTTAGCAAGTAAGTGTGCCACAGCTCCTCACTTGGCTAGACAGCATTGCTGATGCGCACCCAGAGGCTAGCAGCGTGTGTGTACAAATCTGATGAGGCGAAATACTCTCTGCCCCTACAGAAAACAACGCTATGAGCATTAGAGGCTTACACTAAAGGCTTTGGACAGTATTCCAGAAGGCGGTTCAGCATGGGCATTAAGTGACGAAGGGTGCATGCTGTTGTGCTCCATAGCGCCTAGAGGTGCCGTCAGCGCTCCTTGCTCTCAGTTTGTAAGTGATTCCATTTAGGTTGAAGGACCCAAGGCCACTCAAGATTACTGCAGGCACGCCTGCTCAAATAATGTCTGTAAAAGGTTTGGTTTTCTAGTTATGGTCTATCTCAACCACTCAGGCCGGTAGTAACATGTGCCGCGCGCATGCGCTGTCCCTAGGTAAGCTGGGGGTCAAGCGGAAGAACATAGATGGTGCGTAAACAGCACGCCAATCAAGGGCAATAGTAAGCACGTGTTATTCACTGTACAATGATGAAGGCTTCACAACCAGCCTTTCTTCGGGATCCAGATTGTGGGTGCAGTTAGGAAGGAAGTGGTCATCGGGAGGCAATGCTTTCAGTAATGTGCCTGATTGGGCGTACGGGACAGATAATAAAGTGCAGCTTCACCCAGCCCCCAAATGCGATACTGGTGAGCATTGGCGTTTGGACATCTTAAGTGAATGGCAGGGGACGTGGCAAAGTCTTTGGTATATTCTTGTCTCTGTTGAGAGGTATATATTGCTCCTTGTGCCGGTTACCCTATTTGTGTGCTGATCTACTTAATCCCATTGCTGAAGAAGCCGTGCGCAGCTGATGCATTGCTTGAGAGCTGCTGCTCTGACGCCAAGGAGAAACTGCCCCCACAGAGAACCCTAGAAAGGCTTTGTGCTCCCCTAGCTTATAGCATGCTAAGGCGTCTGAATTTGGGCTTCGTCAACCTCTTGCTGCATGCGTACATCTGCAGCCCTTTACAGAGTCCATTTAACAGCTGCAATAAATGTATGCTACCTCAAGCGCTCATCGCATGAAAATACGAGCGCTTTGTTGGGCAGCGGTGCAACAGTTCAAGAAATAAGCAAATGTACCCTGCGCTTACGAGGGAAGGAGAATATGCATAAAATTTGTATGAGAATGCTGACGGCTTTAGCATTGAAAACGTTGGATTTGGCGCGCGCGGACAAGCTGCACTATGCTTGCTATGCTTCAAAAGGTTCCTATGAAGTTTATAAAGCCCAAATAAGGGAGTTGTCGCCAGAGGCGATGCTTGGCAGCCTGTGTCTAGGTTGGTGCTTAAACTATCTGGCGCTTCGGTCCATTTCCTTTGATGGGGAGACTCTAGGGTGCTTTACCCTGTGGGCAGAGAAAATATGCCATGCTGTCTCCTACTCACAAGCGTCCACCCCCCAGTACCTCTGCTTCTACTATAATCAAACGAAGAAGCAGATGGAACATAAACGGTACAAAACGTGGACTTGTGAACGCCGCTGTGTTTCAAGGCAAAGAAGCGCAAATGAGGCCCGCACTGCATGCTTAGCAAAGCAAAAGCTTGAGGAGTGACCTCCTGGCTTCATATGTTTGCTTGTTGTGCACCGTCCTATATGCAGTGCATTGTGCTGGGAGGTGCTTTCTCGATATTCTAGTTGCTTTAGAGTGATGTCATGAGTGTGAGCGCGTGCTAGAACTGATGAATAGCCCAGCTCTGCCCCCTACTCCTGCGGAGAGCAGTTCGGCAGGAATCTACTTTCTTCTGAATGCATATGGCATGGCTATTCTTGACGGCTTTTGAGTCTAACCAAAACTAGGATGCCGCGAGGCCTGATATGGCACCCACCTGTGCATGGTTCCACGACGGCATAACCCGTTTGGTACCCGGTTGTGTGCTGCTTTGGGAGTTTAGACATGGCCCATTTGTGCACTTCACTGTTTGAAGCATTGGCACTTGGTGCGTTAACTTACTTGCTCGTCGCAGCGTGCACTCCACGATGGCAATCGTGCCTAACGCTGAGTTAAGAAGGGCTTACGCATTACATCTATGACACTCAAAAGCTTATGCAAACACAGGAAGCCCAAGCGTTTCATCCTTCCTTTGTCGGCTGCATGTTGGCTACAATATAACATGGATTCACGCTGCATCACAGCGTAACCCAGATGCAAGTTACACACCAACTTTACACGGATACCATTACAACCTGCAAGCAAGCACAAGCACGCTTGCACTGTCTAACAGTGAAGAACAATGTTCTATTCTTCTAGGCGCTCCAGTGCCACGCCCTCCGAGTTTATGACTTTGAAGCTGCTATGTATACAAAGCGGTAAAACCCAACGGCAAGCAAATCATCCGCTTCAGTTTCGAGCATGGGGAGCCCAGCGTGCACATCTCACCGCGCATGCTATGGCGTTTCTGGAACCGAGCATGTGTTCTAAGGTTTCGTTGAGAAGGGTACGACGAGTATTGTGCTTGCAAAGTGAATAGCCAGTGGAGCGATGCCTGCATACCCAGGACAAGCGTCTCCAGCGAGTACGTGCTCAACGATGCCCGACGTGACTGACAAACACTGCAGATGTAAAGTATGAGACGTGATCTGTGTGTGTACAAATTTGATGGGCGAAATGCGCTTTGCCCCTACAGAACACAACCCTATGAGCATTAAAGGCGTTGGACACTATTCCGAAAACCGATGCCACGTGGGGGAGGCGAAGTCAACCGATCCGAATGTATAGGGCCTGCGGGTCCGTAAAACGTCTTTGCTATCCTGCGATGTATGAACCCATTCGGACTGAATGCACCAAGACAGTTCAGGATTGCTAGACGCTCGCATACATGCATAACATGCGTAAGGCCATTGAAGATGGTACATTGCAGTCCACCGGTACAGTGCGGGGCGCATATCCTTACCTCCTAGAAATGCCTTGGAAGGCGACTGAGTATGGGGTCATAAGGCTCTGATGGGCTTAGAAATGTCAGCGCTGCCTCCAGGAAGTGAGAGCTAGGCCTTTCCACAATTGACTAACAAATGATCCGCGTGTACAATGTGACGCGACATTGATGTGTGTATGATTTTGAAAAGGAGCATATTCCTGCTTCTGCAAAAAATAACCTTGAGCACTGCAGGCTTTTGGCACTATTCAAAAACGCGGTGCCCCATGGGAGCAGTAAGGTGAACCAATCTGTGCACGAGGTTGGCTGTATAGTGCCTCTGGCTTGTCGTCAGCCCAGCTTGTTCTTTTCCGGTAGGTGCAACCAGTTGGATCAGAGCAACCAGCTCAGCTCACGGTTGCTACTGACTCGCACAGTGTGTGCCTAAACGCCTTGCAGCCGATACGTCATTCCACTGAGACGCTCTGAAGCTCGTGTGCAAGCCTGCTGGGGCTGTTGCGGAAAGCGTTTGATCCATGAGACGTACGGGTTTAATGCGGTTACATGTCTAACGCTGTCCCCAGCACGTAAGCGTTCGAGGGTTCCACATGTGACTCAAAGGCAGTATATATCGATAATATGAGGATCTATAATTTGAGCGTAGACTGGTGGGTGTACAAAATTGACAAAGAAATAGGCTCTGCGCTCGCAGAAAATCTTCTTGAGCGATTTTGTGGCCTTTGGCGCTTTTCGGGAAAGATATTCCGCGTGAGAGCTGCAACGTGAACCAATTCGTACGTAGCTGAGGCTCTGCTGAACCTTCCTTGCTCTCAGATCGTACGTGCAGCCAGCCGGCATGAAGAAACTAAGGAAGTTCATGACTGCTACACGCTCGCATGCTGGCACAGTAGGCATACACTCCCCGATAAAAATTGATTGCAGTATACTGTTGCAGTGTGCGACTCCCATCCCCACCTCCTGGGAATGCTGTGGAAGGCGTTTAACCATGGCTTCATATGGCCGTAATGCAACATATATTTGCGCCGTCTCCAGCAAGTGAGTGCTGAGCCTTTCTACACGTGATTGGCAAACAGTTCGCATGCAGAATGTGACGCTAAACTGATATGTATACGACTTTAGTAAGGGGAGCTTTCCTGCTTCAGCAGAAGGTAGTCTTGGGCGCTTTCCCCTGCCCGTTGGGGTTTCCACCTTGATTGTATGACCTGTTGTCCGGCGGTGAGTGCTGCTCCAAGCTGAACAGGAGTGACGTAATAACGCTGGAAGTGCGGAAAACGCGCTCTTTATTGAGATACGCTAGTTCTCCGAAAAATCAGACGTAGGGGCACACAAAGTTGTGCGTGGTTCTTAGCAGGGTGATTGCTAAAACATAAACCGTTTAGGATGCCCTTTTCCAGATCCAAGAAGTGATTGCTTGCCATGGAAAATGCACGCAGGCTAGACGTGTATTTCTGGAAAGGGTGGCTGGTATAATACGCAAGCGCTAGTGCATCCGTGCACAAAATATTTCGCTCTTTGCGGTGTATATGCAGTTGGGCCGTTGCTGCCGTTCTGGTGTTTGCCTGGGTGTAGCAAGCACCTGTAAATTTTTAACGTGACTGCAGAGCCGGAGCCACGCTCTGAAAAAAGTAAGGCCGAAGCCAGCTAGATCAGTATACAAGGGATCGAAAGCAGTAGCGCACACAGTCTTTTAAGCTGAGAAGCAAGCGCATTTGAGTGTTGGTTGACGCAGATTTTACGACGCATTCCGAACGGCTCGTCACACTGAAGTACACTGAAGGTGAATGCTTGGTCGTTACAGCGCTTTATTTCGGAAATTAGCACTGAGTTGTCCGATAGTCGGTGGCTTGGTGAAGCAAAATCAAAATATGTCAGGGCTTGTTGAGTTGGCCAATGCCGCATACAAACTTCACAACGCTAGCAAACGATCCATCCGTGGTCTGATTGTTTTGAAGCATCACAAAACACGCCCGACATGCGGCCATTACGCGGCGTAGTGCATGGGTGCATATGCACTAAGCGTTTGCGAAAGATTCACTAGAGCTTTACACAGAGGCTGGACCATATACGAGGTTGGAAACGTTAGAGCACCACCCAGGAGACTTTGCCACGGCTGTGGGAGACCGTATGCGCGCGAGCCGCGATTGATGCTGCGCGCTTGTGCTGTATTCTTGCTACGCGTTACTTAACCAACTTCTGTTTATCTGCATTCTTCGAGCAGGAGATCTAGCTTCGACAAGGGGGTTGCAAACAAGCATGGATGCAAGTGTTGCGATAGTTAAGTGCACGTGCAGAGTTTATTTTGCGAATTGCTCATAGAATGTAGGTCGTATGTGCTTGCAAGGCTAATTTGCTACCCAAACGTTCTGTTCGTCATAGGGCATTTGCCTTCTCTCGGATTTAAATCACGACGTAAACCGGAGGTCAGCGGATGCCATACTTTTGAAGCAGGATATACGTTCGCCTTGTGGGCTGATGGAACCATCTACAAAGTGCAGCTAATCACCGCAACGCCTCCAAGCAACGAGCCATAAGCCGCAGGCGCTTTGCTTCGTTGGTTGCCCCCGTTGCCCTCTGGGCAACGTCCACTTTTTCGCTATGCTACTGTTGCATCCGTGGTCAGAGCAACCTGGTGCAGGAGTGTTCCTTGAGCGTTTGGACTTTACAGGCGCCCTGATCAGCTCAACCACACTCTGCGCATTTTGCGGGCAGTCGCGTTGTATGGAGCGCAACACAATTCCTCCAAGACGAAGTATTGAGGAGGTTGAGTGGCGGCGCGTGTATGAGGAGTCCGTGGCAGAGCATGGTTTGTTGTATGGCATTAGCTTGCTGGGTAGTATAGTCTGCGATGCTGTGGGCTGTTGTACCTGGGTCGCATTGTCTGCACATAGCTGGCATTGCTTCTTGTACTTCAGTGTTGATGCTGCCTGACATGCGTTGCTTGCCGCAGGTGTCACTCGTTGCGACGAAAAGATGGGGATACAATGGAGGAGTCCCAGACACTTCTCACAACTGCAATTGTTTCTTGGTATGGGTTTGTGCAACCGGTGGTAGTGGTGAAAGGCATTAGGTGTCTGGCCTGCGTGCAGTATGCAAATCCACTATTGATGTGCGAATGCAAATTCGGGTGGAGGGTGTGAATAGAGCACAACCCCCGTTAGCTTTGAAGCAGGCCAAGATAGAAGGAAGAGGCATTAGGAGCGCGTGCAGTGTCTCCAGCTAGCGTATGAGCATGGTTGCCGGGTGCTGAGTCTATGCAGCTTAAATAGGTCACAAGGGCTTTACCAAACAAGCTCCATGAACGAGTACAATAGTTTGAGAACGCGGCTCTCGCTGGCGTAGCAGGGCTGCTGCATTGAGGCAACAGCGAGCTGTTGGGGCATTATCACTTGTTAGACCTCGCCGGGCCAACCTAGCTCCTGCGCAGCGCGAGGAGCGGTAGACAGCTAATTTGGTTTGCTTCGCTAGAGAGGCGCCTCTCCTATATTTTCATCGTATATAGCATCTTTCCATGCGTCAGTCTTGCTGCATCTGTGTCTAGTCCACTTTGTTGCCTGGACAGCACCTTGTGCTCTCCTTAGCACAAGCATTTTGATTTGGCAATCGGCTGCGAGGAACCGAGTTGATGCCGAACTTGTTTCTGGGCGTGCATTTTGTCCCCAGAATGTAGGTGGTGGCTGGTGCTATATTGCTCGTTCTCCATGCACTCCCCATGTGGTTGTAGATGCCTCTTCCGCATTATCCTCACTGCCCATTCGAGCTGCACGACTGAAGCGGATACGTGCAGCAGCAAATTGGGGCGCCTGTCTGTTTCGGTTCCAGCCAAATCCTCTGCTAGAGAAGCTTCAGTTAGCGTGGCAGCATCATTCGAATGCGGATGCATAATGATAACATTGCAAACTCAAGCTTCCCTACGGGCAGGTGATGTGTTGGCTAGAATGTGCAGGCAGGCATGCCTACTCAGTGTTGCTTTGTTAGTTCGCTGTTTGTTGATGCGAGGTGTATTCGCCTTGATTCTCTGGAGCGACTGACCACATAACCAGATTTACTTTGCCGGAGAGTATCCTGGGCGAGTCGTGGCGGGGGGTGGGCTGCGGGGCCTGCGAGCATCTGGCTGTTTTTCTTGCTTAAGAGGGACTCTTGAATTGTTTGGAAGGTCAGAGCGTCCATTCACGACTAGGGCCTCCGGTTGGCACTGTAAGGCAGCAGTCTGCGCACTTGTGTGTGGGGCTTCTCTTTGAGCATTTCACATGTAGGTGGCGCGTTGCCTGGGGGGGAGACGTCTAAGGCGTACATTAGCTGAAAACGGAAATTAGGCTCTTTTGGAAGGCGCCGATTTCTCCGTGTGGTTCCTCCAGCTGCTGCAAAGTCTTTGGGATGCAGAATGCTAAAGCATGGAAGGGCTGCAAACGCTGACTCTCTATGCAACAATTACCTCCACGAGATACCATCGTTGGCAATTGGACATAGGGAGTAAGTAGTGGATGGTTACTTGGTGAACGGTGAGTCGAGAAGAGTGCTCGACAAGAGGGGATGTGGTTGAGCTAGAACGGCTGGGGCAGGAAATGAAGACATGCATGCGTCAAGTAGGATCAAGCAGCATATGGCCAGGCGTCATGAGTGCATGAGGCTGTCTGCTACGCCTGGGCAATCATTACGGCATTGGTGACTTAGGAAAAATCAGGTGCACTCGCCAGTGTTTGGCGTAAGTCGTTCTATTGGGACAGCGCAATGCCCCGAGCCTAATGGTGTTGCATTTGTGCGAAGGGAGTGCAGGCGGGGAGTTTTTGCACGAACATTTGGGCTTGACGTGCATTGCGGGCCGCACAGGCTTGCTTTCTGCATTTCAAAGCGCAGCTTGCTGGCATAGGATGTGCCTGAATTGCTCCAGAGAGAGGCAGAGGGTTGCAGGCGCTGTTTGCGGCTTTGAGGACAAAGTGTAGACTTTTGTTTCACCGTGGTTCGATTGGGCAGGCGGCTCTGCGTTGCGTTTGGTTTGCTATAGCTGAGTTGGACTGCACATGCTCGGGTGCCAAATTTCATCCAAGATGTGCTCAGAAAGAAGGAATGGCAAAATCTTTGTACGATTGTAGGCTTTTCTTCATTTTTTTGCCGAGCTATGAATCCGTTTGGGGAGAGCAGCGACAAGGGCTCCACTAATTTGGCAGTGCATGGTGGTGTAGCCTGACTTGGAGGGAATAGAGCAACTATGAATGTTGGTTATGTGCTTTGACTTTGTGTTGCGGCGACGGTTGCTGGCGTCTGGTTAGCAGACAGTGCGTCAAAGTGCAAAGCAGCTTAAAGCTAGCTAGTTGTAGACGTCTTGGGCAAGCAGGTGGAATGGTGGGGAAGCATATTTTGTTAGTTCCACTTGAGACGCGGGCTAGATCGTGTCAGGGTAAAATGGATGCCGTCGCATTTGGCTAGCTCTTGACAGATGGTGCGGTGCACATGCGTCAACGGGGGCACGGTGCGGAGCTGGTCAATGGCAAGAGAAGCAACACCGGTGGCGGATAGCATACATGGCTGCTCATGGCGCGATATGAGTGCCAGCCCACAACAAAGAGAAACGTATACAGACCTACCTTTTCTTCGCAGTGTGCTGTGATGCGCGTTGATTCCGTGAAGTATTGCGCCAGCAGTGGCGAGTGGTAAGCGTGTCGTAGCACGCAGACGTAGTGGGTACACTGGTTTAACAGATGAAACTGCTTGCATGCCCGGCTCTAGTTTGCGATAGAGTGAAAATGCGAGGTACGTAGTCGTGTTGGCGTCTCGGATCACATGGGCAGAGACTGATTACTACATGAATTTACGTGGAACGCCGTAATGCTGACGAAGCAGGTGAATATAATGTGCATGGAGAAGTTGATGATTGAAATATATAGCTTACTCAATATGCACTGCGCAGTAAGCTTTGTTGAGAACGTTTCAGGCAGTAGGCAGTCTTTTATTGTGGCGATTTGCAGTAGGCATACTACCTAGATTTGGTTTGGTCTGTTGCACTGGTGGCACTGCTGTTGTGTCCCCTGAAGTTACACTGGACGCTGTGCGAATGCATCCGTCCATGCGGCATACCCATGCTTCGTTCTTTCCTTTTTGCTGGTGGAGTGGTAAGGAGGGATATTTTCTTAGTTCCACTTGACACGCAAGCTAGATGTTACCAGGATAAAGAGGATGCCCTCGCATTTGGCTAGCTCTTGACAGATGGTACGGTGCACATGCGTCAACGGGGACGCGCTGCGGAGCTGATCAATGGCAAGAGAAGCAACACCGGTGGCGGATAGCATACATGGCTGCTCATGGCGCGATCTGAGTGCCAGCCCACAACAAAGAGAAACGTATACAGGCCTGCCGTTTCTTCGCAGTGTGCTGTGATGCGCGTTGATTCCGTGAAGTATTGCGCCAGCAGTGTCGTGTGGTAACCATGTCGTAGCACGCAGAAGTAGTGGGTACACTGGTTTAACAGATGGAACTGCTTGCATGCCCGGCTCTAGTTTGCGATAGAGTGGGAATGGGAAGTGCATATTGGCGTTGGCGTCTCGGATCACATGGGCAGAGACTGGTTACTATATAAATTTACCTGGAACGCCGTAATGCTGACGAAGCAGGTTAATGTATGCATGTGTGCATGTGCACTACCTAGATTTGGGTTGATCCGTTGCAACTGGTAACGATGTTGTTGTGCCCCTGAAGTTACACTGGGCGCTGTGCGAATGCATCCGTCCATGCGGCATACCCATGCTTCGTTCATTCCTTTTTGCTGGTGGAGTGGTGAGGAGGGATATTTTCTTAGTTCCACTTGACACGCAAGCTAGATGTTACCAGGATAAAGAGAATGCCCTCGCATTTGGGTAGCTCTTGACAGATGGTACGGTGCACATGCGTCAACGGGGGCACGCTGCGGAGCTGATCAATGGCAAGAGAAGCAACACCGGTGGCTGATCAATGGCAAGAGAAGCAACACCGGTGGCGGATAGCATACATGGCTGCCCATGGCGCGATATGAGTGCCAGCCCACAACAAAGAGAAACGTATACAGGCCTGCCGTTTCTTCGCAGTGTGCTGTGATGCGCGTTGATTCCGTGAAGTATTGCGCCAGCAGTGTCGTGTGGTAACCATGACGTAGCACGCAGAAGTAGTGGGTACACTGGTTTAACAGATGGAACTGCTTGCATGCCCAGCTCTAGTTTGCGATAGAGTGGGAATGGGAAGTGCATATTGGCGTTGGCGTCTCGGATCACATGGGCAGAGACTGGTTACTATATGAATTTACCTGGAACGCCGTAATATGCACTGCGCAGCAAGCTTCCTTAAACGTGTTTCAGAGCGTTCTTCTCGCCTTTGACGTGGCGATTTGCAGTAGGTGCACTACCTAGATTTGCGCTGGTCTGTTGCACTGGTGACGATGCTGTTGTGTCCCTGAAGTTGCAGTGAACGCTGTGCGAATGCATCCGTCCATGCGGCATACCCCCTGCTTCCTTTTTTACGTCCCATCCAGGACGATGCGTTTATGCATGCGGCCTTTTTTCCGGATTGCAGCTCACAACGTGCTCTGGCATCTTTGTCTGCAGAGTGCACCAAAGGTTGGATTCTGCACTCTCGATGGCCACTTGTATCAGTGCTGAGGCAGATGCGCCTGCATTGTAAGTAACCACCGACGTGGTGATGAACGGACAGAAAGGCCTCCGCTGTTGGGGAACTTGAATGTGAAGGGTGAGTCTTGGTTAGAACCTCCCTGCATTTCTTCAGAGGGGGCGAAGCCGTTGCAGCTGACGGAATCTTGTGTTCTTCCAGAAACGCATTGCTAAAGGCAGAATTTGCCGCACTTAGTCTTTCGTCCGCGGGCTTAATACTATCGGCATTCCTACGAAAGGTTTGCAAACGAAATAGATATCTGTGTTAGGTGAACGTGTTAGGAGGGCCGTGCTCACCGCAGACGCATAGTTTCTATATAGATGTCT
The DNA here is from genome assembly GCA_963920595.1 of Eimeria praecox. NCBI lineage: Eukaryota > Apicomplexa > Conoidasida > Eucoccidiorida > Eimeriidae > Eimeria > Eimeria praecox. The sequence goes on from OY986953.1 coordinate 3,807,997, forward strand.
GGTTGACTCTTGAGGAAGTGCATCTTTTAGTGCATTATTGCGGTGATGCACCTTCAGTGGGGGAGGGCTGGTGTGGAAGAGTTGGTTGGCGTTTTGAACTTGATAGGTGCGTTGGCCAAATCATCCCCCCTTTGCACATTTGGAGCATAGTGGTGTAGTACGGGATGTTGCAGAATTGGTCGAGGCCGAATTTCCGAGGCAGCGACGTTACGACATGCTTACGAGGAGTCCCTGACAGAGCATGGATTGATGGCCGGCATGGGCTTGCTGGTTTAGGCGCGTAAGCATGCTGTGGGCTGTTGTACCTGGGTCGCATTGTCTGCACATAGCTGGCATTGCTTCTTTTACTTCAGTTTTGATGCTGCCTGACATGCGTTGCTTGCCGCAGGTGTCATTCGTTGCGACGAAAAGATGGGGATACAATGGAGGAGTCCCAGACACTTCTCACAACTGCAATTGTTTCTTGGTATGGGTTTGTGCAGCCGGCGGTAGTGGTGAAAGGCATTAGGTGTCTGGCCTGCGTGCAGTATGCAAATCCACTATTGATGTGCGAATGCAAATTCGGGTGGAGGGTGTGAATAGAGCACAACCCCCGTTAGCTTTGAAGCAGGCCAAGATAGAAGGAAGAGGCATTAGGAGCGCGTGCAGTGTCTCCAGCTAGCGTATGAGCATGGTTGCCGGGTGCTGAGTCTATGCAGCTTAAATAGGTCACAAGGGCTTTACCAAACAAGCTCCATGAACGAGTACAATAGTTTGAGAACGCGGCTCTCGCTGGCGTAGCAGGGCTGCTGCATTGAGGCAACAGCGAGCTGTTGGGGCATTATCACTTGTTAGACCTCGCCGGGCCAACCTAGCTCCTGCGCAGCGCGAGGAGCGGTAGACAGCTAATTTGGTTTGCTTCGCTAGAGAGGCGCCTCTCCTATATTTTCATCGTATATAGCATCTTTCCATGCGTCAGTCTTGCTGCATCTGTGTCTAGTCCACTTTGTTGCCTGGACAGCACCTTGTGCTCTCCTTAGCACAAGCATTTTGATTTGGCAATCGGCTGCGAGGAACCGAGTTGATGCCGAACTTGTTTCTGGGCGTGCATTTTGTCCCCAGAATGTAGGTGGTGGCTGGTGCTATATTGCTCGTTCTCCATGCACTCCCCATGTGGTTGTAGATGCCTCTTCCGCATTATCCTCACTGCCCATTCGAGCTGCACGACTGAAGCGGATACGTGCAGCAGCAAATTGGGGCGCCTGTCTGTTTCGGTTCCAGCCAAATCCTCTGCTAGAGAAGCTTCAGTTAGCGTGGCAGCATCATTCGAATGCGGATGCATAATGATAACATTGCAAACTCAAGCTTCCCTACGGGCAGGTGATGTGTTGGCTAGAATGTGCAGGCAGGCATGCCTACTCAGTGTTGCTTTGTTAGTTCGCTGTTTGTTGATGCGAGGTGTATTCGCCTTGATTCTCTGGAGCGACTGACCACATAACCAGATTTACTTTGCCGGAGAGTATCCTGGGCGAGTCGTGGCGGGGGGTGAGCTGCGAGGCCTGCGAGCATCTGGCTGTTTTTCTTGCTTAAGAGGGACTCTTGAATTGTTTGGAAGGTCAGAGCGTCCATTCACGACTAGGGCCTCCGGTTGGCACTGTAAGGCAGCAGTCTGCGCACTTGTGTGTGGGGCTTCTCTTTGAGCATTTCACATGTAGGTGGCGCGTTGCCTGGGGGGGAGACGTCTAAGGCGTACATTAGCTGAAAACGGAAATTAGGCTCTTTTGGAAGGCGCCGATTTCTCCGTGTGGTTCCTCCAGCTGCTGCAAAGTCTTTGGGATGCAGAATGCTAAAGCATGGAAGGGCTGCAAACGCTGACTCTCTATGCAACAATTACCTCCACGAGATACCATCGTTGGCAATTGGACATAGGGAGTAAGTAGTGGATGGTTACTTGGTGAACGGTGAGTCGAGAAGAGTGCTCGACAAGAGGGGATGTGGTTGAGCTAGAACGGCTGGGGCAGGAAATGAAGACATGCATGCGTCAAGTAGGATCAAGCAGCATATGGCCAGGCGTCATGAGTGCATGAGGCTGTCTGCTACGCCTGGGCAATCATTACGGCATTGGTGACTTAGGAAAAATCAGGTGCACTCGCCAGTGTTTGGCGTAAGTCGTTCTATTGGGACAGCGCAATGCCCCGAGCCTAATGGTGTTGCATTTGTGCGAAGGGAGTGCAGGCGGGGAGTTTTTGCACGAACATTTGGGCTTGACGTGCATTGCGGGCCGCACAGGCTTGCTTTCTGCATTTCAAAGCGCAGCTTGCTGGCATAGGATGTGCCTGAATTGCTCCAGAGAGAGGCAGAGGGTTGCAGGCGCTGTTTGCGGCTTTGAGGACAAAGTGTAGACTTTTGTTTCACCGTGGTTCGATTGGGCAGGCGGCTCTGCGTTGCGTTTGGTTTGCTATAGCTGAGTTGGACTGCACATGCTCGGGTGCCAAATTTCATCCAAGATGTGCTCAGAAAGAAGGAATGGCAAAATCTTTGTACGATTGTAGGCTTTTCTTCATTTTTTTGCCGAGCTATGAATCCGTTTGGGGAGAGCAGCGACAAGGGCTCCACTAATTTGGCAGTGCATGGTGGTGTAGCCTGACTTGGAGGGAATAGAGCAACTATGAATGTTGGTTATGTGCTTTGACTTTGTGTTGCGGCGACGGTTGCTGGCGTCTGGTTAGCAGACAGTGCGTCAAAGTGCAAAGCAGCTTAACGCTAGCTAGTTGTAGACGTCTTGGGCAAGCAGGTGGAATGGTGGGGAAGCATATTTTGTTAGTTCCACTTGAGACGCGGGCTAGATCGTGTCAGGGTAAAATGGATGCCGTCGCATTTGGCTAGCTCTTGACAGATGGTACGGTGCACATGCGTCAACGGGGGCACGGTGCGGAGCTGGTCAATGGCAAGAGAAGCAACACCGGTGGCGGATAGCATACATGGCTGCTCATGGCGCGATATGAGTGCCAGCCCACAACAAAGAGAAACGTATACAGACCTACCTTTTCTTCGCAGTGTGCTGTGATGCGCGTTGATTCCGTGAAGTATTGCGCCAGCAGTGGCGAGTGGTAAGCGTGTCGTAGCACGCAGACGTAGTGGGTACACTGGTTTAACAGATGGAACTGCTTGCATGCCCGGCTCTAGTTTGCGATAGAGTGAAAATGCGAGGTACGTAGTCGTGTTGGCGTCTCGGATCACATGGGCAGAGACTGATTACTACATGAATTTACGTGGAACGCCGTAATGCTGACGAAGCAGGTGAATATAATGTGCATGGAGAAGTTGATGATTGAAATATATAGCTTACTCAATATGCACTGCGCAGTAAGCTTTGTTGAGAACGTTTCAGGCAGTAGGCAGTCTTTTATTGTGGCGATTTGCAGTAGGCATACTACCTAGATTTGGTTTGGTCTGTTGCACTGGTGGCACTGCTGTTGTGTCCCCTGAAGTTACACTGGACGCTGTGCGAATGCATCCGTCCATGCGGCATACCCATGCTTCGTTCTTTCCTTTTTGCTGGTGGAGTGGTAAGGAGGGATATTTTCTTAGTTCCACTTGACACGCAAGCTAGATGTTACCAGGATAAAGAGGATGCCCTCGCATTTGGGTAGCTCTTAACAGATGGTACGGTGCACATGCGTCAACGGGGACGCGCTGCGGAGCTGATCAATGGCAAGAGAAGCAACACCGGTGGCGGATAGCATACATGGCTGCTCATGGCGCGATCTGAGTGCCAGCCCACAACAAAGAGAAACGTATACAGGCCTGCCGTTTCTTCGCAGTGTGCTGTGATGCGCGTTGATTCCGTGAAGTATTGCGCCAGCAGTGTCGTGTGGTAACCATGTCGTAGCACGCAGAAGTAGTGGGTACACTGGTTTAACAGATGAAACTGCTTGCATGCCCGGCTCTAGTTTGCGATAGAGTGGGAATGGGAAGTGCATATTGGCGTTGGCGTCTCGGATCACATGGGCAGAGACTGGTTACTATATAAATTTACCTGGAACGCCGTAATGCTGACGAAGCAGGTTAATGTATGCATGTGTGCATGTGCACTACCTAGATTTGGGTTGATCCGTTGCAACTGGTAACGATGTTGTTGTGCCCCTGAAGTTACACTGGGCGCTGTGCGAATGCATCCGTCCATGCGGCATACCCATGCTTCGTTCATTCCTTTTTGCTGGTGGAGTGGTGAGGAGGGATATTTTCTTAGTTCCACTTGACACGCAAGCTAGATGTTACCAGGATAAAGAGAATGCCCTCGCATTTGGGTAGCTCTTGACAGATGGTACGGTGCACATGCGTCAACGGGGGCACGCTGCGGAGCTGATCAATGGCAAGAGAAGCAACACCGGTGGCTGATCAATGGCAAGAGAAGCAACACCGGTGGCGGATAGCATACATGGCTGCTCATGGCGCGATCTGAGTGCCAGCCCACAACAAAGAGAAACGTATACAGGCCTGCCGTTTCTTCGCAGTGTGCTGTGATGCGCGTTGATTCCGTGAAGTATTGTGCCAGCAGTGTCGTGTGGTAACCATGACGTAGCACGCAGAAGTAGTGGGTACACTGGTTTAACAGATGAAACTGCTTGCATGCCCAGCTCTAGTTTGCGATAGAGTGGGAATGGGAAGTGCATATTGGCGTTGGCGTCTCGGATCACATGGGCAGAGACTGGTTACTATATGAATTTACCTGGAACGCCGTAATATGCACTGCGCAGCAAGCTTCCTTAAACGTGTTTCAGAGCGTTCTTCTCGCCTTTGACGTGGCGATTTGCAGTAGGTGCACTACCTAGATTTGCGCTGGTCTGTTGCACTGGTGACGGTGCTGTTGTGTCCCTGAAGTTGCAGTGAACGCTGTGCGAATGCATCCGTCCATGCGGCATACCCCCTGCTTCCTTTTTTACGTCCCATCCAGGACGATGCGTTTGTGCATGCGGCCTTTTTTCCGGATTGCAGCTCACAACGTGCTCTGGCATCTTTGTCTGCAGAGTGCACCAAAGGATGGATTCTGCTCTCTCGATGGCCACTTGTATCAGTGCTGAGGCAGTTGTGCCTGCATTGTAAGTAACCACCGATGTGGTGACGAACGGACAGAAAGGCCTCCGCTGTTGGGGAACTTGAATGTGAAGGGTGAGTCTTGGTTAGAACCTCCCTGCACTTCTTCAAAGGGGGCGAAGCCGTTGCAGCTGGCGGAATCTTGTGTTCTTCCAGCAACGCATTGCTAAAGGCAGAATTTGCCGCACTTAGTCTTTCGTCCGCGGGCTTAATACTATCGGCATTCCTACGAAAGGTTTGCAAACGAAATAGATATCTGTGTTAGGTGAACGTGTTAGGAGGGCCGTGCTCACCGCAGACGCATAGTTTCTATATAGATGTCTGGTTGACTCTTGAGGAAGTGCATCTTTTAGTGCATTATTGCGGTGATGCACCTTCAGTGGGGGAGGGCTGGTGTAGAAGAGTTGGTTGGCGTTTTGAACTTGATAGGTGCGTTGGCCAAATCATCCTCCCTTTGCACATTTGGAGCATAGTGGTGTAGTACGGGATGTTGCAGAATGGGTCGAGGCCGAATTTCCGAGGCAGCGACGTTACGGCATATTTATGAGGAGTCTGTGGCAGAGCATGGATTGATGGCAGGCATGGGCTTGCTGGTTTAGGCGCGTATGCATGCTGTGGGCTGTTGTGCCTGGGTCGTATTGTCTGCATTTATCTGGCATTGCTTCTTGCACTTCAGTTTTGATGCTGCCTGACATGCGTTGCTCGCATGTCAGGGCTGCGAGAAAACGAGTTGTTGTCGAACCTGTTTCTGGGCGTGCACTTTGTCCCCAGAATGTAGGTGGTGGCTGGTGCTATATTGCTCGTTCTCCATGCACTCCCCATGTGGTTGTAGATGCCTCTTCCGCATTATCCTCACTGCCCATTCGAGCTGCACGACTGAAGCGGATACGTGCAGCAGCAAATTGGGAGGCCTGCCTGTTTCCGTTCCAGCCAAATCCCCTGCCAGAGAACCTTCAGATAGGGTGGCAGCATCATTCGAATGCGGATGCATACTGATACCATTGCAAACTCAAGCTTCCCTACGGGCAGGTGATGTGTTGGCTAGAATGTGCGGGCATGCCTACTCAGTGTTGCTTTGTTAGTTCGCTGTTTGTTGATGCGAGGTGTATTCGCCTTGATTCTCTGGAGCGACTGACCACATAGCCAGATTTACTTTGCCGGAGAGTGTCCTGGGCGAGTCGTGGCGGGGGGTGGGCTGCGGGGCCTGCGAGCATCTGGCTGTTTTTCTTGCTTAAGAGGGACTCTTGAATTGTTTGGAAGGTCAGAGCTTCCATTCACGACTAGGGCCTCCGGTTGGCACTGTAAGGCAGCAGTCTGCGCACTTGTGTGTGGGGCTTCTCTTTGAGCATTTCACATGTAGGTGGCGCGTTGCCTGGGGGGGAGACGTCTAAGGCGTACATTAGCTGAAAACGGAAATTAGGCTCTTTTGGAAGGCGATGCTTTCTCCGCTTGGCTCCTCCAGCTGCTGCAAAGTCTTTGGGATGCAGAATGCTAAAGCATGGAAGGGCTGCAAACGTTGACTCTCTATGCAGCAGTTGCCTCCACGAGATACCATCGTTGGCGCTTCGACATGAGCAATAAATACTGGGTGGCTACTTGGTGAACGGTGAGTCGAGAAGAGTGCTCGACAAGAGGGGATGTGGTTGAGCTAGAACGGTTGGGGCAGGAAATGAAGACATGCATGCGTCAAGTAGGATCAAGCAGCATATGGCCAGGCGTCATGAGTGCATGAGGCTGTCTGCTATGCCTGGGCAATCATTACGGCATTGGTGACTTAGGAAAAATCAGGTGCACTCGCCAGTGTTTGGCGTAAGTCGTTCTATTGGGACAGCGCAATGCTCCGAGCCTAATGGTGTTGCATTTGTGCGAAGGGAGTGCAGGCGGGGAGTTTTTGCGCGAACATTTGGGCTTGACGTGCATTGCGGGCCGCACAGGCTTGCTTTCTGCATTTCAAAGCACAGCTTGCTGGCATATGATGTGCCTGAATTGCTCCAGAGAGAGGCAGAGGGTTGCAGGCGCTGTTTGCGGCTTTCCGGACAAAGTGTAGACTTTTGTTTCACCGCGGTTCGATTGGGCAGGCGGCTCTGCGTTGCGTTTGGTTTGCTATAGCTGAGTTGGACTGCACATGCTCGGGTGCCAAATTTCATCCAAGATGTGCTCAGAAAGAAGGAATGGCAAAATCGTTGTACGATTGTAGGCTTTTCTTCATTTTTTTGCCGAGCTATGAATCCGTTTGGGGAGAGCAGCGACAAGGGCTCCACTAATTTGGCAGTGCATGGTGGTGTAGCCTGACTTGGAGGGAATAGAGCAACTATGAATGTTGGTTATGTGCTTTGACTTTGTGTTGCGGCGACGGTTGCTGGTGTCTGGTTAGCAGACAGTGCGTCAAAGTGCAAAGCAGCTTAACGCTAGCTAGTTGTAGACGTCTTGGGCAAGCAGGTGGAGTGGTGGGGAAGCATATTTTGTTAGTTCCACTTGAGACGCGGGCTAGATCGTGTCAGGGTAAATAGGATGCCGTCGCATTTGGCTAGCTCTTGACAGATGGTACGGTGCGCATGCGTCAACGGGGGCACGCTGCGGAGCTGGTCAGTGGCAAGAGAAGCAACACCGGTGGCGGATAGCATACATGGCTGCTCATGGCGCGATCTGAGTGCCAGCCCACAACAAAGAGAAACGTATACAGACCTACCTTTTCTTCGCAGTGTGCTGTGATGCGCGTTGATTCCGTGAAGTATTGCGCCAGCAGTGCCGAGTGGTAAGCGTGTCGTAGCACGCAGACGTAGTGGGTACACTGGTTTAACAGATGAAACTGCTTGCATGCCCGGCTCTAGTTTGCGATAGAGTGGGAATGGGAAGTGCATATTGGCGTTGGCGTCTCGGATCACATGGGCAGAGACTGGTTACTTTATGAATTTACCTGGAACGCCGCAGTGCTGACGAAGCAGGTGAATGTAATGTGCATGGAGAAGTTGATGATTGAAATATATAGCTTACTCAATATGCACTGCGCAGCAAGCTTCCTTGAACGCGTTTCTGAGCGTTCTTCTTGCCTTTGCCGTGGCGATTTGCAGTAGGTGCACTACCTAGATTTGCGCTGGTCTGTTGCACTGGTGACGATGCTGTTGTGTCCCTGAAGTTGCAGTGAACGCTGTGCGAATGCATCCGTCCATGCGGCATACCCCCTGCTTCCTTTTTTACGTCCCATCCAGGACGATGCGTTTGTGCATGCGGCCTTTTTTCCGGATTGCAGCTCACAACGTGCTCTGGCATCTTTGTCTGCAGAGTGCACCAAAGGATGGATTCTGCTCTCTCGATGGCCACTTGTATCAGTGCTGAGGCAGATGCACCTGCATTGTAAGTAACCACCGACGTGTTGATGAACGGACAGAAAGGCCTCCGCTGTTGGGGAACTTGAATGTGAAGGGTGAGTCTTGGTTAGAACCTCCTTGCACTTCTTCAAAGGGGAGGAAGCCGTTGGAGCTGACGGAATCTTGTGTTCTTCCAGCAACGCATTGCTAAAGGCAGAATTTGCCGCACTTAGTCTTTCGGCCGCGGGCTTAATACTATCGGCATTCCTACGAAAGGTTTGCAAACGAAATAGATATCTGTGTTAGGTGAACGTGTTAGGAGGGCCGTGCTCACCGCAGACGCATAGTTTCTATATAGATGTCTGGTTGACTCTTGAGGAAGTGCATCTTTTAGTGCATTATTGCGGTGATGCACCTTCAGTGGGGGAGGGCTGGTGTAGAAGAGTTGGTTGGCGTTTTGAACTTGACAAGTGCGTTGGCCAAATCATCCCCCCTTTGCACATTTGGAGCACAGTGGTGTATTACGGGGTGTTGCAGAATGGGTCGAGGCCGAATTTCCGAGGCAGCGACGTTACGGCATATTTATGAGGAGTCTGTGGCAGAGCATGGATTGATGGCAGGCATGGGCTTGCTGGTTTAGGCGAGTATGCATGCTGCGGGCTGCTGTTCCTGTGTCGCATTGTCTGCATTTATCTGGCATTGCTTCTTGCACTTCAGTTTTGATGCTGCCTGACATGCGTTGCTCGCATATCAGGGGTGCGAGAAAACGAGTTGTTGTCGAACCTGTTTCTGGGCATGCACTTTGTCCCCAGAATGTAGGTGGTGGCTGGTGCTATATTGCTCGTTCTCCATGCACTCCCCATGTGGTTGTAGATGCCTCTTCCGCATTATCCTCACTGCCCATTCGAGCTGCACGACTGAAGCGGATACGTGCAGCAGCAAATTGGGAGGCCTGCCTGTTTCCGGTCCAGCCAAATCCCCTGCCAGAGAACTTTCAGATAGCGTGGCAGCATCATTCGAATGCGGATGCATACTGATAACATTGCAAACTCAAGCTTCCCTACGGGCAGGTGATGTGTTGGCTAGAATGTGCGGGCATGCCTACTCAGTGTTGCTTTGTTAGTTCGCTGTTTGTTGATGCGAGGTGTATTCGCCTTGATTCTCTGGAGCGACTGACCACATAACCAGATTTACTTTGCCGGAGAGTATCCTGGGCGAGTCGTGGCGGGGGGTGGGCTGCGGGGCCTGCGAGCATCTGGCGGTTTTTCTTGCTTGGAGGGACTCTTGAATTGTTTGGAAGGTCAGAGCTTCCATTCACGACTAGGGCCTCCGGTTGGCACTGTAAGGCAGCAGTCTGCGCACTTGTGTGTGGAGCTTCTCTTTGAGCATTTCACATGTAGGTGGCGCGTTGCTTGGGGGGGAGACGTCTAAGGCGTACATTAGCTGAAAACGGAAATTAGGCTCTTTTGGAAGGCGCCGATTTCTCCGCTTGGCTCCTCCAGCTGCTGCAAAGTCTTTGGGATGCAGAATGCTAAAGCATGGAAGGGCTGCAAACGTTGACTCTCTATGCAGCAGTTGCCTCCACGAGATACCATCGTTGGCGCTTCGACATGAGCAATAAATACTGGGTGGCTACTTGGTGAACGGTGAGTCGAGAAGAGTGCTCGACAAGAGGGGATGTGGTTGAGCTAGAACGGTTGGGGCAGGAAATGAAGACGTGCATGCGTCAAGTAGGATCAAGCAGCATATGGCCAGGCGTCATGAGTGCATGAGGCTGTCTGCTATGCCTGGGCAATCATTACGGCATTGGTGACTTAGGAAAAATCAGGTGCACTCGCCAGTGTTTGGCGTAAGTTGTTCTATTGGGACAGCGCAATGCTCCGAGCCTAATGGTGTTGCATTTGTGCGAAGGGAGTGCATGCGGGGAGTTTTTGCACGAACATTTGGGCTTGACGTGCATTGCGGGCCGCACAGGCTTGCTTTCTGCATTTCAAAGCGCAGCTTGCTGGCATATGATGTGCCTGAATTGCTCCAGAGAGAGGCAGAGGGTTGCTGGTGCTGTTTGCGGTTTTCCGGACAAAGTGTAGACTTTTGTTTCACCTTGGTTCGATTGCGCAGGCTGCTCTGCGTTGCGTTTGGTTTGCTATAGCTGAGTTGGACTGCACATGCTCGGGTGCCAAATTTCATCCAAGATGTGCTCAGAAAGGAATGGCAAAATCGTTGTACGATTGTAGGCTTTTCTTCATTTTTTTGCCGACCTGTGAATCCGTTTGGGGAGAGCAGCGACAAGGGCTCCACTAATTTGGCAGTGCATGGTGGTGTAGCCTGACTTGGAGGGAATAGAGCAACTATGAATGTTGGTTATGTGCTTTGACTTTGTGTTGCGGCGACGGTTGCTGGTGTCTGGTTAGCAGACAGTGCGTCAAAGTGCAAAGCAGCTTAACGCTAGCTAGTTGTAGACGTCTTGGGCAAGCAGGTGGAGTGGTGGAGGAGCAAATTTTGTTAGTTCCACTTGAGACGCGGGCTAGATCGTGGCAGGGTAAAATGGATGCCCTCGCATTTGGCTAGCTCTTGACAGATGGTACGGTGCACATGCGTCAACGGGGGCATGGTGCGGAGCTGGTCAGTGGCAAGAGAAGCAACACCGGTGGCGGATAGCATACATGGCTGCTCATGGCGCGATATGAGTGCCAGCCCACAACAAAGAGAAACGTATACAGACCTACCTTTTCTTCGCAGTGTGCTGTGATGCGCGTTGATTCCGTGAAGTATTGCGCCAGCAGTGGCGAGTGGTAAGCGTGTCGTAGCACGCAGAAGTAGTGGGTACACTGGTTTAACAGATGAAACTGCTTGCATGCCCGGCTCTAGTTTGCGATAGAGTGGGAATGGGAAGTGCATATTGGCGTTGGCGTCTCGGATCACATGGGCAGAGACTGGTTACTATATAAATTTACCTGGAACGCCGTAATGCTGACGAAGCAGGTTAATGTATGCATGTGTGCATGTGCACTAGCTAGATTTGGGTTGATCTGTTGCAACTGGTAACGATGTTGTTGTGTCCCTGAAGTTACACTGGACGCTGTGCAAATGCATCCGTCCATGCGGCATACCCATGCTTCGTTCATTCCTTTTTGCTGGTGGAGTGGTGAGGAGGGATATTTTCTTAGTTCCACCTGACACGCAAGCTAGATGTTACCAGGATAAAGAGAATGCCCTCGCATTTGGGTAGCTCTTAACAGATGGTACGGTGCACATGCGTCAACGGGGGCACGCTGCGGAGCTAATCAATGGCAAGAGAAGCAACACCGGTGGCTGATCAATGGCAAGAGAAGCAACACCGGTGGCGGATAGCATACATGGCTGCTCATGGCGCGATATGAGTGCCAGCCCACAACAAAGAGAAACGTATACAGGCCTGCCGTTTCTTCGCAGTGTGCTGTGATGCGCGTTGATTCCGTGAAGTATTGCGCCAGCAGTGTCGTGTGGTAACCATGACGTAGCACGCAGACGTAGTGGGTACACTGGTTTAACAGATGAAACTGCTTGCATGCCCGGCTCTAGTTTGCGATAGAGTGGGAATGGGAAGTGCATATTGGCGTTGGCGTCTCGGATCACATGGGCAGAGACTGGTTACTATATGAATTTACCTGGAACGCCGTAATGCTGACGAAGCAGGTGAATGTAATGTGCATGGAGAAGTTGATGATTGAAATATATAGCTTACTCAATATGCACTGCGCAGCAAGCTTCCTTGAACGCGTTTCAGAGCGTTCTCCTCGCCTTTGACGTGGAGATTTGCAGTAGGTGCACTACCTAGATTTGCGCTGGTCTGTTGCACTGGTGACGATGCTGTTGTGTCCCTGAAGTTGCAGTGAACGCTGTGCGAATGCATCCGTCCATGCGGCATACCCCCTGCTTCCTTTTTTACGTCCCATCCAGGACGATGCGTTTGTGCATGCGGCCTTTTTTCCGGATTGCAGCTCACAACGTGCTCTGGCATCTTTGTCTGCAGAGTGCACCAAAGGATGGATTCTGCTCTCTCGATGGCCACTTGTATCAGTGCTGAGGCAGTTGTGCCTGCATTGTAAGTAACCACCGACGTGGTGATGAACGAACAGAAAGGCCTCCGCTGTTGGGGAACTTGAATGTGAAGGGTGAGTCTTGGTTAGAACCTCCCTGCATTTCTTCAAAGGGGGCGAAGCCGTTGGAGCTGACGGAATCTTGTGTTCTTCCAGCAACGCATTGCTAAAGGCAGAATTTGCCGCACTTAGTCTTTCGTCTGCGGGCTTAATACTATCGGCATTCCTACGAAAGGTTTGCAAACGAAATAGATATCTGTGTTAGGTGAACGTGTTAGGAGGGCCGTGCTCACCGCAGACGCATAGTTTCTATATAGATGCCTGGTTGACTCTTGAGGAAGTGCATCTTTTAGTGCATTATTGCGGTGATGCACCTTCAGTGGGGGAGGGCTGGTGTAGAAGAGTTGGTTGGCGTTTTGAACTTGATAGGTGCGTTGGCCAAATCATCCCCCCTTTGCACATTTGGAGCATAGTGGTGTAGTACGGGATGTTGCAGAATGGGTCGAGGCCGAATTTCCGAGGCAGCGACGTTACGGCATATTTATGAGGAGTCTGTGGCAGAGCATGGATTGATGGCAGGCATGGGCTTGCTGGTTTAGGCGAGTATGCATGCTGCGGGCTGCTGTTCCTGTGTCGCATTGTCTGCATTTATCTGGCATTGCTTCTTGCACTTCAGTTTTGATGCTGCCTGACATGCGTTGCTCGCATATCAGGGGTGCAAGAAAACGAGTTGTTGTCGAACCTGTTTCTGGGCGTGCACTTTGTCCCCAGAATGTAGGTGGTGGCTGGTGCTATATTGCTCGTTCTCCATGCACTCCCCATGTGGTTGTAGATGCCTCTTCCGCATTATCCTCACTGCCCATTCGAGCTGCAGGACTGAAGCGGATACGTGCAGCAGCAAATTGGGAGGCCTGCCTGTTTCCGGTCCAGCCAAATCCCCTGCCAGAGAACCTTCAGATAGGGTGGCAGCATCATTCGAATGCGGATGCATACTGATAACATTGCAAACTCAAGCTTCCCTACGGGCAGGTGATGTGTTGGCTAGAATGTGCGGGCATGCCTACTCAGTGTTGCTTTGTTAGTTCGCTGTTTGTTGATGCGAGGTGTATTCGCCTTGATTCTCTGGAGCGACTGACCACATAACCAGATTTACTTTGCCGGAGAGTATCCTGGGCGAGTCGTGGCGGGGGGTGGGCTGCGGGGCCTGCGAGCATCTGGCTGTTTTTCTTGCTTGGAGGGACTCTTGAATTGTTTGGAAGGTCAGAGCTTCCATTCACGACTAGGGCCTCCGGTTGGCACTGTAAGGCAGCAGTCTGCGCACTTGTGTGTGGGGCTTCTCTTTGAGCATTTCACATGTAGGTGGCGCGTTGCTTGGGGGGGAGACGTCTAAGGCGTACATTAGCTGAAAACGGAAATTAGGCTCTTTTGGAAGGCGATGCTTTCTCCGCTTGGCTCCTCCAGCTGCTGCAAAGTCTTTGGGATGCAGAATGCTAAAGCATGGAAGGGCTGCAAACGTTGACTCTCTATGCAGCAGTTGCCTCCACGAGATACCATCGTTGGCGCTTCGACATGAGCAATAAATACTGGGTGGCTACTTGGTGAACGGTGAGTCGAGAAGAGTGCTCGACAAGAGGGGATGTGGTTGAGCTAGAACGGTTGGGGCAGGAAATGAAGACGTGCATGCGTCAAGTAGGATCAAGCAGCATATGGCCAGGCGTCATGAGTGCATGAGGCTGTCTGCTATGCCTGGGCAATCATTACGGCATTGGTGACTTAGGAAAAATCAGGTGCACTCGCCAGTGTTTGGCGTAAGTCGTTCTATTGGGACAGCGCAATGCTCCGAGCCTAATGGTGTTGCATTTGTGCGAAGGGAGTGCAGGCGGGGAGTTTTTGCACGAACATTTGGGCTTGACGTGCATTGCGGGCCGCACAGGCTTGCTTTCTGCATTTCAAAGCGCAGCTTGCTGGCATATGATGTGCCTGAATTGCTCCAGAGAGAGGCAGAGGGTTGCTGGTGCTGTTTGCGGTTTTCCGGACAAAGCGTAGACTTTTGTTTCACCTTGGTTCGATTGCGCAGGCTGCTCTGCGTTGCGTTTGGTTTGCTATAGCTGAGTTGGACTGCACATGCTCGGGTGCCAAATTTCATCCAAGATGTGCTCAGAAAGGAATGGCAAAATCGTTGTACGATTGTAGGCTTTTCTTCATTTTTTTGCCGACCTGTGAATCCGTTTGGGGAGAGCAGCGACAAGGGCTCCACTAATTTGGCAGTGCATGGTGGTGTAGCCTGACTTGGAGGGAATAGAGCAACTATGAATGTTGGTTATGTGCTTTGACTTTGTGTTGCGGCGACGGTTGCTGGTGTCTGGTTAGCAGACAGTGCGTCAAAGTGCAAAGCAGCTTAACGCTAGCTAGTTGTAGACGTCTTGGGCAAGCAGGTGGAGTGGTGGGGAAGCATATTTTGTTAGTTCCACTTGACACGCGGGCTAGATCGTGCCAGAGTAAATAGGATGCCGTCGCATTTGGCTAGCTCTTGACAGATGGTACGGTGCACATGCGTCAACGGGGGCATGGTGCGGAGCTGGTCAGTGGCAAGAGAAGCAACACCGGTGGCGGATAGCATACATGGCTGCTCATGGCGCGATATGAGTGCCAGCCCACAACAAAGAGAAACGTATACAGACCTACCTTTTCTTCGCAGTGTGCTGTGATGCGCGTTGATTCCGTGAAGTATTGCGCCAGCAGTGGCGAGTGGTAAGCGTGTCGTAGCACGCAGAAGTAGTGGGTACACTGGTTTAACAGATGAAACTGCTTGCATGCCCGGCTCTAGTTTGCGATAGAGTGGGAATGGGAAGTGCATATTGGCGTTGGCGTCTCGGATCACATGGGCAGAGACTGGTTACTATATAAATTTACCTGGAACGCCGTAATGCTGACGAAGCAGGTTAATGTATGCATGTGTGCATGTGCACTAGCTAGATTTGGGTTGATCTGTTGCAACTGGTAACGATGTTGTTGTGTCCCTGAAGTTACACTGGACGCTGTGCAAATGCATCCGTCCATGCGGCATACCCATGCTTCGTTCATTCCTTTTTGCTGGTGGAGTGGTGAGGAGGGATATTTTCTTAGTTCCACCTGACACGCAAGCTAGATGTTACCAGGATAAAGAGAATGCCCTCGCATTTGGGTAGCTCTTAACAGATGGTACGGTGCACATGCGTCAACGGGGGCACGCTGCGGAGCTAATCAATGGCAAGAGAAGCAACACCGGTGGCTGATCAATGGCAAGAGAAGCAACACCGGTGGCGGATAGCATACATGGCTGCTCATGGCGCGATATGAGTGCCAGCCCACAACAAAGAGAAACGTATACAGGCCTGCCGTTTCTTCGCAGTGTGCTGTGATGCGCGTTGATTCCGTGAAGTATTGCGCCAGCAGTGTCGTGTGGTAACCATGACGTAGCACGCAGACGTAGTGGGTACACTGGTTTAACAGATGAAACTGCTTGCATGCCCGGCTCTAGTTTGCGATAGAGTGGGAATGGGAAGTGCATATTGGCGTTGGCGTCTCGGATCACATGGGCAGAGACTGGTTACTATATGAATTTACCTGGAACGCCGTAATGCTGACGAAGCAGGTGAATGTAATGTGCATGGAGAAGTTGATGATTGAAATATATAGCTTACTCAATATGCACTGCGCAGCAAGCTTCCTTGAACGCGTTTCAGAGCGTTCTCCTCGCCTTTGACGTGGAGATTTGCAGTAGGTGCACTACCTAGATTTGCGCTGGTCTGTTGCACTGGTGACGATGCTGTTGTGTCCCTGAAGTTGCAGTGAACGCTGTGCGAATGCATCCGTCCATGCGGCATACCCCCTGCTTCCTTTTTTACGTCCCATCCAGGACGATGCGTTTGTGCATGCGGCCTTTTTTCCGGATTGCAGCTCACAACGTGCTCTGGCATCTTTGTCTGCAGAGTGCACCAAAGGATGGATTCTGCTCTCTCGATGGCCACTTGTATCAGTGCTGAGGCAGTTGTGCCTGCATTGTAAGTAACCACCGACGTGGTGATGAACGAACAGAAAGGCCTCCGCTGTTGGGGAACTTGAATGTGAAGGGTGAGTCTTGGTTAGAACCTCCCTGCATTTCTTCAAAGGGGGCGAAGCCGTTGGAGCTGACGGAATCTTGTGTTCTTCCAGCAACGCATTGCTAAAGGCAGAATTTGCCGCACTTAGTCTTTCGTCTGCGGGCTTAATACTATCGGCATTCCTACGAAAGGTTTGCAAACGAAATAGATATCTGTGTTAGGTGAACGTGTTAGGAGGGCCGTGCTCACCGCAGACGCATAGTTTCTATATAGATGTCTGGTTGACTCTTGAGGAAGTGCATCTTTTAGTGCATTATTGCGGTGATGCACCTTCAGTGGGGGAGGGCTGGTGTAGAAGAGTTGGTTGGCGTTTTGAACTTGATAGGTGCGTTGGCCAAATCATCCCCGCTTTGCACATTTGGAGCATAGTGGTGTAGTACGGGATGTTGCAGAATGGGTCGAGGCCGAATTTCCGAGGCAGCGACGTTACGGCATATTTATGAGGAGTCTGTGGCAGAGCATGGATTGATGGCAGGCATGGGCTTGCTGGTTTAGGCGAGTATGCATGCTGCGGGCTGCTGTTCCTGTGTCGCATTGTCTGCATTTATCTGGCATTGCTTCTTGCACTTCAGTTTTGATGCTGCCTGACATGCGTTGCTCGCATATCAGGGGTGCAAGAAAACGAGTTGTTGTCGAACCTGTTTCTGGGCGTGCACTTTGTCCCCAGAATGTAGGTGGTGGCTGGTGCTATATTGCTCGTTCTCCATGCACTCCCCATGTGGTTGTAGATGCCTCTTCCGCATTATCCTCACTGCCCATTCGAGCTGCAGGACTGAAGCGGATACGTGCAGCAGCAAATTGGGAGGCCTGCCTGTTTCCGTTCCAGCCAAATCCCCTGCCAGAGAACCTTCAGATAGGGTGGCAGCATCATTCGAATGCGGATGCATACTGATAACATTGCAAACTCAAGCTTCCCTACGGGCAGGTGATGTGTTGGCTAGAATGTGCGGGCATGCCTACTCAGTGTTGCTTTGTTAGTTCGCTGTTTGTTGATGCGAGGTGTATTCGCCTTGATTCTCTGGAGCGACTGACCACATAACCAGATTTACTTTGCCGGAGAGTATCCTGGGCGAGTCGTGGCGGGGGGTGGGCTGCGGGGCCTGCGAGCATCTGGCTGTTTTTCTTGCTTGGAGGGACTCTTGAATTGTTTGGAAGGTCAGAGCTTCCATTCACGACTAGGGCCTCCGGTTGGCACTGTAAGGCAGCAGTCTGCGCACTTGTGTGTGGGGCTTCTCTTTGAGCATTTCACATGTAGGTGGCGCGTTGCTTGGGGGGGAGACGTCTAAGGCGTACATTAGCTGAAAACGGAAATTAGGCTCTTTTGGAAGGCGATGCTTTCTCCGCTTGGCTCCTCCAGCTGCTGCAAAGTCTTTGGGATGCAGAATGCTAAAGCATGGAAGGGCTGCAAACGTTGACTCTCTATGCAGCAGTTGCCTCCACGAGATACCATCGTTGGCGCTTCGACATGAGCAATAAATACTGGGTGGCTACTTGGTGAACGGTGAGTCGAGAAGAGTGCTCGACAAGAGGGGATGTGGTTGAGCTAGAACGGTTGGGGCAGGAAATGAAGACGTGCATGCGTCAAGTAGGATCAAGCAGCATATGGCCAGGCGTCATGAGTGCATGAGGCTGTCTGCTATGCCTGGGCAATCATTACGGCATTGGTGACTTAGGAAAAATCAGGTGCACTCGCCAGTGTTTGGCGTAAGTTGTTCTATTGGGGCAGCGCAATGCTCCGAGCCTAATGGTGTTGCATTTGTGCGAAGGGAGTGCAGGCGGGGAGTTTTTGCACGAACATTTGGGCTTGACGTGCATTGCGGGCCGCACAGGCTTGCTTTCTGCATTTCAAAGCGCAGCTTGCTGGCATATGATGTGCCTGAATTGCTCCAGAGAGAGGCAGAGGGTTGCAGGCGCTGTTTGCGGCTTTGAGGACAAAGTGTAGACTTTTGTTTCACCGTGGTTCGATTGGGCAGGCGGCTCTGCGTTGCGTTTGGTTTGCTATAGCTGAGTTGGACTGCACATGCTCGGGTGCCAAATTTCATCCAAGATGTGCTCAGAAAGAAGGAATGGCAAAATCGCTGTACGATTGTAGGCTTTTCTTCATTTTTTTGCCGAGCTATGAATCCGTTTGGGGAGAGCAGCGACAAGGGCTCCACTAATTTGGCAGTGCATGGTGGTGTAGCCTGACTTGGAGGGTATAGAGCAACTATGAATGTTGGTTATGTGCTTTGACTTTGTGTTGCGGCGACGGTTGCTGGTGTCTGGTTAGCAGACAGTGCGTCAAAGTGCAAAGCAGCTTAACGCTAGCTAGTTGTAGACGTCTTGGGCAAGCAGGTGGAGTGGTGGGGAAGCATATTTTGTTAGTTCCACTTGACACGCGGGCTAGATCGTGCCAGAGTAAATAGGATGCCGTCGCATTTGGCTAGCTCTTGACAGATGGTACGGTGCACATGCGTCAACGGGGGCATGGTGCGGAACTGGTCAGTGGCAAGAGAAGCAACACCGGTGGCGGATAGCATACATGGCTGCTCATGGCGCGATCTGAGTACCAGCCCACAACAAAGAGAAACGTATACAGACCTACCTTTTCTTCGCGGTGTGCTGTGATGCGCGTTGATTCCGTGAAGTATTGCGCCACCAGTGGCGAGTGGTAAGCGTGTCGTAGCACGCAGACGTAGTGGGTACACTGGTTTAACAGATGAAACTGCTTGCACGCCCGGCTCTAGTTTGCGATAGAGTGGGAATGGGAAGTGCATATTGGCGTTGGCGTCTCGGATCACATGGGCAGAGACTGGTTACTGTATGAATTTACCTGGAACGCCGTAATGCTGACGAAGCAGGTGAATGTAATGTGCATGGAGAAGTTGATGATTGAAATATATAGCTTACTCAATATGCACTGCGCAGCAAGCTTCCTTGAACGCGTTTCAGAGCGTTCTTCTCGCCTTTGACGTGGCGATTTGCAGTAGGTGCACTACCTAGATTTGCGCTGGTCTGTTGCACTGGTGACGATGCTGTTGTGTCCCTGAAGTTGCAGTGAACGCTGTGCGAATGCATCCGTCCATGCGGCATACCCCCTGCTTCCTTTTTTACGTCCCATCCAGGACGATGCGTTTATGCATGCGGCCTTTTTTCCGGATTGCAGCTCACAACGTGCTCTGGCATCTTTGTCTGCAGAGTGCACCAAAGGATGGATTCTGCTCTCTCGATGGCCACTTGTATCAGTGCTGAGGCAGATGCACCTGCATTGTAAGTAACCACCGACGTGGTGATGAACGGACAGAAAGGCCTCCGCTGTTGGGGAACTTGAATGTGAAGGGTGAGTCTTGGTTAGAACCTCCCTGCACTTCTTCAAAGGGGGCGAAGCCGTTGCAGCTGACGGAATCTTGTGTTCTTCCAGCAACGCATTGCTAAAGGCAGAATTTGCCGCACTTAGTCTTTCGTCCGCGGGCTTAATACTATCGGCATTCCTACGAAAGGTTTGCAAACGAAATAGATATCTGTGTTAGGTGAACGTGTTAGGAGGGCCGTGCTCACCGCAGACGCATAGTTTCTATATAGATGCCTGGTTGACTCTTGAGGAAGTGCATCTTTTAGTGCATTATTGCGGTGATGCACCTTCAGTGGGGGAGGGCTGGTGTAGAAGAGTTGGTTGGCGTTTTGAACTTGATAGGTGCGTTGGCCAAATCATCCCCCCTTTGCACATTTGGAGCATAGTGGTGTAGTACGGGATGTTGCAGAATGGGTCGAGGCCGAATTTCCGAGGCAGCGACGTTACGGCATATTTATGAGGAGTCTGTGGCAGAGCATGGATTGATGGCAGGCATGGGCTTGCTGGTTTAGGCGAGTATGCATGCTGCGGGCTGCTGTTCCTGTGTCGCATTGTCTGCATTTATCTGGCATTGCTTCTTGCACTTCAGTTTTGATGCTGCCTGACATGCGTTGCTCGCATATCAGGGGTGCAAGAAAACGAGTTGTTGTCGAACCTGTTTCTGGGCGTGCACTTTGTCCCCAGAATGTAGGTGGTGGCTGGTGCTATATTGCTCGTTCTCCATGCACTCCCCATGTGGTTGTAGATGCCTCTTCCGCATTATCCTCACTGCCCATTCGAGCTGCACGACTGAAGCGGATACGTGCAGCAGCAAATTGGGAGGCCTGCCTGTTTCCGTTCCAGCCAAATCCCCTGCCAGAGAACCTTCAGATAGGGTGGCAGCATCATTCGAATGCGGATGCATACTGATAACATTGCAAACTCAAGCTTCCCTACGGGCAGGTGATGCGTTGGCTAGAATGTGCAGGCAGGCATGCCTACTCAGTGTTGCTTTGCTAGTTCGCTGTTTGTTGATGCGAGGTGTATTCGCCTTGATTCTCTGGAGCGACTGACCACATAACCAGATTTACTTTGCCGGAGAGTATCCTGGGCGAGTCGTGGCGGGGGGTGGGCTGCGGGGCCTGCGAGCATCTGGCTGTTTTTCTTGCTTGGAGGGACTCTTGAATTGTTTGGAAGGTCAGAGCGTCCATTCACGACTAGGGCCTCGGCTGGCACTGTAAGGCAGCAGTCTGCGCACTTGTGTGTGGGGCTTCTCTTTGAGCATTTCACATGTAGGTGGCACGTTGCTTTGGGGGGGAGATGTCTAAGGCGTACATTAGCTGAAAATGGAAATTAGGCTCTTTTGGAAGGCGCCGATTTCTCCGCGTGGCTCCTCCAGCTGCTGCAAAGTCTTTGGGATGCAGAATGCTAAAGCATGGAAGGGGTGGAACAATCTTTTCCTCAAGCGAATACGGTGCAGTCGGAAATCACCGTTGGCAATTGGGCATAGGGAGTAAGTAGTGGATGGTTACTTGGTGAACGGTGAGTCGAGAAGAGTGCTCGACAAGAGGGGATGTGGTTGAGCTAGAACGGTTGGGGCAGGAAATGAAGACGTGCATGCGTCAAGTAGGATCAAGCAGCATATGGCCAGGCGTCATGAGTGCATGAGGCTGTCTGCTACGCCTGAGCAATCATTACGGCATTGGTGACTTAGGAAAAATCAGGTGCACTCGCCAGTGTTTGGCGTAAGTTGTTCTATTGGGGCAGCGCAATGCTCCGAGCCTAATGGTGTTGCATTTGTGCGAAGGGAGTGCAGGCGGGGAGTTTTTGCACGAACATTTGGGGCTTGACGTGCATTGCGGGCCGCACAGGCTTGCTTTCTGCATTTCAAAGCGCAGCTTGCTGGCATAGGATGTGCCTGAATTGCTCCAGAGAGAGGCAGAGGGTTGCTGTCGCTGTTTGCGGCTTTGAGGACAAAGTGTCGACTTTTGTTTCACCGTGGTTCGATTGGGCAGGCGGCTCTGCGTTGCGTTTGGTTTGCTATAGCTGAGTTGGACTGCACATGCTCGGGTGCCAAATTTCATCCAAGATGTGCTCAGAAAGAAGGAATGGCAAAATCGCTGTACGATTGTAGGCTTTTCTTCATTTTTTTGCCGAGCTATGAATCCGTTTGGGGAGAGCAGCGACAAGGGCTCCACTAATTTGGCAGTGCATGGTGGTGTAGCCTGACTTGGAGGGTATAGAGCAACTATGAATGTTGGTTATGTGCTTTGACTTTGTGTTGCGGCGACGGTTGCTGGTGTCTGGTTAGCAGACAGTGCGTCAAAGTGCAAAGCAGCTTAACGCTAGCTAGTTGTAGACGTCTTGGGCAAGCAGGTGGAGTGGTGGGGAAGCATATTTTGTTAGTTCCACTTGACACGCGGGCTAGATCGTGTCAGGGTAAAATGGATGCCGTCGCATTTGGCTAGCTCTTGACAGATGGTACGGTGCACATGCGTCAACGGGGGCACGGTGCGGAGCTGGTCAATGGCAAGAGAAGCAACACCGGTGGCGGATAGCATACATGGCTGCTCATGGCGCGATATGAGTGCCAGCCCACAACAAAGAGAAACGTATACAGACCTACCTTTTCTTCGCAGTGTGCTGTGATGCGCGTTGATTCCGTGAAGTATTGCGCCAGCAGTGTAGTGAGGTAAGCATGTCGTAGCACGCAGAAGTAGTGGGTACACTGGTTTAACAGATGAAACTGCTTGCATGCCCGGCTCTAGTTTGCGATAGAGTGGGAATGGGAAGTGGATGCTGGTGTTGGCGTCTCGGATCACATGGGCAGAGACTGGTTACTACATGAATTTACCTGGAACGCCGCAATGCTGACGAAGCAGGTGAATGTAATGTGCATGGAGACGTTGATGATGGAAATATGTCGCTTACTCAATATGCACTGCGCAGCAAGCTTCCTTGAACGCGTTTGAGAACGTTCTTCTCCCCTTTGCCGTGGCGATTTGCAGTAGGTGCACTACCTAGATTTGGGTTGGTCTGTTGCACTGGTGACGGTGCTGTTGTGTCCCTGAAGTTGCAGTGAACGCTGTGCGAATGCATCCGTCCATGCGGCATACCCATGTTCCGTCTTTTTGCATTCAGGATGTCAGTCCTAGGCATCTCAATTTTTTTTCAGTTGGCTACACACAACGTGCTCTGACATCTTTGTCTGCAGAGTGCACCAAGACTTGGATTTGGGTGTTGCGATGGCCACTTGTATCAGTGCTAAGGCAGATGTACCTGCATTATAGGTAACCACCGACGTGGTGATGAACGAACAGAAAGGCCTCCGCTGTTGGGGAACTTGAATGTGAAGGGTGAGTCTTGGTTAGAACCTCCCTGCACTTCTCCAAAGGGGGCGAAGCCGTTGCAGCTGACGGAATCTTGTGTTCTTCCAGCAACGCATTGCTAAAGGCAGAATTTGCCGCACTTAGTCTTTCGTCCGCGGGCTTAATACTATCGGCATTCCTACGAAAGGTTTGCAAACGAAATAGATATCTGTGTTAGGTTAAAGAACAGGAGGGCGGTGTATACGGCAGACGCATAGTTTCTATATAGATGTCTGGTTGACTCTTGAGAAAGTGCATCTTTTAGTGCATTATTGCGGTGATGCACCTTCAGTGGGGGAGGGCTGGTGTAGAAGAGTTGGTTGGCGTTTTGAACTTGACAGGTGCGTTTGCCAAATCATCCCCCCTTTGCACATTTCGAGCATAGTGGTGTAGTACGGGATGTTGCAGAATTGGTCGAGGCCGAATTTCCGAGGCAGCGACGTTACGGCATATTTATGAGGAGGCTGTGGCAGAGCGTGGATTGATGGCAGGCATGGGCTTGCTGGTTTAGGCGCGTATGCATGCTGTGGGCTGTTTTACCTGTGTCGTATTGTCTGCATTTATCTGGCATTGCTTCTTGCACTTCAGTTTTGATGCTGCCTGACATACGTTGCTCGCCGCAGGTGTCATTCGTTGCGACGAAAGGATGGAGATACAATGGAGGAGTCCCAGAAACTTCTCGCAACTGCAATTGTTTCTTGGCATGGGTTTGTGCAGCCGGTGGTCGAGGTGAAAGGCACTGCGTTGTTGGCCTGGGTGCAGTATGCAAATCCACTATTGGTATGCGAATGCAAATTCGGGTGGAGAGTGTGAATAGAGCACAGCCCCCGTTAGCTTTGAAGCAGGCCAAGATAGAAGGAAGAGGTATTAGCAGCGCGTGCAGTGTTTCCAGCTAGCGTATGAGCATGCTTGCCGGGTGCTGAGTCTATGCAGCTTAAATAGGTCACAAGGGGTTTACCAAACAAGCTCCATGAACGAGTACAATAGTTTGAGAACGCGGCTCTCGCTGGCGTAGCAGGGCTGCTGCATTGAGGCAACAGCGAGCTGTTGGGGCATTATCACTTGTTAGACCTCGCTGGACCAACCTAGCTCCTGTGCTGCGCGAGGAGCGGTAGACAGCTAATTTGGTTTGCCTCGCTAGAGAGGCGCCTCTCCTATATTTTCATCGTATGTAGCATCTTTCCATGAATCAGTCTTGCTGCATCTGTGTCTAGTCAATTTTGTTGCCTGGACAGCACGTTGTGCTCTCCCTAGCACAAGCATGTTGGTTTGACAATCGGCTCAGGCGAAACGAGTTGTTGTCGAACCTGTTTCTGGGCGTGCACTTTGTCCCCAGGAAGTAGGTGGTGGCTGGTGCTATACTGCTCGTTCTCCATGCACTCCCCATGAGGTTGTAGATGCCTCTTCCGCATTATCCTCACTGCCCATTCGAGCTGCAGGACTGAAGCGGACACGTGCAGCAGCGAATTGGGGCGCCTGCCTGTTTCCGTTCCAGCCAAATCCCCTGCCAGAGAACCTTCAGATAGCGTGGCAGCGTCATTCGAATGCGGATGCATACTGATACCATTGCAAACTCAAGCTTCCCTAGGGGCAGATGATGTGTTGGCTAGAATGTGCGGGCATGCCTACTCAGTGTTGCTTTGTTAGTTCGCTGTTTGTTGATGCGAGGTGTATTCGCCTTGATTCTCTGGAGCGACTGACCACATAACCAGATTTACTTTGCCGGAGAGTATCCTGGGCGAGTCGTGGCGGGGGGTGAGCTGCGAGGCCTGCGAGCATCTGGCTGTTTTTCTTGCTTAAGAGGGACTCTTGAATTGTTTGGAAGGTCAGAGCGTCCATTCACGACTAGGGCCTCCGGTTGGCACTGTAAGGCAGCAGTCTGCGCACTTGTGTGTGGGGCTTCTCTTTGAGCATTTCACATGTAGGTGGCGCGTTGCTTGGGGGGGAGACGCCTAAGGCGTATATTAGCTGAAAATGGAAATTAGGCTCTTTTGGAAGGCGCCGATTTCTCCGCGTGGCTCCTTCAGCTGCTGCAAAGTCTTTGGGATGCAGAATGCTAAAGCATGGAATGGGTGGAACAATCTTTTCCTCAAGCGAATACGGTGCAGTCGGAAATCACAGTTGGCAATTGGACATGGGGAGTAAGTAGTGGATGGTTACTTGGTGAACGGTGAGTCGAGAAGAGTGCTCGACAAGAGGGGATGTGGTTGAGCTAGAACGGTTGGGGCAGGAAATGAAGACGTGCATGCGTCAAGTAGGATCAAGCAGCATATGGCCAGGCGTCATGAGTGCATGAGGCTGTCTGCTACGCCTGAGCAATCATTACGGCATTGGTGACTTAGGAAAAATCAGGTGCACTCGCCAGTGTTTGGCGTAAGTTGTTCTATTGGGGCAGCGCAATGCTCCGAGCCTAATGGTGTTGCATTTGTGCGAAGGGAGTGCAGGCGGGGAGTTTTTGCACGAACATTTGGGGCTTGACGTGCATTGCGGGCCGCACAGGCTTGCTTTCTGCATTTCAAAGCGCAGCTTGCTGGCATAGGATGTGCCTGAATTGCTCCAGAGAGAGGCAGAGGGTTGCTGTCGCTGTTTGCGGCTTTGAGGACAAAGTGTCGACTTTTGTTTCACCGTGGTTCGATTGGGCAGGCGGCTCTGCGTTGCGTTTGGTTTGCTATAGCTGAGTTGGACTGCACATGCTCGGGTGCCAAATTTCATCCAAGATGTGTTCAGAAAGAAGGAATGGCAAAATCGCTGTACGATTGTAGGCTTTTCTTCATTTTTTTGCCGAGCTATGAATCCGTTTGGGGAGAGCAGCGACAAGGGCTCCACTAATTTGGCAGTGCATGGTGGTGTAGCCTGACTTGGAGGGTATAGAGCAACTATGAATGTTGGTTATGTGCTTTGACTTTGTGTTGCGGCGACGGTTGCTGGTGTCTGGTTAGCAGACAGTGCGTCAAAGTGCAAAGCAGCTTAACGCTAGCTAGTTGTAGACGTCTTGGGCAAGCAGGTGGAGTGGTGGGGAAGCATATTTTGTTAGTTCCACTTGACACGCGGGCTAGATCGTGTCAGAGTAAATAGGATGCCGTCGCATTTGGCTAGCTCTTGACAGATTGTACGGTGCACATGCGTCAACGGGGGCACGCTGCGGAGCTGGTCAGTGGCAAGAGAAGCAACACCGGTGGCGGATAGCATACATGGCTGCTCATGGCGCGATATGAGTGCCAGCCCACAACAAAGAGAAACGTATACAGACCTACCTTTTCTTCGCAGTGTGCTGTGATGCGCGTTGATTCCGTGAAGTATTGCGCCAGCAGTGTAGTGAGGTAAGCATGTCGTAGCACGCAGAAGTAGTGGGTACACTGGTTTAACAGATGAAACTGCTTGCATGCCCGGCTCTAGTTTGCGATAGAGTGGGAATGGGAAGTGGATGCTGGTGTTGGCGTCTCGGATCACATGGGCAGAGACTGGTTACTACATGAATTTACCTGGAACGCCGCAATGCTGACGAAGCAGGTGAATGTAATGTGCATGGAGACGTTGATGATGGAAATATGTCGCTTACTCAATATGCACTGCGCAGCAAGCTTCCTTGAACGCGTTTGAGAACGTTCTTCTCCCCTTTGCCGTGGCGATTTGCAGTAGGTGCACTACCTAGATTTGGGTTGGTCTGTTGCACTGGTGACGGTGCTGTTGTGTCCCTGAAGTTGCAGTGAACGCTGTGCGAATGCATCCGTCCATGCGGCATACCCATGTTCCGTCTTTTTGCATTCAGGATGTCAGTCCTAGGCATCTCAATTTTTTTTCAGTTGGCTACACACAACGTGCTCTGACATCTTTGTCTGCAGAGTGCACCAAGACGTGGATTTGGGTGTTGCGATGGCCACTTGTATCAGTGCTAAGGCAGATGTACCTGCATTGTAAGTAACCACCGACGTGGTGATGAACGGACAGAAAGGCCTCCGCTGTTGGGGAACTTGAATGTGAAGGGTGAGTCTTGGTTAGAACCTCCCTGCACTTCTTCAAAGGGGGCGAAGCCGTTGCAGCTGACGGAATCTTGTGTTCTTCCAGCAACGCATTGCTAAAGGCAGAATTTGCCGCACTTAGTCTTTCGTCTGCGGGCTTAATATTATCGGCATTCCTACGAAAGGTTTGCAAACGAAATAGATATATGTGTTAGGTTAAAGAACAGGAGGGCGGTGTATACGGCAGACGCATAGTTTCTATATAGATGTCTGGTTGACTCTTGAGAAAGTGCATCTTTTAGTGCATTATTGCGGTGATGCACCTTCAGTGGGGGAGGGCTGGTGTAGAAGAGTTGGTTGGCGTTTTGAACTTGACAGGTGCGTTTGCCAAATCATCCCCCCTTTGCACATTTCGAGCATAGTGGTGTAGTACGGGATGTTGCAGAATTGGTCGAGGCCGAATTTCCGAGGCAGCGACGTTACGGCATATTTATGAGGAGGCTGTGGCAGAGCGTGGATTGATGGCAGGCATGGGCTTGCTGGTTTAGGCGCGTATGCATGCTGTGGGCTGTTTTACCTGTGTCGTATTGTCTGCATTTATCTGGCATTGCTTCTTGCACTTCAGTTTTGATGCTGCCTGACATACGTTGCTCGCCGCAGGTGTCATTCGTTGCGACGAAAGGATGGAGATACAATGGAGGAGTCCCAGAAACTTCTCGCAACTGCAATTGTTTCTTGGCATGGGTTTGTGCAGCCGGTGGTCGAGGTGAAAGGCACTGCGTTGTTGGCCTGGGTGCAGTATGCAAATCCACTATTGGTATGCGAATGCAAATTCGGGTGGAGAGTGTGAATAGAGCACAGCCCCTGTTAGCTTTGAAGCAGGCCAAGATAGAAGGAAGAGGTATTAGCAGCGCGTGCAGTGTTTCCAGCTAGCGTATGAGCATGCTTGCCGGGTGCTGAGTCTATGCAGCTTAAATAGGTCACAAGGGGTTTACCAAACAAGCTCCATGAACGAGTACAATAGTTTGAGAACGCGGCTCTCGCTGGCGTAGCAGGGCTGCTGCATTGAGGCAACAGCGAGCTGTTGGGGCATTATCACTTGTTAGACCTCGCTGGACCAACCTAGCTCCTGTGCTGCGCGAGGAGCGGTAGACAGCTAATTTGGTTTGCCTCGCTAGAGAGGCGCCTCTCCTATATTTTCATCGTATGTAGCATCTTTCCATGAATCAGTCTTGCTGCATCTGTGTCTAGTCAATTTTGTTGCCTGGACAGCACGTTGTGCTCTCCCTAGCACAAGCATGTTGGTTTGACAATCGGCTCAGGCGAAACGAGTTGTTGTCGAACCTGTTTCTGGGCGTGCACTTTGTCCCCAGGAAGTAGGTGGTGGCTGGTGCTATACTGCTCGTTCTCCATGCACTCCCCATGAGGTTGTAGATGCCTCTTCCGCATTATCCTCACTGCCCATTCGAGCTGCAGGACTGAAGCGGATACGTGCAGCAGCGAATTGGGGCGCCTGCCTGTTTCCGTTCCAGCCAAATCCCCTGCCAGAGAACCTTCAGATAGCGTGGCAGCGTCATTCGAATGCGGATGCATACTGATAACATTGCAAACTCAAGCTTCCCTAGGGGCAGATGATGCGTTGGCTAGAATGTGCGGGCATGCCTACTCAGTGTTGCTTTGTTAGTTCGCTGTTTGTTGATGCGAGGTGTATTCGCCTTGATTCTCTGGAGCGACTGACCACATAACCAGATTTACTTTGCCGGAGAGTATCCTGGGCGAGTCGTGGCGGGGGGTGAGCTGCGAGGCCTGCGAGCATCTGGCTGTTTTTCTTGCTTAAGAGGGACTCTTGAATTGTTTGGAAGGTCAGAGCGTCCATTCACGACTAGGGCCTCCGGTTGGCACTGTAAGGCAGCAGTCTGCGCACTTGTGTGTGGGGCTTCTCTTTGAGCATTTCACATGTAGGTGGCGCGTTGCTTGGGGGGGAGACGTCTAAGGCGTACATTAGCTGAAAACGGAAACTAGGCCCTTTTGGAAGGCGGCGATTTCTCCGCGTGGCTCTTCCAGCTGCTGCAAAGTCTTTGGGATGCAGAATGCTAAAGCATGGAAGGGCTGCAAACGTTGACTCTCTATGCAGCAATTGGCTCCACGAGATACCATCGTTGGAGCTTCGACATGAGCAATAAATACTGGGTGGCTACTTGGTGAACGGTGAGTCGAGAAGAGTGCTCGACAAGAGGGGATGTGGTTGAGCTAGAACGGTTGGGGCAGGAAATGAAGACATGCATGCGTCAGGTAGGATATGTCCAGGCGCTGAGAGTGCATGAGGCTGTCTACTACGCCTGAGCAATCATTACGGCATTGGTGACTTAGGAAAAATCAGGTGCACTCGCCAGTGTTTGGCGTAAGTCGTTCTTTTGGTGTTGCATTTGTGCGAAGGGAGTGCAGGCGGGGAGTTTTTGCGCGAACATTTGGGCTTGACGTGCATTGCGGGCCGCACAGGCTTGCTTTCTGCATTTCAAAGCGCAGCTTGCTGGCATAGGATGTGCCTGAATTGCTCCAGAGAGAGGCAGAGGGTTGCTGTCGCTGTTTGCGGCTTTGAGGACAAAGTGTAGACTTTTGTTTCACCGTGGTTCGATTGGGCAGGCGGCTCTGCGTTGCGTTTGGTTTGCTATAGCTGAGTTGGACTGCACATGCTCGGGTGCCAAATTTCATCCAAGATGTGCTCAGAAAGAAGGAATGGCAAAATCGTTGTACGATTGTAGGCTTTTCTTCATTTTTTTGCCGAGCTATGAATCCGTTTGGGGAGAGCAGCGACAAGGGCTCCACTAATTTGGCAGTGCATGGTGGTGTAGCCTGACTTGGAGGGTATAGAGCAACTATGAATGTTGGTTATGTGCTTTGACTTTGTGTTGCGGCGACGGTTGCTGGTGTCTGGTTAGCAGACAGTGC
Source organism: Eimeria praecox (assembly GCA_963920595.1). NCBI lineage: Eukaryota > Apicomplexa > Conoidasida > Eucoccidiorida > Eimeriidae > Eimeria > Eimeria praecox. The sequence goes on from OY986953.1 coordinate 3,838,188, forward strand.
GTCAAAGTGCAAAGCAGCTTAACGCTAGCTAGTTGTAGACGTCTTGGGCAAGCAGGTGGAGTGGTGGGGAAGCATATTTTGTTAGTTCCACTTGACACGCGGGCTAGATCGTGTCAGAGTAAATAGGATGCCGTCGCATTTGGCTAGCTCTTGACAGATGGTACGGTGCACATGCGTCAACGGGGGCATGGTGCGGAACTGGTCAGTGGCAAGAGAAGCAACACCGGTGGCGGATAGCATACATGGCTGCTCATGGCGCGATCTGAGTACCAGCCCACAACAAAGAGAAACGTATACAGACCTACCTTTTCTTCGCGGTGTGCTGTGATGCGCGTTGATTCCGTGAAGTATTGCGCCAGCAGTGTAGTGTGGTAAGCATGTCGTAGCACGCAGAAGTAGTGGGTACACTGGTTTAACAGATGAAACTGCTTGCATGCCCGGCTCTAGTTTGCGATAGAGTGGGAATGGAAAGTGCATATTGGTGTTGGCGTTTCGGATCACATGGGCAGAGACTGGTTACTACATGAATTTACCTGGACCGCCGCAATGCTGACGAAGCAGGTGAATGTAATGTGCATGGAGACGTTGATGATGGAAATATGTCGCTCACTCAGTATGCCCGGCGCGGAAGAGTTCACTGGTATAGTTCCAGGCAGAGTAGGCCTGCTTATTGGCTGTAATGCGTAGGCGTACTTGGCAGATTCGGGTTGGTCTGTTGTGCTGGTAATGAGGCTGTTGAGTGCCTAAAGTTCAACTGGACTCGCACCAGACGGATCCCTGCTCTGGGTGTACCCATCCATCCGTCTCTGTCGCCCGTATGCGATGGTGGGTCTCTGCATTTGATCGTCTTCCCCGATTACAGTTCACAACCTCCTGTGACATCTTTGTCTGCAGAGTGCACCAAAGGATGGATTTGGGTGTTGCGATGGCCACTTGTATCAGTGTTAATGCAGATATACCTGCATTGTAAGTAACAAACGGTGCGGTGACGAACTGACAGAAAGGCCTCCGCTGTTAGGGAACTTGAATGTGAAGGGTGAGTCTTGGTTAGAACCTCCTTGCACTTCTTCAAAGGGGGCGAAGCCGTTGCAGCTGACGGAATCTTGTGTTCTTCCAGCAACGCATTGCTAAAGGCAGAATTTGCCGCACTTAGTCTTTCGTCCGCGGGCTTAATACTATCGGCATTCCTACGAAAGGTTTGCAAACGAAATAGATATATGTGTTAGGTTAACGTGTTAGGAGGGCCGTGCTCACCGCAGACGCATAGTTTCTATATAGATGTCTGGTTGACTCTTGAGGAGGTGCATCTTTTAGTACATTATTGCGGTGATGCACCTTCAGTGGGGGAGGGCTGGTGTAGAAGAGTTGGTTGGCGTTTTGAACTTGACAAGTGCGTTGGCCAAATCATCCCCCCTTTGCACATTTCGAGCATAGTGGTGCAGTACGGGATGTTGCAGAATTGGTCGAGGCCGAATTTCCGAGGCAGCGACGTTATGGCATATTTATGAGGAGGCTGTGGCAGAGCGTGGATTGATGGCAGGCATGGGCTTGCTGGTTTAGGCGCGTATGCATGCTGTGGGCTGTTTTACCTGGGTCGTATTGCCTGCATTTATCTGGCATTGCTTCTTGCACTTCAGTTTTGATGCTGCCTGACATACGTTGCTCGCCGCAGGTGTCATTCGTTGCGACGAAAGGATGGAGATACAATGGAGGAGTCCCAGAAACTTCTCGCAACTGCAATTGTTTCTTGGCATGGGTTTGTGCAGCCGGTGGTCGAGGTGAAAGGCACTGCGTTGTTGGCCTGGGTGCAGTATGCAAATCCACTATTGGTATGCGAATGCAAATTCGGGTGGAGAGTGTGAATAGAGCACAGCCCCCGTTAGCTTTGAAGCAGGCCAAGATAGAAGGAAGCGGTATTAGCAGCGAATGTACCGTCGTCAACTGGAAAATAACTGCAATAGTTGAAGAGCAGGCGTCAAGCGTTGACGCCACACTGGTAGACGTTGATAGATGCGAGCGCGGCAGACGCCCCACTTCAGTTGTAAGACCTGACTCCGTCAGCCTTTCCTTCGTGCAGCACGAAATCTGCCGGGCAGCTAGTTTCGGTCGCTTTACTAGAGAAGCTCGTTTGCAGTATTTGCATCGAATAAGCATCCCTCTGTGGGTCATTCGTTCTGAATCTGGGTCTAGGCAATTTTTTGCGCTTCGTAGCAAAGGTCTGCGCATGCAGCCGTCCTTAAGAGACAATTCGTCAGTATTCAGGACTGGTTCTGGGCTTACATGTTATTCCCAGAATATAAGGTGTAGCTTAAGTATTTCATGCTTTTCCAACCGTTTGGGGCACAGATCGTAGGTGGCGCGTTGATGCAGGCATCATGCCATCGGATCCTATTGACAGTGAGGTGGATTTCGCGTTTGCATGCTGGTGATAGAAGCAGAATAGATTGCTCTTCATGATACGTTTCCGCACAGTCGCACGGTAAGCAGCTTCCATGTGCATGGGGCGCCAATTCTCAAGGAGGCGCGTTTGCTTGTTGCAAGGAAGCATATACCTACAGAGACTTGGGCTGCGATTAGGAAATAAGCACATTTTGGCTGTTCTGCCACGCGAAGAAGGTCTGAGGCCTTCCACGCTCTGTATAAACTGTGCAGCTGGTGCGTTGAACCGGCTGTTCCCACGCTGGACTACTTGAAGTCTGCGCAAGTATGCCCGTTTCCGAATGGAAACAAGAATGCATTTGAATCCGTTGCACGGCTGATGCATATTCCCTGGATAGGCCTAGTCTCGTACCGTAAAGCAATCTTCGGAATGAAAAAAAAGGCGAGGCAACGAAGTGCCCTAGGACACAGTTAAGGGCTAAAGGGGCAATATAGACTACAGGCAGGTCCGACTATGGTGATTGAGTAGTTTCGTCTGGTATCTCAGCGGGAGCAGCCACATTGAGAGCTGCTGAGATTCTTGCCCCTTAGTGTATGGACTTTACGAGTTTGCCGTATGTGCTTGATCTTTGGCAGCTGCTGTCCTTGTGTGGCATCCCCCACTAATACTCAAGAGCAGTGGGTACTCTCTGCTGAGCATTGCAACACTGTTGTACAGCTTTGCCGCATGATGCAAATGCGATCAAAAGCATTTCACTTGCTTAAACTGCGAGAAGTCTAACTGTCGTACTGGCTGCGAGAGTCGTCCGCGTGTTGATACGGGTGATGCATTTCTGGTAGCGTGGCCCCTTATGGGTAAGCAACCTAAATTTGCCCCTTGATCCTTCGCAGCGGAAAGGCAGACAGTGTTTTCGGCCTGAAGGTTCCTCAGCACCGCGGTAATGATTGTGCATTGCTGCACATGGCAGCAGGATAACTTACAAAATCGTGGGTGCCTTTTGATTGCTTGGATAGCAAGAGAAGCTGGCAGGATTACCCTCGCAGCCAAGCTACACAAAATCTAGTCTGGATAGGCGCGGCATAGAGCCTTGTTCACAGTCTATCGCTGGATAATTTTGCATTAAGCTGCACTGAAGCTGGCTCGTTGATATGCGTCCTGCGTCAGCAGACTATTGCTGCACAGACTGCATGTGACGCACACCATCGTTTGCTGGAGTTAATCATGATGCGGTTGCACAAAAGACACCGTATGTGCGCAGACGTGGTACCTTGTGCTTGTGTTCTTGCTAAGCGCCTTCAAAGGTGCGGTTTTTGGCGCTCTTGCCCTGAAAATGCAACCAGTGCACATGCTGCTGATGCGTGAGTCCTTGTTAATCATGGTAATATGGTTTAAAACGCACATACTGGCACTTTCATGAGTCAGGAACAAAGCTGCCACGTGTTGTCACTGCAAATGCGGGCACACAGAACCCTCTAGAAGAGGACTGTTGGCTTGCACGCCCCTACTGAGACCCCATAAAGGGGTTCGTGCAATATGTAGTTCAGCACGTCAAAAGAGTGCCACCTAGCTTCACTACGGAGTGTACTTTTGGGTACTTTTGTACCCAAAAGTACATTCCGGAGTAGTGAAGCCAGGCGTATATCCTTTCAGGGCAAGTCAGCGGAGCTATTTCGTCTGCCTTAACACAGATATTTGTATATCATGCTTCAGCCGCGAAGGGATCTGCCCGTTCAACGCATTGGCATTGTAGCGACGGCAGGCGCAACCGCAGCTTGGTTGCCTTTTCCATTGGGAGGATATTGACGGCAAGAGCGTTGTCTGTGCAGCGCTTTGTAATAGCAGTACTCCAGCGTATCATTCCTATTGTGCCTGGCCCTAGGTGGCACTGAGTAAGGCCTGGTTTCAAATTTTGCTTGGCGCTAGGCGGTGCGTGAAGCCACAGAAATGCGTGCTGTCGAGGTAGCACATGAGTCAGAGACGCCTGCCTTCTTCCTTGGTGGTTAGACGATTCAAATACAACTGGCTTCTCTCAAATGTATATGTGAAACAGCATTAAGTGTTTCTCTTGTTGACCGTTCTCCTGAGCCCCCGCTAGAGCGGAACATTGTGGGCTTTTTCTTTCACACTTGGCCTCAAACTCAGGCAGTGCGCGCTCGCAAGCAAAGCGGTGAAGCACAGGATTTCAAAGTTCTATCCACCTGTTCTTGGCAAATTCGTCATTTTTATTGACTGCTGCGTGGGATCGAGAAAGCATTGCCAGGCGCTATTTTCTATATAAAGAGAAGAACGCTTGCTTCCCACATGCTTCGCAAATTGTGTGCGTAGGCAGTGCGTTGAGCGCATGAGCGCGTATTCGACAAGCCTGGCTAGATACTCTATTGCCAGAAGCGCCTTTTGTTTCCTTGCTGCCGGTTGGTGTCTCAGGGGGGCTCTTGGTTTTGCTGCTTAGGCGACAAAAATTAGTTTTATTCTCATATGATCAGGATGCATGGCAAATTTCGACAAAGTAGGCCTCTGCAACAGTATGGAAAAGCAGCGTCTGGGTTGCCTTCCTCAGATAGTCCATTTCCGGCGAACACACCTGCCAAGCTGAATAGCACGAGTTGGGTCACTGGGAGCGCTTGTCTCCTTGGAGATTGCATGTGGTTGAAATTGTAAACAATTTCCAGAACGACATTTCAACTTTGTGGTGCTGTGTCTGCTGCACGATCCTCCGTACTTTACATTACGTTCACGGGCTTGTTGCTAGAGGAAATTGACAGATTGTCACCTATCTGCCTATAGCCGTGCAGCTGTTCTTTGTTCAGAAACAGGGAAATCTACACCTAGTTAATCTGATATGTTGCCTGAGTATTAAGAACAAGGAACTCTTATAGGACAAACAAAATTTTTGTTTGGCCTGGCATTCTCACTTCGGCAGCGGGCACCCTGAAGGGAAATCTGGTGAGCCGCAGTGCTCCGGATCTGCCATGCATGCCTTGGACAGTTTCTTGAGCAGACCCGTCTACTTCCACAAGTATAATTGGCATTTAGCGCGCACCCCTAGAGGCGATTTCATCAAGTGAAAAATTCAGATGAGAGCCATTTCCAAGCCGCCGGTGGCGATGCATGCATGCTGCACAGCGATTTGCGTATCCTGAATGCTCAGGCAGTAGGCTGGGAGGTCATTCAGCAGCTCGAGCGTGCACGCGTAGGCGACGTTGCCGACGAGCAGCAAAACTCTGCTGCTATGATGCTGCTCAGCTCGCGCTATATTAACTGGGTGTAGATTGCCCTGTTTCTGAACAAAGAACAGCTGCACGGCTATAGGCAGGTAGGTGACAATCTGCCATTCGAGCGAGCATGCCGGTGGTTCGCACTAGTATTCTACTCCATCTGAAACACCCTTAGCTCGCACGCACATGAGCGGGCTGCCTCCGATGAGCTCAAGAGAAAGGCGCAACATATTTGGTCGAATCTAAAGATAGAACAAAGCAGGTTGAATCCCATGTGGGCAGTATTTGCGTCCTATATCAGACTATGGCATTAGCAAATGTGATCCTCGTTTCCGGGAAGCTTGAAAATTAATGAAAATTGCCGCAATAGGGATTAAGAAACATCAACTGCAACTCGTATGGTGATATGTGGATCTTCACTATAAATTCTGGTTACTTCCGCATCGGGCTTCGAACCGGAATGCAGGTTGTGGGTCCACCGGATTATAACAGAGGGAAAAAAGGCTTCCAGAACAAATTGATAGGCTTCTACAATGTATGCTCCCGTGTTAGAGGTGAAGTGTGTCATGAGGCAGCGTCCTACCCATGCCACGAAACATTCTGGTTCTGCATCCTTGATAGCACAGGCAGCCGGCCAGTCATATGGCCAGCTGAAGATGAGTACACACGTTTGAACCGTGTGCACATGAAATGCCTTTCGGTTATTCATCTTCGCCGTAGAAGGCGCGCCTTTCCATGCGGATGTTGCTTCAATATGGCATAATGCAACGCTAGCACCATGTTAAACCGAAGCCAAACAACCCGCGCAATTGCTCAAAGGCTACCTTACATAACCTGTGTTCGCCTGAAATGCCAATGTTGTCAGCAAATGCTAGTCGCACAGGCCGTCTAGCTTGGACGGAATATAACCATGTGTGGTTTAAGGGAGTGAGCATAGTGGAAATCATGGTGATTTGGCATCCTTCTGCTAACGCTAAGGGAAGTTTATGCATATCAGGGACTGCTTCTCAGGTCCGCACACTTACGTATGCCAGCTTTCTCCACGCATTGTCCGTCCCTTCACATTCCAGCAAATGCATGCTGAAGGAAAGCCTTATTCGCTGTACTGCACGATCGCTCGTCCAGCTCTGTGCATTTTTACAGAGCGTGGGTTGGAATTAAAGGTCAACCAAAAAGCACTTCTAAAGGCGCTGTATTTAAGCTACACTTGGAATACCCACGATTGGGGGGCATGTCAGAATGCATGATTGGTCGAATGTGTTTTTGCCCTTCTTTGGACGGATATGCAGCTCTTCAAAACTCTGATGTGAGCAAAGGCTGTGCGTTTGCTTTGCTAAGGAACGCCGAAGCGAAATTTTGTACGGTAGCAAGGCTGCCCTCTCATTTGTGTGTTGCTTTAGTGCCAATACACAAACGTATCTGCATGAAGCGTTTATGGGGGGCATACTGACTTGTTGGAGACAATTTCTCGCATGTGATTCAGTTTCCTAATGCCAACAAAGTTTCATCTTGTGGGAGGTAAGCAGCTGCTGCTTTGCCTGAATACTCATCTTCTGTGTTGAAACACGCTCGAGACCTCGATATTCCCGCAACCAAACTAATGCAAAGGTGGGCCTCAGCAACGTTTTCCCGATGGAGTTTCTGGGCATTTATGGACAAAAGGGTTTGATGGATTGTATGCTGCAACAAATACAGTGGCCTAGGGCCACGAGTAGTTGTTTTGCATCCTCGATAGCTGCAATGTGCTCAAGAAAAAGGCAGGAACAACGATCGGTACTACACGCCACTTTATTGATACAAAGATTGTGCGCCACACCTTCGTTGCTCTTTGGCTGGGGTTCGCTTCTAAGAAAATCTAAGGTTTCGCAGTGGTGGTTTTTGCACCGAAGAACCTCGAGGATCCCGAAGTATTTTGCTTATGCTGCTCTGCAAAACAACCTTCCAAGCACGCCCTTGCCGGCAAGGCCTATCAACGTGGATGGATGCGCCCCTTAGGGAGGGCAGTGGAAAGCGATAGAATTCCCCCCGGCATCTTGCGCACAAGAGCGAAACCGCCTTAAAATCGTGACGCACGATCAAAGAATGTTTTTGTCCGCCATTGGTATTGTGGCCCGTGAAGCTGCGTATTTGGAAGAGCGTGTTTGCGTCTACAATATAGATTAGCCAATCATGATGTGCGCGCTTGCCTGGAACACGCGAAACAGTATAAGTAAGTACATCACGATGCACATGGGGATGTGGGTCGCAGCATTCCTTATTCAAGGGAGTGCGTATATCATTGGCTTCTTGGTGGCACTGTTGGTCTGTGTGTGGATGCTGTTGGGAAACTGCGTTTGGTGCCCTCTCAACAAACATTCCGTGCGGCAAAACAAACATAGCGACAGTGAGTTGATATTGCTCTTCGTGAGTATATATAAACCTTTCTATCAGATTCGCATCGAGTGCAAGTGCATCTGTGTAGATAGTCGTTCTCGCTCAAATATATCCCCGTGCGTTTGCGCTCATGTCCCCTGTTCGATAATGTGGTCCTTCATTCGCTGACGCTGACCCGCTGATGTTTTCTATCTACTGCGCTAAAAAAAGCTGGTGTGTATGATAGCTGCAGGCAGGGCACTTAGGCGTACTAGAAAAACCTAGGTGCACCCAAACATCCGGTGTTCCGCTGCTGGTTTGCATTGCACGCGCGTCGGTGCCTCTCACTCTTTGAGTCCAGCCCATGGGTGATGCTAATTATATTTGGGATTCAGTCAGCGCAGGCCGTCTGCCGTGTAGCTTCAAGAGCGTTTGTTTGAAGATAATGAGGCAATGAGGCAGGCATCTAATAGATAATCCTCCTAATTGGTCCTGAGGAATATGATAGGAAGCGGGACACAGCGGCCGACACCCAAAGGCAGTGCGCCTCTTACCCGAAAAACCGTAAAATCCAGATGTTCTTACTCCCTGTTACTCCTGGTAAAGTGGCGCTACTGCTGGAAAAAGTTCGTTTTCCCGTTATAATAAGGCTGTCGCCCGAACATTCAGACTGAACTGCGTCCTGTGGTCTGCATGTTCTGGTGGTGGCCTTCTTGTTCCGACGTACACCGACTGCTTCTTTGGCATGAGAGGTCACTGGCAGGTGCCTCGAGCATACGCTTGCTTTGCTGGTGCACGCGCTTTGGTGTATGGGAAAATATCTTGGCTGCCTGCTGCGTAAAAGCTTAATTCTCTCGGAGCGCTTCGAGTATGCAACCACCGAACTTGGATCCGCAACGACTCAGGTGCGCATCCTTGTCATCCGAGGGCGGCCCCTTGGTCAATATGGTTACCACCATGAATGCGCACGTTGTTTCGGGATACAGCTTGTGAGTACTAAACGCCTGCGGGTGTTTCGTCCTTACTTAGCCTAGATTGTGTGCTCTTGTCGCCTTGCCCTTCCACTTTCCTGCACTACCTTGAGGGCGCGCAAGCTGCAACCTGCGACATTAGTTCATGGCCTTCCACGTATCAAGATTTCAATTGACAACTAACCCCAAATTGTACTTCGCGTTACACCTGTGTGCAATTATACTGACGTTGGCAACGAACAAAAAGTTTTCTTGTCATCATTGCCTTCTTTCGGGGTGCCTAAAAGATCGTATGCAATTGATTTGACGTGGATAGCGGAAGGAACTACAGGCGGGAGTACAGTGGCCACGCTGGCTACGGTCTAACAATGCAGGCCGTTGGCGTTAGCAGTCTTCTGTTGCTTGGAAAAGCAGCAAAACGTACATCCGTGGTCCATCTATCTTTTTCAGCAACTAGCAAACGTGACACCGATTGTAAGGGAAGCGGTGGTGTGGATCTCGGAGCACTACGAAAGAAACCGTATTTGAATAAAGGCAGTGCGCACTTTATGCTGTGTGCCCAGGGCGTTCGAATTTGAAATAATATACTGGCACGCGGCGAGAAGCAGCACTGATGAGGAAGCATGGCTTGCACATGCACTCAAAACATCAGTATCGAAGCATTTTTTACCGACCTTGGTGACGCTACTGCAGGCGGTATGCGAGGATAGCAAAAGCTCCTACCTGCCTTCCTTCGACTGCTGGGTTCTTTTTGCGAACCACTGTAGTTGGCATATTTGCGAGGGTTACACTTGCTGCAGGGAATATCGGGTCAGGTCCATGGGCAAGCAAAGGATAAATATGCTCGGGAAAAGGGAGTAAGTATTCGTTGAGCGACAGGACTAATCAGCTCCTCGCCATTGGGCTGTGGCTCGTCCGGCTGCTCATGTAACCCCAGCGAAAACAAAGCGCAACGCGCCTGTTATAGTGCATCTGCATTGCCTTTGTGGATAATCGTGCTCCTCATTATAGGCAGTGAGCATCACCATTTAAGCAGCCATTCGTTAGGCTGTACAGTAGCAGTGTAGCGCTCTTCCTTACACAAGCAGGCATTCCAACATCCTTTCAAGGCGGCTCCCTGCAGTTTTAGGAATTACTGTATTCATTTCTTATGATATGAGTCATGCTTATCCCGATCCGAGTTGCAAGAATCCTTTCTTCATATGGATGATATGCACGGTTTCGGTACTAGGATATGCAGCTGGCCCCCTCATCCCTCTCACGGAAACTGCCGAAATCCGAGGACTCAGTATGTGGGTGCATCCCCATCACATCTGTAAATTGCTGTGGTTGGGGCAATATTAATTCTGCGGATCAGATTCTGCCAAGAATTAAAGTAAGCTGCGTTCTTACAACGAATAGTTGAGTTTGATGGTGCAGTCCTTCGCTAACCTTTATGCGTACTCTGCGACTGCAATGGCAGACAAACATATGATCTGGGTACCTGGCGCACCTGGTTATGCCTTAAAGAAAACCATCGACGCTCCTGCCTTCCTTAAAGACGCCATAACTGTGACTGCCTTGTAAACCGGCCGTTTGGAGAGACTCTCAAGTGATTTTTCCTGAGTGCAAACGCTTATTCGTTTTTAGCGAAACAAACAGGTAGTATGTGATCATTTCGAGGCATCGCGAATGAACCGAAGTGTAGCATTCGCGCAATATGTGTTCAGCGGTTCTCCAAGGTGTGAGTTGATATTAGCCTGCTGCAAAACAAACTTTCTGGGTTTCAAAACAGTGCATTGGCTCCATGCTTCTATGATGTTAGGCGAAAGCCTACACAAAGGCGCGTTAATGCAAGTCATGTACCATCGCATTAGTTGACCCTTGTGCCCGCTTGCGGCGAATGGTATATCTCGGCTCGTCATTCATGATTCATTGTCCCGAAACATGGGTACCTCTCTGCCCGTCTGGCTTCGCTTTCGATGTAGAGTGAAGGAATCTAAGACAGCTAATAGGACTAACTCCCATGCCTGCATACTACTCAACAGTTCGTACGGCTATTGAGAGGGCGTGCATGCTGATCCATTCGCGCCTGCATGCAATCATGCTGACAGTGGTATTGAATTGGTTGTTCACCGTTGGGTTGCGGTTTGTTGTTTTAGCAGCTGCTACCCTTGCGCAGAGTCCGATGGGCAGCAAACTTTAACACGCGACCCCCACGTCGCCTGTGCCTGTCCAGTTTTGGTGGATGCAGCTCTCAGCATATCTTTGCTTGGTGGTGCAACGCCCAAGCTTGAGACTAACGCCTTAGACATGCTGCGCAGCTTGTGCGTGTCCTGTAGCTCTTCTGCACCTCTTGGTTGACTATGGACCACGTTAGCATCAAATCATATGCTTTGCTGTGATACGAATGACCATTCTCTTGCTCTGTTGTTTTTTGGTTTGGTAACGCTGTTGATGTACTTTGAAAAGCCGCAAGTTTAGTGTACCCTCTGCCTCTGGGCTGTGCAACTCCAACACTGCATATTTTCCACCAGGGGCCTGGCCACTGTCGTTTGCTACTTCTGATTATTTGCTTCTTTGGCTTGTTCGGATGCACGCTAAAGAGAGTGCGCTTCCTTTTGCGCAGCAGTCATTTTGTACTCTAGGGCTTAAATGCTGCCACTGCTCTTTGTCTATGGCGAGCAACATATTCACCAACTGTTCAAGTCTTGCTGTGGATTGCTAATGCTTTTGTTGAGGCGAGTGTACCTTCCCTTTTCAAGAAACGCCTCTTAGTGGTAAGCTTTTTTCAGGTCAAACATTGGGTACGCACTTCACATCATGTGCTGCATTGATTGGCTCACTCTCCACAGTAGGCGGAATCCAGTCCATGCCGGATGCCCAATATCTCGAAAGCCAAGCATAGGCAAGTTCTGCATGCATTCCGTATTATCAGTATGTATGTAAAGAAGGGTCGTGCAAAGCAAAGGCCAGCGTAAAGGTGGAAGCTTCGGTGGCGAGCTTCCAGATACTCCCATTTCCCGTACTCAATTCGGCTTCGGTGCCATTCGCGCACTTTCTATCTTTCTCACCAGCGAAAGGTGCGCTGCATCAGTTTGCACTCCATGCTTTTGTAAGGGGGATAGACAGCACTGACTGTTCATGCGCTTGCGGACACTTAAGAACCAAAATGATGCAAGCATTCAGAAGCTTTTTCTCGCCCGCACCAGAGGCTACGGAACATGTTCACCTTGACACCCGTGAATGAAGCTGTTGCTGGCTACCGCAAACATCAGGAAGTGAGATTCCTGTCATGCAAATACAGTAGCCTGCTCCTTACCGCTGACTCGGCATTTTGTGATGTTTAAACATAAATATATGATGTGTGTACTGGTGGGGGTGCCCGTAAATTCGCTTGAACGCAAGGCCCTTGTTTGGTATAGATGGGACGCATGGAAGGCTTGAACGCCTAATCACATAGGAGTCATTGTCGCTTTTGTCCCCAGTAGACTAGTTTGAACAGTGCCTTGACCATCTAGGCAGCAACCAATTGTTCCAGGGAGACCGTTCAAGCGATGAGGGCGGCACGGATTCACATCAGGTTCACGATAAGTTTGCAAATAATTCACTGTTTGGCTCCCATACGCATGCAACGCTTGAAGTGTGTGCGTGGCGTGTTTTTGCAGACATGACGTCATAATGGTGCGGACACTACTTCCTGTTACATTTCGCGACATGGTTATGAGTGGGAGGCTGCCGTTTGAGGCGCACTTACCAGAGGGTATAGCAGGCCTTGCAGTGCTGGATGACTCTTTTGTATGATTCGCCTAAACGACAGAGGCAGTGCTTATATTCCAACCCACCCGAAAAGATAAAATAAAGTGGAAAATTCTTCACTGTACAGTGCAGAACTCGCTTACAGCATGCTTGACCTAGAGAGCATCCTTGGTGCTATCGCTCGTTGCTTGGGCCGTATGGCGAGATGCTTCAGTTGGTGAGTGGCTGCGTAGACTCACTCTCCTCGTCGTGTGAACATAATCAGGGAATTAGCTGAGCAAAATACAGGAATGGAGAAAGGGTGCATGACTGTATTAACTTTAGCATTCCAGTTGAGTTGCTCCCTAACTATCTCGGTAGCATAAAGGCCACTAGTATGAGGTATGATGCCTTAAATTACAGTTTCGCCAGTCGCCCGATCCGTGCTCTGTGAGATCAAAGTAGGAAATCAATCCCTTTAGAGTGGCTCGCAGGCAGTGCGTTGTATAGCATTTGTTCTGGGAGGGCTCAGGCTATTGGACACACCAGTGTACCGGCGCACCCAGCATTCGACAGCAAGTACAGCGATCGAAGATCAGCCAACGCCGCAAGTATACTTAAAATGGCAAGTAGATATGTAGCCTGCCTGCCTGTAGCACAACTCAGAAGAATTGGAACGCTTAAACGGCTAGGTCGCTAGAGGTTGTTCGGAATCTCTAGCAGAGGCACGAATACCAAGCAGACGCAAGTAAAACCACAGGCACGTGAATACCTCTGTGCTAACCAGAACTAACTTGCTCGGCCATATCTTCCAAATCCCACTGGCGGAATCTGAATTCTTCCAGTTACAGGGAAGGAGTAGCTATGCGCAAAGTGTCGGGTCCTTGATGTTTCGGGGGGCACGTTGAGCCATCTCTAGGGGCATAAAGCCATGGCCGCAACCATTCCGAGTACGAGAAAGCGGCTGTGTATGAATTTGACATTTTCTAGCTTCAAGGTCGGTGTGATAGTCCGGCGGTGAAGTAGCTTCTGTGCATACGTGGTGGTTATTAGTCTTCCACCGCTGCATGTGTAGATGGTAGGTAACACATTTGCTCTGCGCCTCATTTGAACGGCCAAGGGCCTGAAGGGACAGCTAGCCGATTAATCGGCTAGCTGTTTTGTCTTTTAGGAAGACGGGAAAATCCCCCCCAAAGCCGGCTTCTAGTCAGTTGATGGGATTCCGTTCAACGATAATTCAGGGTACTTGCAAGGCGACTTCTGCATTCGCCAATGAGAGGCGGGCCTTGACGTGAGTACGGCAAGCGGGTTGGTTTTTATTTTGTGTACAGATGCTGCGTGGGCTAGCTGAATTGAAGGTGGAGTGGTTAACGCGCAGAGTGAATCAGGAAAAATAGGGCATGCGTGATGTCTCCCTACAAAACCCATCAGGTTTCTAAGGCTGAACGCATAAAGGGCTTTTGTCCTGTGGGCGTGCTCTAGAAAGTATGTGTGCACGATGTCTACAACCGGCATTAGGCATTCCTGAGTTTATAACCGATTGGCGCGTTTCTCCCAATGTGCATTTGCCCGCAAAGATTATCCAGGCCCCGATCACCAAGAGCCAGAGCTAAGCACTTAATAAATACTTCGTTTTGTTGCGGATCCGAGGGTCACTGTCCTTCTGACTGCAACAACAGAAAACAACATCAAACCGTCGTGTAGACACCACGCACAAAACTGACACCGGCTATTGCGCCTGCACCCTTTGCGTTAGTACGTTCTATTTGTGTATTTGTGTGTACTGCATTCTTCAGTATTCCTCGCACCCAGGCAGTGGGTGAAGCGCTTGGACTCCGCGCTTGTCCTGAGGAGCTTGGACCGCACGTTGTTACCCAAGTCACGCTGCTCGCAGCGTGACTTTGGAAACTGAAGCCACTAGCGCAGTGGAACAAAATAGCCTTTACTCTTCTTCTTCCTGCTGCGTGCAGTTTGCGGTTGACTACTTTAAAAAGTATATTCGCAGCTGTAACTCCACACGACTTCTCGATGATTGGCGAATTGTGCAACTCTGTTCAAGAGTTGTTCAAGTATACCGCTCGAACTATGTGCACCTGAGCTTGTAGAGAGGCATGCGAGGGACGTCAGCAGCAAGCTGAAGAAAATGATCTACTCCTATGGGATCGCCAGCCAACGGTGACAGAGAGTGCGTAGCCCGATGCTAGCTTGGTCGTCTAGCATGTCAAATTTGTCCGTCGACTAAACAAAATAGCGAGCAATATTTCCCATTTTCTTCAATAGCTCTGTTTAGTGGAGAAGGCACCTCTGTGGACGAAGATTGCTCAAGCATTAGATATTCCTAGGGTAAATTGAGGGCTAGCACAGAGCATCCATAGCGCGTGCGATGCATATGTAAAATCTCGAGGGTAGACTCCAACTGGTTAGGGGTGCCTCCTGTCTGGATTATGACGCCTGTAGCGGGTGGCTTGCACGCGACGTGCCTGGATCATGGGATCTTTCGTAGCTAGCCATCCAGCCGCCCCTATCCTGCTCACGTCCATAACTGGTGATATCAACAGACTATGCATTCCCCCTTTAAAGAAACGAAAGCGCCTGCTAGTGTTTGAGATGAGGGCGGGGCCAATTGCTGACAGTGGCAAATGACCTTTGTGACAGGCAGCACAGACCATCTCTTGCATACCCTCTTGTTACTGCAAACCAAGTGTAGTCGCGTATGCTACTCTGAAGAATTGGCCTAAAGTTTAGTAGCACTTCCAGCTCGATGATGCGGTTGGGAAAGTAACAAGGAGATGTGAAAGATACTCTCTTGCGTGTAAGCTCGACAAGGAGCATTAACGCGCATATAGGAATTAGTAAAGGTGACACAGCGAGTGGCACTTTGATATTTGCATAACGCTGCAGAGAAACAACTAGTAGAAACCGGCGGGTGTGAACTTCCCAGGCTGCGACTATGCACCCTTCGGCCTCCCATAGGTAGTGCGTATTCTCTTCATACCACCATTGAGGTCGAACTAGGAGGGCATTCTTATGGAGTGGAGGCATGCCAAAGCAACCGGTGCTTGGGGCCACTGCTAAGCCACGAAGCGGGCCAAGATGAAATTCATTTCATTTGTCAGGCTATTGCTGAGGATACACAGAAATACGAAGCGCAAAACCGTTAGTGTTCCTCTATGGGACTTGCTGAAGCGGGCCACCTTAACAAGTAATGAGCCAGACGCATGATATTGCACCCCGTCACTTCGCCCTGGCGCCAGTATGCAAGCATTATGTTTCAGACCCAAGCTGTCGGCAACCTCGAGGCAACGTCGCTACGTTTTGTCTGAATATAGGCAGTATGTGGAATCGTCCGACTATCTTTGGCGCGGCGAGCCCTTGCCATCTTGCTTAACCTGCAGGGCTCATCGTCAGTCATGTAGCACCATCACTGGCATCGTCATCCGTACAGCAAGGTAGAGCTCGTGGTTATAGTCTTATGTTGAGCTGTGTATACAGGAAAGAGGGCTTCCGAAAGTGCATTTGTGCTGCCTTTTCTGCTTTGCTGTTGATGTCAGATCCAGCGGCAGGATCTAAGACAGGCGCTCGCATGGCATGCAAGCGAACACTTAGAACGAGGGTGAGTGAGAAGCGTCAATTAGGTTCGCGCCTAAGCCTGAACCAAGCATGGTTCGCATTTCCCTTCACTGACCCAGTTGCATTATCACGGCTGAGACAGTGGCGCATGGAATAACGCCCTACACAGGCGTTGACCTACGCATTTGTAGTTCGAAGCTGTGGTGCTTGTGACTCCGGTGCCGAAGGAGGCTGCGCTGGAGCGCTGCCCTGCGTATGGCAAAGGACGTAGCCTAGGGAAGCTCGCGTTTTAGCTTTGCATGTGCACTGATTCCAGTGTGGTAGTTCTGCAAAGGATTGACTATCGGGCCGCCCGCCTGTTAAGGATTGCAGTGTTGTGCTCCCTGGCCAACGAACACCAGAGAGTGCGTATTCCCATTACCTATCCTCACAGTCACCATCTAGCATTTCGCACACTGTAGAGAATTAGTTAGCTGCACACGCGATTTGGGTTGGAATTTGTAAATTGATTTTCCCGCCAATAGCTAGTGAGTTTTTGCTACGTACCAGGTGCAAATGCGCTCCCAGGCCGGCCAGTGCCGGTAGGTGGCAGTAGGTAGGAATCCAGGCAGCTGATTAATCGGCTAGCTGCGGCATTTGAAACGTTTAGCGCCATTAGAGTGTTTATTGGATGAGGGTTGTAACGTAGTGACGTGGGTATGGGTATGCCATATCAGGTGGAAGCTTAAGCTTCTAACTTGCGTACCGATATTATGGCGGCATCTGCAGGGATGAAGCACCGTTGTGATGCACTATTTGGTAGCGCTAGTGGATAATTTCGTCTTATGCAACCCCAAAAGA
The DNA here is from genome assembly GCA_963920595.1 of Eimeria praecox. Lineage (NCBI taxonomy): Eukaryota > Apicomplexa > Conoidasida > Eucoccidiorida > Eimeriidae > Eimeria > Eimeria praecox. The sequence continues at coordinate 3,855,233 of OY986953.1, forward strand.
TATCACTGTGCGGCTGATGCGGGGCAGCCCAAACTAGGAACACCCCTGTATATGCCATCGTACCATTATTTGTCTGGTGCTAGTTTCCTTCTCTTGACATCTTCTCGCCTCTAGGCGCCTGCCATGATACGGAAACAACGCCTGGTGCGCGACTTCGGGTTGTGTATTTGCACGCAGGCAGTAAGTGAAGCGCAGTGCGACCTCAATAGTGCACGCGCTCCTTGCACGGATGTCTTAGCTACTGGCAGTATTGAGAATTTATATTTGTCGTTAAACGGAACCATCCAAAAGGCTTCACACACCAAATTAAGGCTGCGTCAATAATGCTTATTTGAGCTCAGATGAGGGCGCAGAACAGTGCGCTCTGGAATCAATGATCTTGCAGCGCATTTTCTGGCGCAGTGTTTATGGTAGTTTGCAACCTGCATGCGTCCTAGGACTGGTGTGATTCATAACTCTGGAGAGCGCCGTAGTTGTGATAGCATGCAATCCTGTGGCCTGGCCTTGTCAAGCTGTTATGATACGTAACCAGTCTTTTTTCTGTCTGATGTGCAATACAATGCGTGCGCTCCAGTTGCAATTTTCAAAATGTCAGGCGTGATGCGCGCATCCCTGGCCTTAGAGAGTAAGTGGAGCACCCACGGCTTGTATGAGTTCAGGAGAACGCATTGTATATCTGGATCAGCAAGCTTCGCATCAATTAATAGGGCATGCTGTCATGAAAGCCAAGATGTGGATTCATCGAGGGTGCACGAACACACTACCAGGTCCACGCATAGGAACACAACCTGCGAGCGGAAAACGTAATTTTGCTTCGACTGGCCACAGCGAGTGGGTGTCTATTTGGCATTCTGTCTAACGGAAAGGGTGCATGCCTTTGTTAAAGTAGTGCAGACGAAAGCCTTTTATCCTTTGCGGTGGGGCGTCCGTGCGAGCAGCTGAGCTCGGTGCCAGCTGGTGCCCATTCCGAGGCCAAGTTCATCTAGCAGTATGCGTACTGTTTAAAGCTCTGCATCAGAACTGTATACACAAGGGTCCTCTTCTTGCCGTTTCATACAGGTGTCATCTTCCCTCTGCCACTTTGTAGCAATCCGAGTGCACCTCCTGGACATATTTAACCCTCAGGCAGTGAGCGAGCAGCATAGGGATGCGGCTGTATCTAGTGAAGCTGCTGCATCTGCTTACTGAGGCTGCTCAGACACTGGGCTTTAAGGAAATCATGCGAAGCATATTGTGAAACGTGTACCGTGGGCCTTCCAGCAATCAGGGGTTCGGAGTTTATAGCTCCTTTTTAAGTGGATGCGTTGCGGAAATTGCTTCGCGCTGGAGCTCCTTGGTACAGCTGGGGCTTCTTAGAGTTCCTCAGCATACTGCCGTTGGGTATCGCCTGTACATCCACCTATTATATATATTATATCAGGGTTGCCGCGGCAGGTGGCCATTTTGAGAAGTGAAAGCAAGTCATCACGTGCGTGACACCCAAGGTAGTTTTGATATGTTTTGGTGTTGTGCGACGTGCCTGAGAGGCTGAGAGCAGCATGCAGACTTGTGTTTATAATTGCAAATCACCATTAAATGCATTAAATTCGTAAGACCTAAGAACTGGCTAGCGTAGGGCTCAGCGCATGGCCTAGTCCGCCTACAACACTGACAGACCGTGCGTTATCTGATCCATTGTTTGATTACTAAGCAGGCTTCCACCTAGCATATTGAGCAAGAGCATTCATGATGCAAATAACATTCATGCCATGGCCTGACACTACGGAGTTGCCGTGCGTAAGTATCTTGCAGCTAGGCAAGAGGGGCTTCGTGGCCTGGAATCAGAGATGCTTGCTGCAGCGCGACGCAGGGTTTGACGCTGTGCTTAGCACTAGAGAGCTGGCATTTTTACTATATATATGGTGCCGGAGTGACGAGGATTAAATGTGGTTTTTGTGGAAGACACTGAGCTGTCAGCTCAAACTGCAATCAAAAGCCTTCAAAGGATTGGTTTACGTCTTTGAGGGGTTGGCACAGATCCAGTAGAGTACCCTATATCTGGCGATATGGTGGAGGTCCGAGTTCGGCTCGCAGCACAGGAAATGTACAAGGTCGCACTAGCTCAATCACTAAAGTAGGAGCACATAATGTTGGCATGCTGTTGAAAGCATTGCGCATGCCGTTCTGCAGCTCGTGGGCACCACTCTAGATAGTGAGTTTTCCACCTATGTTAGGGTACTGCCGGAGCTACGCTTGATTTGGAGTCTAGGGATGAAGGAATATGCGCATGCGCTGAAACTGTCTAGCTGCGTGTGGAGAATGCTGGGTCAGCGGTTCCTTTGCAGAACGCGTTCGGCATTTCCCAACACCGGCACCGGGCGAAAGCTGCGTGTCGATTGGTGGAGCAGCACAGTGGGTTCTAACCTACTAGCTTGCCCTATCTACGAGTATACGTTCTGCATAAGCAGGCGGCTATCCCCCGAGACTACATAGCTAACGATTATGCCTGCCCGAAAGATATAAGCTTGTCAAGCCGCATCCACCATCCAGTTCATAAAGGATTTCCGGCCCCCAGGCCATGATGAAGCCAATGCTTTCGCAAAGCCAAGAGAGAATGCCACAGTGACGTTTATTTGCGTGTGTACGCAGCTGGTGAGTGATGCACTCAGAAAATTGTTGGCGGCCTTTGTTGTCACGAGAGTTGACTTCTCAGGAGAGGGTTCGGACCCTGAGGTACAAGTAACGCAATGTACGCTTCTTGACGAATTGAGCTCTCTGCTGAGCTCTGGAGCTCGCCAAAGCTACCCGGTAGTTGTGGGCATTTGTAAATGGTTATGAAAGCAGGGCTGAAACCGCTTCTGCAACAGCACAAGCAAGAAGCGGTGGTTGGGCCTTGATTGGTAACCAGCATTACTGGTGGCCTGTACGTGAGATAAGTAGCCCATGATATTATAGCTGGATACGTGCAGCGTCAATATCTAAGTTGGCTAGGCGAATTTCCCCGCGTGGATATGCTGCGCCTTATAGCTATGGTGCGAGAATCAGTAGTAAATTCGCCCAACTAACGTAGCTTCAATTGCGTTGCTATTTTATCTTGTGAGGGGCGCATATAAGTGGGGGGACAGCCGTACTCAGGGTTGAGAAAAAGACACTAGTCTTTAGCAACGATAAATCACAGCTAGTGCGCCTTCTGCTGTATTTGTTGCATTGTGAAGGCAGCTTCAACTTAGTGAAAGCTACTTTCGCTCGTAATGGCTCTGCGATTGATTATAGATTATGCCTGTACTGTGTTGCGGAGCTACCTTGACTGCTGCGTAACCCCACCTATTTTGCGAGGACGCCGCTCAGCATTCACAAAGGCGCAAGCTTCGCTGCATTCAACATTAAAGCATCCACTGAGGGGTTGATCCTCATATTGGTTCTATTCTCAACTGGCTGCATGAAAAAGTGAGTAAACCCGCCAGGGCAACGCTGTTCAAGTGTGAAAGGGCCTGCAATGGTTTGCATCGTACCCTGTGGAAGCAAATTCGCACTACTGTTTCCAAACAACCACTCGCAGAGTGTGCGTTAAACAAATTGCTTCAGGACCTACTGAACAAGAGCAATGCTTCGCCAACACACATAGCCACACGCCAAGACCCACGGGAGCGTTTTGCTGTTGTTGCGAATGCTCTTTGCGGGGACGCTGATTGGAGCATTAGCATAATGGTAGCATGCTGCACGATGCTAGCGCTTTGGTTGGATTCAGCAAGTTGTGCGTGTGAGTATACATACGTATTGCGCGTATACAGGCGATATGAAGGACGCATATTTGAGCACGGGTGCGTTTGGTGGCGTGGGGCCGAGAGGGCCATTGCAGTGGATAAAACAAGCATTGCTGGCCTGGGTACAACCACGTGGTGCTTAAATGACAGGTACTTGCTTGTCCGAGTTTTTCTTGAGTTGCCAGCGAAAGCCTGGTCTTAAATGGTACTGGCGAGGCAGTTGGCTGCACTGTACCTCCCACAGCCCCGCGCACGAATGCTGTAGATACGCGGCTCTGCGACTATGCTTTTAACGCTTTCTGTGGCTTCATCGGCATGGTGCCGTTCATGTTGTACAGAACAACGGCTGGGCGGTGAAGAATGCAATGCCCCTTACCCCCGCAGCCGCTAGGCCACGTCAAGACAGGCTCGGCATGACGACACTGGCATGCTGCCACTGAATCCGGCGGTCTCCGTAACAAGGAAACTCATTCGTCGACGCTACGTTGGGTGGACCTTTGAGGCGCGCCGGGGCGAAAATGTATATGCATTAATATATATATATATATATATATATATATATATATATATATATATATATATATATATATATATATATATATATATATATATATATATATATATATATATATATATATATATATATATAGCGAGTTGGCCACCAGGAATGTGGCGAAAAAGCAACCACTGTAGGCATGCACCGCCGAGCTGTGAATACTCTACATGGGTTCCGTGTAATGGACAACAGCGAGTGCGTACTCGACTCACTGTCTTTTCCCCAAGCCATAAGATTACCTGGTGATCCGATGCGTGCCATATCAGGTAAGAATGAGCCGGATTCGTCAAGTGCTGCAGTATCGCTGATGGCTTGCGCGTGCGGAGCGTCTGGGCAGGAGCCAGGGGACGCTGCGCAATTGTGTTCGGATATGCTATTGTCTCTGGGATGCATCAGAGTTTAGCTTGGATGGAAAACAGCGAGGCCCCCGTGCTGCAGTTAAATATATTTGAAAGCCTTTATTATTAAGCATCTTATGCAGGAGTGCATAAGCTGCATAATGCACGAGGGATATAACCCCATTATTCCTGCTCAGGGAGGTTGATAGGTGGCAAAGCAGCTCAAACCCGCTTAGATGCCTAAGGGAGTTTCGTGCCAGACGTTTGTTGTCAGCTTGTACCAATCACTAATAACAGGCTTGGCATAATCCTATACGTGCGTAAACAGGCGGTGAGCAGTGGCCGGCGGTATTTGGTGTGAACCAAAGGTTGGTAGCCACGGATACACATTGTAAAGTGGCCAGTTGTAAGTGTTGCGGCAAAGTGCATGGAACTCGCAAGCTGAGGTGGTCAAATGCCAACGGAAAGCTGTAGTATGGTTCGTGTTTTGGAGCCATATTAGAGATTTGAGGGGAATCGGCGGGTATTTTCGCAATCTTCGGACCGTACATGGATTTGCGGCACCTGGCTGCTTCTTAATAGCCCTATAAGTTAATTTGCCACTATCCTTGATACAGCTGATACAGCATCGGACAACTGTGCAACGAGAACGCATAAGCCGCAGCTAGCGTTTGAGGTTCAGCTGTTTTCGTGAGGCGTCTCTGCAGGACTGCTTCACGAGTCAAAAGAACCGTGACCGAAGCTGCCGGCATAGGCTTTCCAGCCAATGACTATTCCGAAGTCAAAAATATCTTGCCGCAGGCAGCCATGCGTGCTGATTAATGGCCTTCACTGGGAGGCAGCTGGCTCCCCCACCGAAAAAAGAAAAACGGGCACACTGCAAACGCGCAAACCCATACCATCATTTCCTGTGTAGCTTCATGGAACTCGGTTACGCAGTTGTGTCCTACTAGCGCAGAAGCAGTAGTTCTGATGCTAAAGCGAGGGCTGCAGTTGTATTTATTCGTGTGTGATGCACTCATTTTAGCTTAGGGTCATTGCCACCGGCATTAATGGTTGTTGCGCATGGCAGATTTGGAAGTTTTTCACGGTACCGAAGCGCTTGCCAAGCATCGTTAGCAGAGCGTGAGCTACTCTACTGCCTTTGCGCGAGATGTCTAGACCTCATTAGGACGTTTTCGTGCCTTTTTGTTCACTACATGTAGTGAATTAGCCGTGCCTCCTCTATGTATCAGGTTTTTCCTTCATAACACGCCGGCAGAGTGTCTTCACGCTACTCAAATGGGAACTCTTCGCATGCGCTACCCGACATGAGCGCTAAGCACGTCCAAGCCTCCTGTGCAGCCATTGTTCCACTGTGTAGCGGTCTGCATAGCAGGGATGCACACCAGACGCGCCTATCTCTCTGAAGGTATGTGGGGCCTGGCAAAGTGTATCAGGTTTGCGCAGTGTCTAAGAAATGTGGAGGGAGCTGGAGGCAATGATCGTTAGGGGCCTACCCAGGCGACTAGCTTTGCAACTCGTCGCGGCTGGCGACCATCGCAACGCTTTTTTAAACTGGGTTTCCATTTACACTAGCGGCAATTGCTTCTGCTGAAAGCTGCTTCTTGTTTTAAACAAAGAGCAGCTTAGGAGAGAACTGTTCAGTCGTTTCGGGCACCAGCATCCACAAGCGTACGACCTTACAATGCAGGTCAGTGCTAATGAAAAGGAGACATAGTTTGGGGCGCAACGCATTTGCTAATAACCTCTGCACTCCGGTGTTGTGCTATCTGAGCAACAGGAGATATTGAATTTCAGCAGCTGCTTCACGTCGGGGGTAGCTCTGAGACAAGTGGTCGACGGGGGGATTGGTGACGTTATGCTGCTGCTGGAGCTGACACTCTAATGGGCAGCCGAACTGATCCCTTACATGCATAGGTGGTCTCACACTTGGCCTGCACACGGCTTCGCAAAAGCCAGTTCTGCGCATTCTCGTCTGCTACCCTCCTAACCCGAATCCTTAAATGCCTCAGTCGTTACTGGCTGATTCTGCGCTCGTCTGTCCTCCCCTCCCCTTCACCCAGGGCACTACTGCTTCCAAACAACCACTCGCAGACTGTGCGTTAAACAAATTGCTTCAGGACCTACTGAACAAGAGCAATGCTTCGCCAACACACATAGCCACACGCCAAGACCCACGGGAGTGTTTTGCTGTTGTTGCGAATGCTCTTTGCGGGGACGCTGATTGGAGCATTAGCATAATGGTAGCATGCTGCACGATGCTAGCGCTTTGGTTGGATTCAGCAAGTTGTGCGTGTGAGTATACATACGTATTGCGCGTATACAGGCGATATGAAGGACGCATATTTGAGCACGGGTGCGTTTGGTGGCGTGGGGCCGAGAGGGCCATTGCAGTGGATAAAACAAGCATTGCTGGCCTGGGTACAACCACGTGGTGCTTAAATGACAGGTACTTGCTTGTCCGAGTTTTTCTTGAGTTGCCAGCGAAAGCCTGGTCTTAAATGGTACTGGCGAGGCAGTTGGCTGCACTGTACCTCCCACAGCCCCGCGCACGAATGCTGTAGATACGCGGCTCTGCGACTATGCTTTTAACGCTTTCTGTGGCTTCATCGGCATGGTGCCGTTCATGTTGTACAGAACAACGGCTGGGCGGTGAAGAATGCAATGCCCCTTACCCCCGCAGCCGCTAGGCCACGTCAAGACAGGCTCGGCATGACGACACTGGCATGCTGCCACTGAATCCGGCGGTCTCCGTAACAAGGAAACTCATTCGTCGACGCTACGTTGGGTGGACCTTTGAGGCGCGCCGGGGCGAAAATGTATATGCATTAATATATATATATATATATATATATATATATATATATATATATATATATATATATATATATATATATATATAGCGAGTTGGCCACCAGGAATGTGGCGAAAAAGCAACCACTGTAGGCATGCACCGCCGAGCTGTGAATACTCTACATGGGTTCCGTGTAATGGACAACAGCGAGTGCGTACTCGACTCACTGTCTTTTCCCCAAGCCATAAGATTACCTGGTGATCCGATGCGTGCCATATCAGGTAAGAATGAGCCGGATTCGTCAAGTGCTGCAGTATCGCTGATGGCTTGCGCGTGCGGAGCGTCTGGGCAGGAGCCAGGGGACGCTGCGCAGTTGTGTTCGGATATGCTATTGTCTCTGGGATGCATCAGAGTTTAGCTTGGATGGAAAACAACGAGGCCCCCGTGCTGCAGTTAAATATATTTGAAAGCCTTTATTATTAAGCATCTTATGCAGGAGTGCATAAGCTGCATAATGCACGAGGGATATACCCCATTATTCCTGCTCAGGGAGGTTGATAGGTGGCAAAGCAGCTCAAACCCGCTTAGATGCCTAAGGGAGTTTCGTGCCAGACGTTTGTTGTCAGCTTGCACCAGCCACTAATAACAGGCTTGGCAAAATCCTATACGTGCGTAAACCCGCGATGGCCTTTGCGCTGCAAAATTGGTTTGAGGGGTGAACAATTGATTAGGGATATCACGGCGATGGCATTGCCTCAACCGAGCAAGATATGGTTTGGAGAAGGACACGCAAGCTGTGGGCCATGCGGGCAGCCTCATCAAATGCTCTCGCCTGTTTGCTTTTTAATCCACGTTCAGAGGTAATTTACAACAAAATTCCAAGTCAGAGTATTTGTTTTAAAGTGCCTGTGTAAATGGCATTGGAAGTAAGCTCAGTTAAACGCGTACGCACATTCGGAATTGGAGTTCGAAATTTAGTTTTGGGGAATGCGCCGTTGGTGTCCTCTTATGCTCGTGTAAGAACAGATCGAATTCTGCTCCGGTCACGGCACTATCTGGGCACTATGTATGAAGCGTCTTCTTCGCTGGCGCAGACATCTTTGCTAGCGTAAGACCTCGTCTAATGGCAGTCCGTCCCATGAATGCCCTGGGTGCGCAACGCCATTACCCGTTGCTTAAATTCGAAATTATAGAGGAGCAGCAGATTGCTTGTGAACTGGAGTTGCATTTGCGCAATAAGACAAGCTCCTTTGCTGGGAACAGCTGGTATGTACCCGCTTTCAACGCACAGCGTGCAGTTTTCGTTGGGGAGTTTTGGAGAAGTATATTCGGCACCCAAATTATTCGGCCGAGTAGGCTTGTCCAGGCACTGACCGGCCTTTGCCATTGATCAGTTCGATGGTGAGCCTGCTCTGCAGGCAACTCGGTACTCTGCTGAATCCTTATTGGCTTTTCACGAGGAAACGACGGAGATGGAGTTTGCTGTGTGGTTGTTTGGTTTGTGCTGCCCAGGTAGCACACCGAGAACGCTCACAATGAAGCCGCCAGACAGCTGTCAACTACACTGATTGAGAACATTGTACAAGCTGATGGACGCAACAAAACCTTGCACACTGCGTGTGTTTGTTGCTGCATAACCTTCGGGCGGTCATAGCGAGTGAGTCTGCGAGGCATTCAATCTCGGGCGTGAGCGCGGCGTGGGCATCACACTGGTATCACGCTGAACCTCCCTAGAACGTTTCCGAGTCCGGCAGATGCAGTACAGGTAGGATGCGACCAATCGTCTTGCAGGGGAGGCGCACCACCCTGCAGGGGCATAGATCACATAGTGATACTGCTACAGCCAAGGTTCGGTAGTTGCCATATACTTTGCGCCGCTGTTCCGCCGGGCACGCAGAGAGGCTATACTACCGCCGCGCTATGGATTCACGCAGGAAGTGAGTCACGAGGGCCTGCGGCGTTCTCCTAACTTACTAACCTCTGCGTGCCAGCGTTACTCAGAGTAGCAGTTAGGCTAACATGCTAGGTGGCTGCTTGCTGAAAGCTTGTCCTGAATTTACGCGACCTGATCAGGAATGCTGCTGATAGCGACAACCGTCGCGTTTGTCTTAGACAACTTCAGTGGTGCGGCAGCGCTTTTTTCCCTCAGTGGTTGAAGCACTTCCATGTTTCAAGGGAGCCTTCGCCTGGTTGCTCGCAATGCCGCACTCAAGCGTGTTATATATTTCCCTGAGCCGTACAAAGAGCGTGCGTCGTCACGCTACCCACAAGCTGCGCCGCTGTGCTACCATCCGTCTAGAATGTGATCCACTAGCATCCGCTGTGCAGAGTTTCGACGCATGTTGGCGCCACTGCGAAGCGATTTGCTCATGCCATATATAGCATTTCGGCAGTTAGGGCGCTCTGAACAGGTGTATCTAGCTAAATTGGTACTAGATGACCGCCACCAGGCATGCGTGCGGCAAGCGAGGCTGGTATGCTGCCCTAACACGTCTAGCCCACCCAAGCCAGCCTCTTTGCAATACGCGTACGTCGTGTTATAGGTTTGGGCATGTGCACGCAGTTTCAGCATGCGGCAGGCACTATTTGGGAAGCCCCGAGAAGCGTCATAACGGTTTCTCACGCGTGTATCGACAACGTTGGGGGACGGTACCTACGGTGCGATCAGTCTGGGGCATCAGACTGTCGAGGCGTCTCTCCAGGTGAAAGCATAATATCTGGCCGTGGTCCGTTCTAGGCACCGTGTAGTCGTGCAAGCACCCATGCTCCCTGTAGACCATATTGAACAACAGCAGTTCGCGGAAACGTACAAACTGTGCTCTGTGCGTATGCACGCAAGCCATGTGCAGCTAATTGGCTTTGCATTGGAGGCAGATCAGTTTGGCATTGAGCCAGTGGAAGCTTACTTGTGGTTTGCTGTGGCACGAGCATCTTGTTCTCTACTCACAGTGGCAACGGAAAAGATTGGCTCGTACGGACAAAGAAGGGTGAATGATGGGGAGCATTTGACCTGCGGCTTTGGGAATCAGGCTTCGCGGGCAACAAGACGTTCGCGGCGTGCTTGCTTGTAAGGTGGGCGTTTGCTGCAGTGGACGTATTTGGCCGTGGGTTACAACTATAGTGAGTGAAAGGGCAGTCCATGGGGCGGCATAGCATGAAAGCTGGACCCTGACATTGCAAAGCGCAAATAAGCGGCTTTGGCATGCAAACAGGAGATGCGCGTTGGCATGGGGGAGCGAGATTGGCTAAATATGCTTGACTAAAGATTGTAGGTGTCCAGCGGGCTATAATGCCGCGGAGGATCGTTCAGGCTAACCGATAATGCGACCAGATCACTCAAAAATCGCCTTCGATTCTAGGCGCTCGCTCGGCGGATGCAGAGGTGTAATGTATGCCTGAAATGTGACGTACCTCTTTGGCTCATATCCCTCGGTCACAGCGAGTGCGCACCAGCTGTATCCAATGGAAGGCGAGTAACATGCTTTTGATGGATTCTTACTCATGCGGCAGTGCAGTGCAACAGGCTGGGAAGTGGCGGAAATGGCGCAAGCCTTGAGTAGTTCTACTTAAATCTCTGATCGTTTGGATATTCAGACAGCTACGAGGAACGTGCTCGGCGGATGCTGTGTTTTGGGTTGGGTTTAGAAGTGAGTATCGGAATTTCCGTTGATCCTGCATCTGCTGCACAGGGGTGTTGCATTCCTCAGGACATGATTTTGTCCCTTACGTTTCTTAGCAAGCGCTTCACTTGCTTGATGAAGCGTTACGCAGAAGACTTCGTTGCGTCGGCGACACTGGCAACGTCACCTTAACAGACCAGATATGCCCGCCGTATTGTGCTTCCTCTTTGCATGCCAGTGTAAGGCTTATAGTGTCGATGCGCAGGGGCTTAGCCGTACCTTGCGGAGTCCGGGAGGCTTGGGTCTGCATTCAGTCAGTGAGTCTATCTCACGCAAAGATTTGCTGCGGTCGTCACTGAGATGCAATAAGGCAGCTAGCCGAGTTGCCATGAAGCATGCGACAACCTTGCCATCTTGAACGTTTTTAGCACAAAACCTAGCTGGCCTGCTGCTACTAGTCTGTACTGCAGTGAGCCATATGCTCAAGGCAGTCTGGTTGTGGACATTGCAGAGCCCTATGGCTCTGGGCGTCTTTGTAATATATGGTTGCTTCCCCATACCGTTTAGGCCTTTTGCTGCGAACTCTGCACTAGGTGGCGTCTTTCGCACTTGTCAAAACGCCAGTGTGAGCTTTGAAGCCCGCCTACATGCTCATCATGCACCGTAACCTGATGGAATAAGCAACCACAGTGCTTCAACCAACCAGCAGCGCACTGGCGCTGAACGGCTTGCCCTGCACCACAACCCGCTACTTCAAGTTGGAACTGCACTCGCCTCTGGCTCGTACCTGCTTTATGTCATCGACGAGAGGCAAATGGTATAGGAACAGCGTAACAACGTGATTTCGGGAGTGAACTGAATGTAAGCATGGTACCATTAAGAACGGGGGGCGCTCCGTGGGTGGCAATATGAACGTTATGAAGGTAGCTAAATGCCTGTATAGCCGCCGAACTGAGCAGTCCTGGTTGCTACGCATTGCCTGTTCCGCAGGAGCTTGGCTAGAAGTTGTTCAGAGGACTCAAAAATGTTGTGCGTTCCGCATGAAGCAATGCATAGCGATAACAACTGTGGTGAACCAAGGGAGGGGCCGAAGGTACAGAGGGGGAACAAAAAAGGTAAAATATTTTTATCTTAGGTTTGAATTTGGAAACGCAGGTATGTGGAGCTTGTCAGACTGGCGAGCCTGCCATCGTAGTGGTTGCGGAGGCTTTCTTCCTTCAGAGCACGACCACTTTATGATGACCACGCTGTCTGTGCTGGGTGACGGAAGCACGTTTGGTGCTGTGCCATGGAGCCCAGGGGTGCTCAGGGAGTGTTTCTGCCCCGTCTTGGGGACAGCTTGGGATGCACCTGCGTTACGCCGGATTGAGTGCAGCCTGGCAAAGCCTGCAACGGAGTACCCGACAAAGCTTGCAAATCTCAAACAGGGAGTACGTAATCCCACCGATTCTCGGAACATTTGAACAGGGACTTGTTTCAGATACCTAACGTTTGCAGGCCTCCTACCAAATACATGACATGTTTGCCCACCCGCTGCAGAATTCCAGTGCCGCAGGCTTCTTTCTGCTACTAAACAAACGCGCATTGCTCACCAGGATGCGGACGCTGGCAATAGTTCATGTACATACGAGGCACGGAAGGATAATATGGGGAGACCAAACCAGGCGATTTTGCACTGGTCCAATACAACATGCAGGTTCGCGCTTCGACCGATGGCCGTGATGTGATTTCGTCGTAACCGCGCTGGATGCCAAACTTCAGCATTTGCAGAGGTCTGAATTCTGGTTTAATTGCTTTGAGCGCACTTGCCATTGCCGATGTGGATGTTTACGAAGTTGTGGCTGCATATACCACATGTCCGAGCAACCTCAAAGGCGCCGCCTAGCCATCCAGCGAATGCTGGTGAGTCGGCGGCAAGACGGGAGGTTTCTGCAGAATCGACCAGAGGCACGAGCTCGTCGCAGTGACACTGGGCTGACTATTTATCTTGTGGCTCTCCCGGGATGTTTTTATTGCAGCAGCGCAGAAGGAGTCGTATAATAATATAGCACGCGTTGAAGTGAAAGTATCACCAGAGACACCTCAGAGCTAAGCAGGTTGGATGCAGGCTTGAAGCCCTGCATCATGGCTTGAAGCCCTTTGCACAGCTCATTCAAATGGTGTTGCTCCGTCTTACCTGGACCTCCGTTGAGTAGGCGGAGGCCCTATGGCTAAGCCAATATCCACAGCATTGTAGGTCGAAAGTTCGGATTCCCCAGAGGAGACGGCTTATATGGAATACCGGAGTTGAGCGTCGAGCGCGCTGCATTTGGTTGCGCACAGCGAGTGCGTATACACCTAATTCTGTATCAGGCAGGACCTTCGCGAGAATGTTTATTGGTGCACAGGACGGCGAACAGGACCTCGTCAAACTCCCACATACAAGGTAGAGCGCTGCTTGACTGCAGGTTGGGGTGCAGCTTTACATTACTCGCGGCGTGCACGCCAGAGGGCCGAATGAGTTGTGATCAAGAGTGGAGAAGCATTGCGTGCTCGGTTATGCTGATCGGGAAAGAATTGTTCGGTTTCTAATTTGCCACGGCGCGTGCGTTCTCGTTGTACGGGCGATTTCCCAGTGCGAATCTAGGTGCGGGGTGAATTGTAGTGGTGCTCCGTGCGCGAGTGCTAGACTGGTGTGAGGTCGGCCTCTTGCTTGAATAGTGAGCAGCTGAATGGGGGGAACGTGAGGCTGCTGCATGCAAAATGCTCGATTGCACAGTGTCTTTGGCCGGCGATGCACACTGCTGTATGCATGGCTCAGTATCGGGCACACTTACTTCGTGCCTCTCTTCAGCTGTTCATGCCGAGCTTGCACATCCTTTTTGGCGTTGGATGTGCGCAGGACGTGAGTTAATGGCGTGTGCAATTCGTTCAAGGTGCTGATCATTGCGTGGGCCGCCGCTGCCTACGTAATGAGAATGAAGAAGAATTCGCGAAGGCACATTTGACACCATTTGTGCTGGTGCTCCTTGCGCCAGCGCCAGGCTGCAGTGGGGTTGGCGTCATGCATTAGTGAGGAAAATAAAAGGAACTTGGGCTGGTTTAGTCCAGCGAGCTGGATGGCGCTGGAGCTTCAAAATGCAAAGTAGTTGCTTCTAACAGGCCTGGTTCGCCAGAAGGACCTCTGTCTCAGCATCGCTGGGAAATTAGCAGTATACGGCGAATGGGAAGCCAAGGGCATACACCTGGCATTGGCATTACCGCGCAATGTATCGAATCATTCTTTCATGGAACGAATTCGGCAATTCAGAGAACGGGGATGAGCATCACGCACACAAGGTCGACACTGGCTAACCATGTTTTGGGGGAGTGCCTGCAATAGCATAGCAGTTCTGCTGTTGCTTTTGAATGCAGCTTCGTGCATGTTTGCGCGGAATGCAACAGTTATCTGGCAACTACCAAGGGCGAGGTGCTAATTGAGGTTTATTGCTTGCCCGTCACCGCCTGAAGAGCGTGAGTAATCACTCCCTCCTCCCCAATAGAAAGCCGCATCCATTTCACCAGTGTCTGTGGCTTTCTCACACTAAGTAAACCAGCATCTTTGTTGGTGTCACGAGTTGCACGGAGCTGCAATATTATTTTCGACGGATGGGCAGCTTCTAATGGCATTCAACGAGATGGCAATGCCTCAATCGAGCAAGATATGGTTTGGCGAAGGACACGCAATCTGTGGGCCATGCGGGCAGCCTCATCAAATGCTCTCGCCTGTTTGCTTTTTAATCCACGTTCAGAGGCAATTTACAACAAAATTCCAAGTCAGAGTATTTGTTTTAAAGTGCCTGTGTAAATGGCATTGGAAGTAAGCTCAGTTAAACGCGTACGCACATTCGGAATTGGAGTTCGAAATTTAGTTTTGGGGAATGCGCCGTTGGTGTCCTCTTATGCTCGTGTAAGAACAGATCGAATTCTGCTCCGGTCACGGCACTATCTGGGCACTATGTATGAAGCGTCTTCTTCGCTGGCGCAGACATCTTTGCTAGCGTAAGACCTCGTCTAATGGCAGTCCGTCCCATGAATGCCCTGGGTGCGCAACGCCATTACCCGTTGCTTAAATTCGAAATTATAGAGGAGCAGCAGATTGCTTGTGAACTGGAGTTGCATTTGCGCAATAAGACAAGCTCCTTTGCTGGGAACAGCTGGTATGTACCCGCTTTCAACGCACAGCGTGCAGTTTTCGTTGGGGAGTTTTGGAGAAGTATATTCGGCACCCAAATTATTCGGCCGAGTAGGCTTGTCCAGGCACTGACCGGCCTTTGCCATTGATCAGTTCGATGGTGAGCCTGCTCTGCAGGCAACTCGGTACTCTGCTGAATCCTTATTGGCTTTTCACGAGGAAACGACGGAGATGGAGTTTGCTGTGTGGTTGTTTGGTTTGTGCTGCCCAGGTAGCACACCGAGAACGCTCACAATGAAGCCGCCAGACAGCTGTCAACTACACTGATTGAGAACATTGTACAAGCTGATGGACGCAACAAAACCTTGCACACTGCGTGTGTTTGTTGCTGCATAACCTTCGGGCGGTCATAGCGAGTGAGTCTGCGAGGCATTCAATCTCGGGCGTGAGCGCGGCGTGGGCATCACACTGGTATCACGCTGAACCTCCCTAGAACGTTTCCGAGTCCGGCAGATGCAGTACAGGTAGGATGCGACCAATCGTCTTGCAGGGGAGGCGCACCACCCTGCAGGGGCATAGATCACATAGTGATACTGCTACAGCCAAGGTTCGGTAGTTGCCATATACTTTGCGCCGCTGTTCCGCCGGGCACGCAGAGAGGCTATACTACCGCCGCGCTATGGATTCACGCAGGAAGTGAGTCACGAGGGCCTGCGGCGTTCTCCTAACTTACTAACCTCTGCGTGCCAGCGTTACTCAGAGTAGCAGTTAGGCTAACATGCTAGGTGGCTGCTTGCTGAAAGCTTGTCCTGAATTTATGCGACCTGATCAGGAATGCTGCTGATAGCGACAACCGTCGCGTTTGTCTTAGACAACTTCAGTGGTGCGGCAGCGCTTTTTTCCCTCAGTGGTTGAAGCACTTCCATGTTTCAAGGGAGCCTTCGCCTGGTTGCTCGCAATGCCGCACTCAAGCGTGTTATATATTTCCCTGAGCCGTACAAAGAGCGTGCGTCGTCACGCTACCCACAAGCTGCGCCGCTGTGCTACCATCCGTCTAGAATGTGATCCACTAGCATCCGCTGTGCAGAGTTTCGACGCATGTTGGCGCCACTGCGAAGCGATTTGCTCATGCCATATATAGCATTTCGGCAGTCAGGGCGCTCTGAACAGGTGTATCTAGCTAAATTGGTACTAGATGACCGCCACCAGGCATGCGTGCGGCAAGCGAGGCTGGTATGCTGCCCTAACACGTCTAGCCCACCCAAGCCAGCCTCTTTGCAATACGCGTACGTCGTGTTATAGGTTTGGGCATGTGCACGCAGTTTCAGCATGCGGCAGGCACTATTTGGGAAGCCCCGAGAAGCGTCATAACGGTTTCTCACGCGTGTATCGACAACGTTGGGGGACGGTACCTACGGTGCGATCAGTCTGGGGCATCAGACTGTCGAGGCGTCTCTCCAGGTGAAAGCATAATATCTGGCCGTGGTCCGTTCTAGGCACCGTGTAGTCGTGCAAGCACCCATGCTCCCTGTAGACCATATTGAACAACAGCAGTTCGCGGAAACGTACAAACTGTGCTCTGTGCGTATGCACGCAAGCCATGTGCAGCTAATTGGCTTTGCATTGGAGGCAGATCAGTTTGGCATTGAGCCAGTGGAAGCTTACTTGTGGTTTGCTGTGGCACGAGCATCTTGTTCTCTACTCACAGTGGCAACGGAAAAGATTGGCTCGTACGGACAAAGAAGGGTGAATGATGGGGAGCATTTGACCTGCGGCTTTGGGAATCAGGCTTCGCGGGCAACAAGACGTTCGCGGCGTGCTTGCTTGTAAGGTGGGCGTTTGCTGCAGTGGACGTATTTGGCCGTGGGTTACAACTATAGTGAGTGAAAGGGCAGTCCATGGGGCGGCATAGCATGAAAGCTGGACCCTGACATTGCAAAGCGCAAATAAGCGGCTTTGGCATGCAAACAGGAGATGCGCGTTGGCATGGGGGAGCGAGATTGGCTAAATATGCTTGACTAAAGATTGTAGGTGTCCAGCGGGCTATAATGCCGCGGAGGATCGTTCAGGCTAACCGATAATGCGACCAGATCACTCAAAAATCGCCTTCGATTCTAGGCGCTCGCTCGGCGGATGCAGAGGTGTAATGTATGCCTGAAATGTGACGTACCTCTTTGGCTCATATCCCTCGGTCACAGCGAGTGCGCACCAGCTGTATCCAATGGAAGGCGAGTAACATGCTTTTGATGGATTCTTACTCATGCGGCAGTGCAGTGCAACAGGCTGGGAAGTGGCGGAAATGGCGCAAGCCTTGAGTAGTTCTACTTAAATCTCTGATCGTTTGGATATTCAGACAGCTACGAGGAACGTGCTCGGCGGATGCTGTGTTTTGGGTTGGGTTTAGAAGTGAGTATCGGAATTTCCGTTGATCCTGCATCTGCTGCACAGGGGTGTTGCATTCCTCAGGACATGATTTTGTCCCTTACGTTTCTTAGCAAGCGCTTCACTTGCTTGATGAAGCGTTACGCAGAAGACTTCGTTGCGTCGGCGACACTGGCAACGTCACCTTAACAGACCAGATATGCCCGCCGTATTGTGCTTCCTCTTTGCATGCCAGTGTAAGGCTTATAGTGTCGATGCGCAGGGGCTTAGCCGTACCTTGCGGAGTCCGGGAGGCTTGGGTCTGCATTCAGTCAGTGAGTCTATCTCACGCAAAGATTTGCTGCGGTCGTCACTGAGATGCAATAAGGCAGCTAGCCGAGTTGCCATGAAGCATGCGACAACCTTGCCATCTTGAACGTTTTTAGCACAAAACCTAGCTGGCCTGCTGCTACTAGTCTGTACTGCAGTGAGCCATATGCTCAAGGCAGTCTGGTTGTGGACATTGCAGAGCCCTATGGCTCTGGGCGTCTTTGTAATATATGGTTGCTTCCCCATACCGTTTAGGCCTTTTGCTGCGAACTCTGCACTAGGTGGCGTCTTTCGCACTTGTCAAAACGCCAGTGTGAGCTTTGAAGCCCGCCTACATGCTCATCATGCACCGTAACCTGATGGAATAAGTAACCACAGTGCTTCAACCAACCAGCAGCGCACTGGCGCTGAACGGCTTGCCCTGCACCACAACCCGCTACTTCAAGTTGGAACTGCACTCGCCTCTGGCTCGTACCTGCTTTATGTCATCGACGAGAGGCAAATGGTATAGGAACAGCGTAACAACGTGATTTCGGGAGTGAACTGAATGTAAGCATGGTACCATTAAGAACGGGGGGCGCTCCGTGGGTGGCAATATGAACGTTATGAAGGTAGCTAAATGCCTGTATAGCCGCCGAACTGAGCAGTCCTGGTTGCTACGCATTGCCTGTTCCGCAGGAGCTTGGCTAGAAGTTGTTCAGAGGACTCAAAAATGTTGTGCGTTCCGCATGAAGCAATGCATAGCGATAACAACTGTGGTGAACCAAGGGAGGGGCCGAAGGTACAGAGGGGGAACAAAAAAGGTAAAATATTTTTATCTTAGGTTTGAATTTGGAAACGCAGGTATGTGGAGCTTGTCAGACTGGCGAGCCTGCCATCGTAGTGGTTGCGGAGGCTTTCTTCCTTCAGAGCACGACCACTTTATGATGACCACGCTGTCTGTGCTGGGTGACGGAAGCACGTTTGGTGCTGTGCCATGGAGCCCAGGGGTGCTCAGGGAGTGTTTCTGCCCCGTCTTGGGGACAGCTTGGGATGCACCTGCGTTACGCCGGATTGAGTGCAGCCTGGCAAAGCCTGCAACGGAGTACCCGACAAAGCTTGCAAATCTCAAACAGGGAGTACGTAATCCCACCGATTCTCGGAACATTTGAACAGGGACTTGTTTCAGATACCTAACGTTTGCAGGCCTCCTACCAAATACATGACATGTTTGCCCACCCGCTGCAGAATTCCAGTGCCGCAGGCTTCTTTCTGCTACTAAACAAACGCGCATTGCTCACCAGGATGCGGACGCTGGCAATAGTTCATGTACATACGAGGCACGGAAGGATAATATGGGGAGACCAAACCAGGCGATTTTGCACTGGTCCAATACAACATGCAGGTTCGCGCTTCGACCGATGGCCGTGATGTGATTTCGTCGTAACCGCGCTGGATGCCAAACTTCAGCATTTGCAGAGGTCTGAATTCTGGTTTAATTGCTTTGAGCGCACTTGCCATTGCCGATGTGGATGTTTACGAAGTTGTGGCTGCATATACCACATGTCCGAGCAACCTCAAAGGCGCCGCCTAGCCATCCAGCGAATGCTGGTGAGTCGGCGGCAAGACGGGAGGTTTCTGCAGAATCGACCAGAGGCACGAGCTCGTCGCAGTGACACTGGGCTGACTATTTATCTTGTGGCTCTCCCGGGATGTTTTTATTGCAGCAGCGCAGAAGGAGTCGTATAATAATATAGCACGCGTTGAAGTGAAAGTATCACCAGAGACACCTCAGAGCTAAGCAGGTTGGATGCAGGCTTGAAGCCCTGCATCATGGCTTGAAGCCCTTTGCACAGCTCATTCAAATGGTGTTGCTCCGTCTTACCTGGACCTCCGTTGAGTAGGCGGAGGCCCTATGGCTAAGCCAATATCCACAGCATTGTAGGTCGAAAGTTCGGATTCCCCAGAGGAGACGGCTTATATGGAATACCGGAGTTGAGCGTCGAGCGCGCTGCATTTGGTTGCGCACAGCGAGTGCGTATACACCTATTTCTGTACCAGGCAGGAACTTCATGAGAATGCTTATTGGTGCACAGGACGGCGAACAGGACCTCGTTAAACTCCCACATACAAGGTAGAGCGCTGCTTGAATGCTCGTTGAGGTGCTGCTTTACATTACTCGCGGCGTGCACGCCAGAGGGCCGAATGAGTTGTGGTCAAGAGTGCAGAAGCAATGCGTGCTCGATTTTGCTGGTCGGGAAAGAATTGTTCGGTTTCTAATTTGGCACTGCGCGTGCGTTCTCGTTGTACGGGTGATTTCGCAGGGCGAACCTGGATGTGAAATGAGTAGCTATTTGTGGTATGTGAAGCATTCCTAGCTGGAGGATGAAAAGCAGTATATTGGAGGTGGAGTTCCCTAGCTCGCAGTGGGCGTCGTTCGGCAAATGGCATCCCTACAAATGCAATTCATTAGCTGTCATTTACTTCGTGCCATCTTTCGGCTGTGTTTGCATATCTGGCACACTGTCTCGGCGATGTGGGTAAACGCAGGACGTGAGTCAGGCGCATGCAATCGTTAAGACGCAAGACATATATTTGCCTGTGTGTGTGTGTGTGTGTGTGTGTGTGTGTGTGTGTGTAGTATGAGCCTGAGTAATGCTGCGTGCCTTCAGGCTCGTCTCATTCTATTCCGATGCGCCGATATTGCCGATTATTTGCTGCCTCTGAAGTGTTAAATGTTGCAAGGGGGTCTTTGCAAGTTTGCTCGCAATGCCGCAGTCTAACGTGTTATATATTTCCCTGAGCCGTACAAAGAGCGTGCGTCGTCACGCTATCCACAAGCTGCGCCGCTGTGCTACCATCCGTCTAGATTGTGATCCACTAGCATCGGCGGTGCAGAGTTCTGACGCATGCTGGCGTCACTGCCAAGTGCTTTGCTCATGCCATATATAGCATTTGGGCAGTCAGGGCGCTCTGAACAGGTGGATCTAGCTGAACTGGCACTAGATGACCGCCACCAGGCATGCGTGCGGCAAGTGAGGCTGGTATGCTGCCCTAACACGTCTACCCCACCCAAGCCAGCCTCTTTGCAATTCGCGTACGTCGTGTTATAGGTTTGGGCATGTGCACGCAGTTTCAGCATGCGGCAGGCACTATTGGGGAAGCCCCGAGAAGCGTCATAACGGTTTCTCACGCGTGTATCAACAACGTTGGGGGACGGTAACTACGGTGCGATCAGTCTGGGGCATCAGACTGTCGAGGCGTCTCTTCAAGTGAAAGCATGATATCTGGCCGTGGTCCGTTCTAGGCACCGTGTAGTCGTGCAAGCACCCATGCTCCCTGTAGACCATATTGAACAACAGCAGTTCGCGGAAACGTACAAACTGTGCTCTGTGCATATGCACGCAAGCCATGTGCAGCTAATTAGCTCTGCATTGGAAGCAGATCAGTTTGGCGTTGACTCAGTGGAAGTTTACTTGTGGTTTATAGTGGCACCAGTATCTTGTGCTCTACTCACAGTGGCAACGGAAAAGATTGGCTCGTACGGACGAAGAAGGGTGAATGATGGGGAGTATTTGACCTGCGGCTTCAGGAAGCAGGCTCCGCGGGCAACAAGACGTTCGCGGAGTGCTTCTCTTTAGCATGGGTGTTTGCTTTGGGAAACGCATTCGCTCATTGGTTCCAACTAGAGTGAATTAGAAGGGCCAAGTGTGAGAGGGACGAATCTGCTAGCTTTACGATTACCGTTGCGTGGTAATAATGCCAGGCTTTGGCATTCGAACAGGCGTTGCTCTTGTTGTGTATCGCTACTTGGCTTTGACCGAAGATGGTACGTGCCAACTAGCTTTTGGTTTGGTAAGTAACCTGGTGGGTATAAGGGGAGACAACACAAAATACGCTTTGTCCTCTGGTTGGGGACTCGGCCGATGGATGCGGTGGACGATCTGTTGGCAAGAGGCTCGGTGGAGGCTCAACCAATGGGTATG
The DNA here is from genome assembly GCA_963920595.1 of Eimeria praecox. Classification (NCBI taxonomy): domain Eukaryota; phylum Apicomplexa; class Conoidasida; order Eucoccidiorida; family Eimeriidae; genus Eimeria; species Eimeria praecox. The sequence goes on from OY986953.1 coordinate 3,877,096, forward strand.
CGGGCTTGTCGACAACTAGTTCGCCTGCACATGAAGGCACGGGCTGTACGGCTCAACCTGCGCATACCGCTTGGTGCATATCCCTCGGACGCAGCGAGTGCGCATATGCTGTATCCACCGATAGCCCACTCACATGTTTGTGATGGGTTCCCAACCATGAAGTGCAGTGTGCCATGCTAGTAGGCAAGGTAAAAGAGGCAAGCCTTGTTTGGATCTTAGTGAAGCTTTGAGGTAACGACGAAGAACGAGCTCGTGAATGTGCTGATGCTGTGTGTTGTTCGTTGGATTTGGAAGTACTTGTCAGAATTGCAGTTGATTCTGTACATGCAGTGCAGGCGTGCTGCGTCCTGGAGACGATGTTTTGTTCTTTGCTTTGCTTAGCAAGCGCTTCACTTACTTGGTGGGGCTTAAAGCAGAAGACGGCATCACGTTTAGCAACACCAGGGACTTCAGGTAAACCGAGCAGATGCGCTATCTGCATTGTGCTTCATCTTTTTCATGCCAGCGTAAAGCTTTTAGCCTCGATGAGCAGAAGCTTCACCGCACCTTGCGGAGTGCTGCGCCCTACGGTTTGCATTCAGCTGGTGAGTGCATCTCACGTAAACATTTGCTACGGTTGGTGTGCTTATGCTCGGTAATACGCTTTGAGAGCCCCGCGTTAACGAATGCAGTTGTTTGCTATGTGCTGTGCCTCGAGCACTCGTCGTGCCCATGGTGGCAAAACTGTACGTGCTAACTGTATAAGAGACGCGCTTGCTGGCTGGTTTGTCGGGCGCACGGTACTCATGTGGGCCTGACCGTGCCCGTTTCTAAACCTATGAGGATGCACGTTAGCTGGGCTAGCGTAATTTGCTTGGAAGTTGATGAATCGTAGGGCAGAACCAAAGTAAGGCCTCATTCTCTCGAGTACGGAATCTTCGTTCCGCGAACAATAACAGCTAGTGCGCATACCCGTTGAGTGTTTAGGCCTCTGCAAAAGCATCCCAGTGCTTGGACCCTCTAATCAGGAGCTGCGGAGCACTTTCGCTTTCAATGAGGCGAGCGGCCAGTTGTAATTGTACCAACTGCTGCACAGCGGGGATCGTCGACAAAAGCACGAAAAACGTAGCAAGACACATCCGCTACGAAGCATACTGGCTTGCTGTGCTTTCTTATGTGTTTCAGCTAGATGAGTGACCGTACCGCAGCAGAGCTAAATGCGCTCTCGTTGATAATTAGTGTGGGAAAGGCTTATGCTTCGTCACGCCCCATACGGATGCTAATTCGAGCTTTCTGCACGCTTCAGTGGATTGCTAGGGATACGCCTGCGTTGCGCGAGCTCTACAAACTTGGAGGATAGCAAATCCTGCGACAGACTCAGTCAGTAGTAGTGCATTTTTCCTAATATTTCGATAAAAGCACCGCGGTTCGTGGGACGATGTTAGCTAGTGAGCAATCTCATCTTGAGCCCGAACTTGTGCATGAACATCTGCTTGAGCTTTCCATCAATTGCAGCGTTTGAATATTATCCGCATTACTCATTGGGTGCAAATGAGGCGAGCAGAGAGGCGGGATTGTGTCTACTGCAGCGGAAATGTGAACAACTCGTAGGAGTGCGACTGGTGTCTGGGGCACAAAAAGCCATCTTGCAGACATCGCACGTGCTGCCCTCTTCCACGAGCTTCAAACAAATCACTGGCCGCACTTTGCCTAGAACACTAATGTTTTCCCCATTAACAGATGCAGGCGCACTTCTCTGAAGGCTTGTGAGCCTTTCAAAGAATATGTGGAGGCTGCAGGCCCACCACGTCGAAAGCATGGTTTGCTAACGGCAAACAGGGAGTGCGTAGTCACACCGATTGTCCGTATCTTTGCACAGGGACTTGTACCATATGCAACGCTTTTGCAGGCCGGCTGCCGAATGCACAAAGGGTTTGCCCATCCGCTGCAGAATTCCAGTGCCGCCTGCTCCTTTCTGCTGCTAAACAAACGCGAATTATTCACCAGAACATAAATGCCTTTTTTCATCCAGGGGAGGCTGTCGCTAATTAAACGCGCATACTGCGCCCATTCTAGACTTGCACCTTGCGTGCACCGCGCCTGTGAGAGTGGCAGTATTTCATGTAAAAAATAGGCACGGAAGGATAGTATGGGGAGCCCAAGCCAGGTGGTTTTGCACTGGTTGATTACCACATGCAGGTTCGCGCTTCCACCGATGGCCGTGATGCGACTGCGCCGTGCCCGAGCCCGATGCCAAACTTGAGCATTTGCAGTGGTCTGAATTCTGGTTTAATTGCTTTGAGCGCACGTGCCATTGCCGATGTGGATGTTTACAATGTTGTGACTGCATATACCACATGTGCCAGCAACCTCAAGGGCGCCGCCTAGCCATCCAGGGAATGCTGGTGCGCGGTCGGCAAGATGGGAGGTTTCTGCAGAATTGACGAGACGCACGAGCTTGTCACAGCGGCACTGGGCTGACTATTTATCTTGTGGCTCCGCCGGGATGTTTTTATTGCAGCAGCGAAGAAGGAGTCGTATAATGATATAGAACGCTTGAAGTGAAAGTATCACCAGCGACACCTCAGAGCTAAGCAGGTTGGATGCAGGCTTGAAGCCCTGCATCATGGCTTGACGCCCTTTGCATAGCTCATTTAAGTGGTGTTGCTCCGTCGTACCTAGACCTCCGTTGAGTAGGCGGAGGCCCTATGGCTAAGCCAATATCCACAGCATTGTAAGTCGAAAGTTCGGATTCCCCAGAGGAGACGGCTTATATGGAATACCGGAGTTGAGCGTCGAGCGCGCTGCATTTGGTTGCGCACAGCGAGTGCGTATACACCTAATTCTGTATCAGGCAGGACCTTCATGAGAATGCTTATTGGTGCACAGGACGGCGAACAGGACCTCGTTAAACTCCCACATACAAGGTAGAGCGCTGCTTGAATGCTCGTTGAGGTGCTGCTTTACATTACTCGCGGCGTGCACGCCAGAGGGCCGAATGAGTTGTGGTCAAGAGTGCAGAAGCAATGCGTGCTCGATTTTGCTGATCGGGAAAGAATTGTTCGGTTTCTAATTTGGCACTGCGCGTGCGTTCTCGTTGTACGGGTGATTTCGCAGGGCGAACCTGGATGTGAAATGAGTAGCTATTTGTGGTATGTGACGCATTCATAACTGGATGAGAAGATGAAGAGCAGTATGTTCGAGGTGGAGGTCTCCACCTCGCAATGACATCGATTGAAGAGTGGCACTTGTGCACGCATTGCTCAGCCGCGCTCATCTCGTTCGCGCTTCTGTCCATGTGTGGATTGCGTAGCTCGAACACTGTGTCGGAGATGTGGGTAAACGCAGGAGGTGAGTGAGGCGCATGATATAATTCACCCAAGTTACTGACAGATGTGCTTGCCACGGTTGCTCAAGCCTTCCTTTGGTACTAAAGTATTGCAGTGGCGCTGGACTGAAGAAGCCGCATCTAGGGTTACTTGCTGGTTTTAGTGCAGCAGCGAAGAAGGAGTCGTATAATAATGCAGCATGCGTTGAAGTGAAAGTATCGCCAGCGATACCTCCGACCTACGCAAGTTGGAGGCAGGCTTGAAGCCCTGCATCATGGCTTGAAGCCCTCTGCATAGCTCATTTAAGTGGTGTTGCTCCGTCGTACCTAGACCTCCGTTGAGTAGGCGGAGGCCCTATGGCTAAGCCAATATCCACACCATTGTAAGTCGAAAGTTCGGATTCCCCAGAGGAGACGGCTTATATGGAATACCGGAGTTGAGCGTCGAGCGCGCTGCATTTGGTTGCGCACAGCGAGTGCGTATACACCTATTTCTGTACCAGGCAGGAACTTCATGAGAATGCTTATTGGTGCACAGGACGGCGAACAGGACCTCGTTAAACTCCCACATACAAGGTAGAGCGCTGCTTGAATGCTCGTTGAGGTGCTGCTTTACATTACTCGCGGCGTGCACGCCAGAGGGCCGAATGAGTTGTGGTCAAGAGTGCAGAAGCAATGCGTGCTCGATTTTGCTGATCGGAAAAGAATTGTTCGGTTTCTAATTTGGCACTGCGCGTGCGTTCTCGTTGTACGGGTGATTTCGCAGGGCGAACCTGGATGTGAAATGAGTAGCTATTTGTGGTATGTGAAGCATTCCTAGCTGGAGGATGAAGAGTAGTATATTGGAGGTGAAGTTCCCGAGCTCGCAGCGGCGTCGTTCGGCAAATGGCATCCCTACAAATGCAATTCATTAGCTGTCATTTACTTCGTGCCATCTTTCGGCTGTGTTTGCATATCTGGCACACTGTCTCGGCGATGTGGGTAAACGCAGGACGTGAGTCAGGCGCATGCAATCGTTAAGACGCAAGACATATATTTGCCTGTGTGTGTGTGTGTGTGTGTGTGTGTGTGTGTGTGTGTGTGTGTGTGTGTAGTATGAGCCTGAGTAATGCTGCGTGCCTTCAGGCTCGTCTCATTCTATTCCGATGCGCCGATATTGCCGATTATTTGCTGCCTCTGAAGTGTTAAATGTTGCAAGGGGGTCTTTGCAAGTTTGCTCGCAATGCCGCACGGAACCCTGCTATATATTTGCCTGCCTGCGCCATACACAGAACGTGCGTCGTCACGCTATCCACAAGCTGCGCCGCTGTGCTACCATCCGTCTAGAATGTGATCCACTAGCATCCGTTGTGCAGAGTTCTGACGCATGCTGGCGCCACTGCCAAGTGCTTTGCTCATGCCATATATAGCATTTGGGCAGTTAGGGCGCTCTGAACAGGTGGATCTAGCTGAACTGGCACTAGATGACCGCCACCAGGCATGCGTGCGGCAAGCGAGGCTGGTATGCTGCCCTAACACGTCTACCCCACCCAAGCCAGCCTCTTTGCAATTCGCGTACGTCGTGTTATAGGTTTGGGCATGTGCACGCAGTTTCAGCATGCGGCAGGCACTATTGGGGAAGCCCCGAGAAGCGTCATAACGGTTTCTCACGCGTGTATCAACAACGTTGGGGGACGGTAACTACGGTGCGATCAGTCTGGGGCATCAGACTGTCGAGGCGTCTCTTCAAGTGAAAGCATGATATCTGGCCGTGGTCCGTTCTAGGCACCGTGTAGTCGTGCAAGCACCCATGCTCCCTGTAGACCATATTGAACAACAGCAGTTCGCTGAAACGTACAAACTGTTCTCGGTGCATATGCACACAAGCCATGTGCAGCTAATTAGCTCTGCATTGGAAGCAGATCAGTTTGGTATTGAGTCATTGGAAGTTTACTTGTGGTTTGTTGTGGCACGAGTATCTTGTGCTCTACTCACAGTGGCAACGGAAAAGATTGGCTCGTACGGACGAAGAAGGGTGAATGATGGGGAGTATTTGACCTGCGGCTTCAGGAAGCAGGCTCCGCGGGCAACAAGACGTTCGCGGAGTGCTTCCCTTTGGCATGGGTGTTTGCTTTGGGAAACGCATTCGCTCATTGGTTCCAACTAGAGTGAATTAGAAGGGCCAAGTGTGAGAGGGACGAATCTGCTAGCTTTACGATTACCGTTGCGTGGTAATAATGCCAGGCTTTGGCATTCGAACAGGCGTTGATCGTTAGCATGGCGCAACGTGCGTAATTTAGGATGGTAGGCATGCAGTCCGTTTGGGGTCATGAGCAGGGTGCGTTCAAGCTGGTCCTGAGCGTACGGGAGGGACCCTTTATGCAACGAGGGCACGCAGCATACGCTTCAGCGTCTACGCGCGGACTCGATGGATACGATGAACGCTAAGATGGCACGAGGCTCTGTGGAGGCTCAACCAATGGGTATGCGGGCTTGTCGACAACTAGTTCGCCTGCACATGAAGGCACGGGCTGTACGGCTCAACCTGCGCATACCGCTTGGTGCATATCCCTCGGACGCAGCGAGTGCGCATATGCTGTATCCACCGATAGCCCACTCACATGTTTGTGATGGGTTCCCAACCATGAAGTGCAGTGTGCCATGCTAGTAGGCAAGGTAAAAGAGGCAAGCCTTGTTTGGATCTTAGTGAAGCTTTGAGGTAACGACGAGGAACGAGCTCGTGAATGTGCTGATGCTGTGTGTTGTTCGTTGGATTTGGAAGTACTTGTCAGAATTGCAGTTGATTCTGTACATGCAGTGCAGGCGTGCTGCGTCCTGGAGACGATGCTTTGTTCTTTGCTTTGCTTAGCAAGCGCTTCACTTACTTGGTGGGGCTTAAAGCAGAAGACGGCATCACGTTTAGCAACACCAGGGACTTCAGGTAAACCGAGCAGATGCGCTATCTGCATTGTGCTTCATCTTTTTCATGCCAGCGTAAAGCTTTTAGCCTCGATGAGCAGAAGCTTCACCGTACCTTGGGGAGTGCTGCGCCCTTGGGTTTGCATTCAGGCAGTGCGTGGACAATGTTTGGGTCCTATTCTTGTTTGTAAGCGCTGTAGCTGCTTGCACACGCCCTAGCCAGTAGCATCTATTGTGTCGGCGTTGTCACTCACGTCAGTGTAACCGAGTTTATGCGGCCGCTGCATTATTCTTCTCCCTTCCATGCCAGCTTTTAACTTTTAGACTCGATGAGCAGTAGCTTAGCCGTACCTTCTGCAGTGTTCCAGACTTGCCTTTGTACTCAGGCAGTGAGTCTATCTCACGCAAAGATTTGCTGCGGTCGTCATTGTGATGCAATAAGGCAGCTAGCCGAGTTGCCATGAAGCATGCGACATCCTTGCCATCTTGAACGTTTTTAGCACAAAACCTAGCTGGCCTGCTGCTACTAGTCTGTACTGCAGTGAGCCATATGCTCAAGGCAGTCTGGTTGTGGACATTGCAGAGCCCAATGGCTCTGGGCGTCTTTGTAATATATGGCTGCTTCCCCATACCGTTTAGGCAATTTGCTGCGAACTCTGCACTAGGCGGCGTCTTTCGCACTGGTAAAAACGCCGGTGTGAGCTTTGAGGTCCGCCAACATGCTCATCATGCACCGTAACCTGATGGAATAAGTAACCACAGTGCTTCAACCAACCAGCAGCGCACTGGCGCTGAACGGCTTGCCCTGCAGCACAACCCGCTAGTTCAACTTGGAAATGCACTGCGCCTCTGGCTCGTGCCTGCTTTATGTCATCGATGAGAGGCAAATGGTATAGGAACAGCGTAACAACGTGATTTCGGGAGTGAACTGAATGTAAGCATGGTACCATTAAGAACGGGGGGCGCTCCGTGGGTGGCAATATGAACGTTATGAAGGTAGCTAAATGCCTGTATAGCCGCCGAACTGAGCAGTCCTGGTTGCTACGCATTGCCTGTTCCGCAGGAGCTTGGCTAGAAGTTGTTCAGAGGACTCAAAAATGTTGTGCGTTCCGCATGAAGCAATGCATAGCGATAACAGCTGTGGTGAACCAAGGGAGGGGCCGAAGGTACAGAGGGGGAACAAAAAAGGTAAAATATTTTTATCTTAGGTTTGAATTTGGAAACGCAGGTATGTGGAGCTTGTCAGACTGGCGAGCCTGCCATCGTAGTGGTTGCGGAGGCTTTCTTCCTTCAGAGCACGACCACTTTATGATGATCACGCTGTCTGTGCTGGGTGACGGAAGCACGTTTGGTGCTGTGCCATGGAGCCCAGGGGTGCTCAGGGAGTGTTTCTGCCCCGTCTTGTGGACAGCTTGGGATGCACCTGCGTTACGCCGGATTAAGCACAGCCTCGCAGAGCTTGCAGCAGCAGAGCGGCTGAGGGGCCCCTTAGACAGTATAAAATGCAAAGCCAAGTATTGCTAAATGCCAACAGGAAGTATGCAATGCTCCTAATGATTAGTATCTTTTAACAGGGGCATGTGTCAGATGCTAGACGCTTCCAAGCCTCCTACCAGATACATGACAGGTTTGCCCACCCGCTGCAGACTTCCAATGGCGCAGGCTTCTTTCTGCTGCTAAACGCATGCTAATCGCTCCCCTGAATGTGAATCATGGCAGTATTTCAAGTACAAACTAGGCACGGAAGGACAGTATGGTAACCCAGGTGAATTTGCACTGGTCCAATACAGCATGCAGGCTCGCGTTTCGACCGATGGCCGTGATGTGATTTCGTCGTAACCGCGCTCGATGCCAAACTTCAGCATTTGCAGGGCTCTGAATTCTGGTTTAATCGCTTTGAGCGCACGTGCCATTGTCGATGTGGACGCAGTGGCACTGGGTTGACTTTTTATCTCGTGGCTCCGCCAAGATGCTTTAGTGCAGCAGCGGAGGAGGAGTCGTATAATAATATAGCACGCATTGAAGTGAAAGTGTCACCAGCGACACCTCAGAGCTACGCAAGCTGGATGCAGGCCTGATGCCGTTTGCATAGCTCATTTAAGTGGTGTTATCGCGTCTTACTCGGACCTCCGTTGAGTAGGCGGAGGCCCTATGGCTAAGCGAATATTCACAACATTGCCAGTGGAGAGTTCTGGTTCCCGAGACGAGAAGGCTTATAGGGGGTAGCGGAGATGAGCGTCGAGTGCGCTGCATTTGGTTGCGCACAGCGAGTGCGTATACACCTAATTCTGTACCAGGCAGGACCTTCATGAGAATGTTTATTGGTGCACAGGACGGCGAATAGGACCTCGTCAAACTCCAACATGAGGTGTGCTTCAGAATACAGAAGCAATGCGTGCTCGAGTGTGCTGATCTGAAAAATTGTTGAGATTCTGTTTTGGCACTCCCCGTGCGTTCTGTTTGTACGACTGAATCCGCAGTGCGAATCTAAATGTGACATGAGTAGCTATTTGTTGTATGTGATGCATTTATAACTGAATGGGAGGATGAAGGGCAGGATCTTGCGTGCGGAGTTCTCCACCTCAGAATGGCATCGATTGAAGAATGGCACTTCTGCACGCATAGCTCAGCCGCGGTCATCTCGTTCGCCCTTCTGTTCATGTGTGGATGCATAGCTGGCACACTGACGTGATCATGTGGGCTGCTGCAGGAGGTGCGTGAGAAGCCTGCGGGATTCTTGTAGGCTGCTAATCTTTATGCATGCAGGTGCCACGCGGAGTAGCAGTTATGCCAGCAGGTTAGACGTGTGTGGTTTTTGTTGTAAGCTGGAGCGATGCTGATGGAGACTACCTTCAACCTCATGCCACTCACTTCCGAGACGGCGGCACTGCGGTGCTTTTGCGGCTAGTAAGGTGCATTAGTATTGCAAGGCTGCTTCCGCGTGTCGGTTTGCTATCCCGTGGTTTGAGCTAGCTCGACTTGTTCTTGATGCTCTAGAAACGGCTTACGCATGCAGGCTATGGTTTTAAGAAGCTCTTGCGGGAGTTGGAGAGTGCACACGCACTAGATGTGGACAACCGCATCTAGAGAAGCATGCGCGGCATCTATTCCCGGCTTAAAGTTAATTGGAGATGAATTGCTCTACTGCGTCCCATGGGTTCCAGACTGCGTGTTGAACTGTAAATGAATGAGCCTTTTTTTTTCAGCTGTATATGCACGCTCGTAGGTGCATGCTGACCCCGAGGTAAGTGGGAAAAGCATCGTGGAGGAGTCTAAGTTTTGGAGGCAAAACTGTGATTAAATAACAAGCCGCCTCATGGGTCCTCCTCCAAAAGGCGCGTTTGTTCAGTACTGCACTCCATCGACAACGAAAACGTGTGGCTTTGGTGCTCGGCGCTTTGTAAGGTGGCTTTGATACTCATTCGCCCGCGCTATTGCTTAAGCAGCGGCTAATTGGGGAGGAGGGATTCTGTAGGAGCAACTGAAACTGGGTTCTGGCAACCACGTTTCCCGCTTACACAGACAATTTTGCTAACGCGTGACCTTCTCTGCAGGCGGTCAGTCTAACAAATAGCCTGCATATGCCAAGGCAGTGCCAAACATGCTGAACTGAGACCAAAATGTACGGTGCAGCAGCTTGTTTTGGCTTGCGCACGTCGCCTATACGTTGGCCGTTAAGGCACGCTGTTTTGCCGCACACAGGATGTAGGTACCCCGTGCACAAACAGCAGTGCACGCTTGATTTCCCTCATCACTTGGGGAATATATGCTCTTTGCTCAAAAGGATCGATAGGGCAAGCATGCTCACATGGCGGCAAGACATTGCAAGTGAGCACGATATGCCTTTGTCGCATACACTCTGAATGTGATGCAGTGCAGTCGGGGGTAGCGAAAGGTGTTTTGCAGTATATAGCGAGAGCGTGTTGTTACGCGGTCATGTCTTCGCGTCATATTGCACCTATGGCCCGAGGCAGGCGGCATGCTTGAACTGCATTGTGCCTACAACGCAGCCCAAAGTGCAAGCCACCCACCAAAAGTACTCTGGCGGCTCATGTCTTTGGTCGATCCAACGATTCGGTAGTCCAAGTAAAGCTTTGGCACGTAGGGTAGTCGCAACGAAACGTTGGAAAGTTGGCATTCCTGGTGAAGCAACCGTTAATATGTGAGCTAGCAAGAGCAAAGATGGGGCTACGGGCATCACTAGCATGCGATGCGTGGCCAAGCAGTTTCGAATAAGGTTGCACTGACAAGAGAAAGAGTTGGGAGGCCCACAGAGAGTGCGTTCTCTATCCGGTCCATCTACGCAGGAATCGATATATTATGCAGTACAATGGCGACAATTTGCTGCTGATGCGCAGGAGGCAAGGCCTGATGTCCCGGAAGCACTGAGTTAGTTGGGTGGTTTCTGACCTTGAAAACTATTGACAAGGTACGGCCTCTGTCTTTACCAGGCCGTCGAGATATATCTTGACAGCTCCCTCAATACTGCTCCTGGTATAAGTATGTGCTACTCCGTGCAACCCACATACAAGCCGGACGAACGGCGAACATGGCACGTCACCACCTCGTTGCGTGCTGGCTCCGCTTTTGTTTCTGGCGATCGTCCAGTAGAAAAGGCAGATTGATAATAGTGCCGATGCTTTTGGAGAGCAGGCGGTGAGCAAAAAGTTTGTTGGCGTCTCTGGTACTCGTAGACCGTGCTCTAGTTAAGGGCTAAAGGGGAAAGCGCCTCTAAATGTGCGCGTCAAGATGGGAAAAATACCAGCATTATGCGCGTAGCCCCAACTGCCCCAGAGCTGTCTTTTCGATGGGCGATTGCGCCGAAGTGAGAGAACTACGTAATGCAGAAAACATCACGGATATATTACTGCTTTAGGTGGCATTCAGATGTCCAGGGGCTTTGAGAGACGATTCGCTACATAGCACATTTTCTAAGTTATAGTAAGGTCCAAGCTAGCAACGAGAGTTTGCATGACAGGCCCGCAAACCACCGCTAGCGCAAGAAACATTTTAATATCGCCGGAGCTGCAGACCTTTGGGTAAAATAGTTGCTGCACGCGCAAGTCCTTCATCGTCTGTGCCTCACTGACGGAGCCCCTGACCTTTGCCAGCATTGAACTCATAGTGGAAGGTAGTGGAAATGATGTGCTTAGTGCCATGATGCATCAACATCTTCAAACAGCCAACAAGTGATGTCAGTCAACGAAGTTCATTCCTGGGGGGCCGGCATCGCGGGGACAGTTAGCTGGCTAAGTGCCAGAGTTGATTTCATGTATGCCTTGGCACATAATATTGCTCCAGTAACAAGCTGATGAGCTCGTTACATGGACATGTAGGGAGTACATGCGAGAGAACGCGTAGGTGCAACCAGCGACCACCAGCATGCGAGCTGCGCTCATTTCCGTCGGCTGACCTCAGAGAGTACGCATCCTACTCATCCCACATATGGGCGAATACATGCTTCAGCGTCTTTCCAAGCCATATGCCAACAGCAAATTTTCTTTTAAATGCATATGGTAAGGCGCGCTGTTTGGAAAATATTGCATTATTCGTCGCCGGCTGGCGCCGGGCGGGGCTTTCCACAGTGTGTGTGCTCTATGTGCTGGAAGAGAAAGGGGGAGGCACAAGGCTCGCGCTTACGTTGTATATGGTTGCTTTCGTGCGCAAATGGCATTCGTATTGCTTGGCAGATCTGCTCAAATGGTGCAGGCTGCACAGCGTTGTGCGATTTGTGGCAACGGCAATTGGCATCAAGCATGAACGCGGCTGATTCGTCTCTATTCGAACAGGCTCCCTCTCTATTGATTAGATGGCAATTAGCCTTGAAATGTTTGCAGCAGAAGGGCCCGCTCGTGTTGCGCATATGCACCACAGGGCCACAGCAGGTGTTTGTGCATGCTGCGGTGCGGTGTTGTGCACGCCGTGATGTTAACATCTGTGTCGCCATGAAACAGCACTTGAGACAGCATGGAAATGAACGCAACATGCACTGCTTTTGTAAGAATGTTTAAAAATGCCTGCGGCTCGCAACCTTTAGCCCTGTTGCTGGATCTTCGTACAGATGATCTAACGGCCTCCAAGACCCATCTTCGGAATTCGCTCCATAGAGCCCTTGCAAAGTTAAGCCATGTGGGGAACATATGCTGCTCGAATTGGTGGCTCGTAGCTCTTTCAAAAGAAGTGCGTTATAGTTATGAGGCATCGTTTCAGCACCAACGAGGAGTTGGTAAACCCCGCATGAAAACGGAGAGCACGAGAACTCGAGTCAGTTTCCAAGCGTTACCGCCTTAACTCAGAAACGGCAAGTGATTAAGGGCTGTATGGGTTTCGGTAAATGCAATCTTCGCGTACAGCCGCAGCATGTGCCGCATCTACCCTGGAGAAAAAATGCGGGAATTTCGTTCTATATTATTCGCCAAGGGGATTTTGAGTGCCGTGTGCTTGCAACCTGCTCAGTAAACCTGCAAGATTCTAAGGGCAATAAGAACACTTGAGTGCAAAATTCTGCACTGGCAGAGGGTGAGCATACCTATGCTTTGCCGCTTTGCTCTGTTGGCGGCGATGTGCCCAGCTCGTCAAGGGACTGCCATTGCCTTTCACAAAGACGCCAAAAGTTCTCCCGCGCGTTTATTCGTGTGCTTGGGAATGCGCTCAGGCACTATCCAGATGCATCGCTCATGGAACAAGGTAACGCATGGCTTGGTAGCTCGGCAAATGTGTGAGCGCACTGGCGCTGGAGGCAGGCCTTACCGCGCTCCTCCTTCTCCCGTGAACTCTATCGGCTGTATCAGCTGTTATGCATGGCTTCGTACACTTACCTTTTGAAGCTAACTGCGCGCAGCCACATGTGCAAATATTCTATTTTCATTCCCACTTGGCAAACGGTGAATACGGCGGTCGGGAGCAAACGTGAACAAGGTAGGAACAAGCTCCTAATGCGACAAAAACAAAACGATCATGCCGTTGACTTCTCACTGAATTTCAGCGAACAGCGGGCCTTTGTGCCGTTGATTTAATTGATTATTGCTGTATGGCACAAAAAGAATGGCACAACGCAACGAGAACTAGGCCGTCTGCCTGGTTCAGCTGCCTGCCGATTGGCTGGTAATCGCAAGATAATAACAATGACCCTGCGTCAGCTGAGGCACTCTGCAGGTTGCACAGTGCTAGGGGCAAGCCAGTCCTCGTCCTGTGGGAGTAACGAGGAAGTTTACATGCGCTGATAATCACAGGTGGAAAGACTGTCCAGGTGACGGCCAGCCTAGGTATAGGTAGGCATGCACACCCACCTGATGCCGATCTAGGTCATCTTTGGCTTGCTTCTACCTCTGACAGTCGGGTTCAATCATTCAACTGCCAAATGTTAAAGGAGGCGAGAGACGTTGGAAGCAGGCGAACGGGCAGTGCTTCGTTTGTACAGTGGTGCCCCTTATTGCGTCGGCCACAGAGAGTAGGTTTGTGTTACATGGCATCTCACACAGGCTCTGTGGAGGTTCGATTCAGTCGCGCAGTTTGTAAAGGCGACCAGCTGGAATTGCACACCATAGGCAACCCCGTAGGCACGATGAATTTAGTTTCTGCTTGCAACACTTTGTTTGCAACATACTAATTTCTGAAGCGTCCGTAATGCCTGCCGGTTGAATGGGCCGGAAGGAGGCCGAAGGCTTGCGGCCCATGCTGGGGGCGCTGGTTGCACAAGCTAATAACAGATAGGTTTTACGTATTTGCACTGGTGTAGCGTCATTCTAATAATAGATGTGTGGGTCAGTCCCAGCCCGGTTGTGGGAATGCCCTGTTCTGGGGTTCAGTTGGGGCTTGGACTAGCTAACCCCCCCGACACCCACCCACGCCATGCTTGCAAACCCACGTCAGAAACATATAATGCACACGAAGGGCGGACACACAAGAAATGAAGTTTCTGCCTGCAAGCCGGCGTTCTTGCTCGAAACGCACTGCTGAGACCACGGTGTGCAATCATAGCGGATGACACGTGGGCTCCACTTCAAATATTGCTTCACCCTTTAAAAACGAGCATCCCATAGGACCAGTCCAGACAGGCGCTAAGTTGTGCCTTTCTGCTGTTCGACTGCATTCCGTGCATAAGGGGGCGCCCGTGAGACCATGCTCCATCCCAACATACTATTTGGTAATACACCTAAAATGATTAGGCTTATATGAATGTCATGACGGCGCGGGTTTCTCACAGTACACGAAACTAACCATCAACGCTTGTCAACACTGCCAGAGAGTGTGTACTAGGCGTTAGCGGCTAGCTGCACTGACGCCTGCGCTAGAACCCATAGAGCATGCCTTGCGTTCGACATGTTCGTGGAATGGTTGTTCCACCGCTTTGTTGTCGTTACGGAATGACTGTTCTGTGACGCTGGCTGCATTTCCTGCATGCAGCAAAGGGTTTATCTTTGTAGCACCACATCCTTGAGGCATACAAGCCAGGGAGGCATGCTAGCCAACGACAGTGCACGGATGGAGCCAAGTGCGTTGGTTGCTGGGACGGCAAGATGAATGTTTCATCCCGTAGCTTGCACTAGCGACTGTCCACAAGCTGGCTTTTACACGCGCACTAATCAACCAAAAGAATGTCCTTTTGAATCAGTAATGAACCGAATGAGTAATAAAGCAGGCCAGCGAGTGTTCGTGCCTTAGCTGCGTGCATTGCCTGTTGCCAAGTTTGCATTGTTCTGTCCGTGAGCGTATTCTAGTCCGCTCATTCGACTTTATCACGATGCACCTTCGTGAGTGGACCTAACTGCGTGTAGGGGAAACTGGTTGAGAGGAAGAAAGCTAGCTTGAGGGAGGCTGACGCCGGTCGAGCATCCGTTTGTGTGCGTCGCCCTCTCCGCTTCATCCCAGGCAGGGAACAGGGAGAGTGCAGCTCGCAGCTGCCATATTTGTAGGGCCACGTCCCCTCTGAGGAGTGACGCGTATGCGCGTATGCGTTTGCTGGAAGGCAGTTCACTGATCCATTCAAAAATATCCACGGGATTGGTTGATACGGGGTTTGCGTTCGTTGATTAAGCCGGAAGCACTGACCAGACATCCACTTAGTGTGCGCATTGCAGGGCCAAATGTACACACATAGGGGCTATAGTATTTGCACTGCTGTTGGTATTCAAGCTGCAGGTGAGCGTTCATAGTGCGAATACAGATCATGACAGTTTGTGGACACAGTATTACATCTCCACCGTGCCGTATACTGTGGAGCGTATGGCATGCTTCTTGTAGGAATTCCCTCGGCATGCGTGCGCGCTGAGCAGTCGAGTGCTTTATGTTCGAACGCAGGCAGTAAGTAGAGCAATCGCTGGCCTCTCTAGTTCAGCATCGTCATTGCGCAGATAACCCACACAGTGGGCTGCCTGGCATATTGCCAGGACACACGCTGCATTGGCAGCTGCAGCATTCCCTATAGAGCAATACATTTGTTCCTCATACCGGTGGCATATAAAGATTAATGCAGCTTTTGCGCAGCATGTCAAATCAGCGTATAGGCATATCTTGCATAACTGAGGTGCGCCTTAGTAGCTCGGTGCTCACAGCCGTCGAGGTTCATCTAAACCGTGGCTGAGCTCATGCACAACAGAGCGACTAAGTCAGTGTCAGTGCCATTCAGCTTTCAAGTTCTTGATACCGCTTTACCCACCTGCCAACCACTATCAGGGAGTGCGTCATCCCAGGCGTATGACTCTTCGTTAAATTCCCGGAACGAAATGCCACTCAGCATAGCGAGCGCAGTGGAGGGGTCGTCAGATGGCAGCATCGACAGCCTGCAGTAATTTGAGGTTCCTGCCAATCTGAACGAAGACAAAGCACCTGGCCACGTAACAAATTTGGGGGTCTATGGTAGCACGAAGCAGATATCCAAATAGGCACAGTTAGCCTGCCAACGTGCATTTGTGCCCTTTGCCGTCAATTTCATGTTACGTGTGCTTATTGCTCTCCGCACTCCACTCTTAATTAGCACGGAATATTCCAATCATTTGCAGACCCAGAACCGCTTTGCTTTCCAAACAAAGAACGACGTCGAACAGAGCAGAGATGAGGGGTTTCCTGCGGTAGGCCTACAATCTCAACGAATCGCTAGATGATGGCCCACTGTGTTGTACGTTGCACCTGACACGAACAAACGCTTGACCACATAAGCAAGATGGCCTGTTAACTGCTCGTGAATTAGTGCTTTGCGTTGTTGTGTACTTCAGTTCTTGACAATCTACTGCTGCAAGCCCCCATAAACGGCGCTTGTAAGACGGTAAGTACTATAATTTCCGAGCCCATACAACAATTGGGGAGATTTTATTAGTCACACAAGCTTCCAACTATTTGGACCGTCGCTTGAAGCGTCTGAACCTGTGTGTGTCTCAAGTGCACCTGCATGTCTGTGGAAATTTAGGCATTTAAGGTTGCTTCAGGCAAGCCAACACTGTACTGCTCTATGGCCTTCCACTTTGCACTATAAGGTGTGAACCTGCAGACACTGCTTGCGCGTGGTCTGGGGGTCTTTGCAGCAAGGCCCTGGCTGATTGTCACGTGCTCGTATATTGGTAGAACCTGCCTGGGCGTGTGTTGGTGTCCCTGTAAGGCGTTATGTGCGCATGCATCTTGCAAAGCACCCTCGTTGATATTGGTGATGCGGCTCAGCATTGCATTTTCGTTTTAGGTTTGTTCCATTATTTAGAAGACAGGACTCTCCGTGAGGAAGCGCGGTGCGAGCAGCATTAAGGCAAGTAGCGTGAAGCTTTATTGTTGCATCTACGAGTCCTCGCCTCCTTCCTGTGCACTTAATGCTGCGGCTCTGCTTTATTGAGGATTGCGCTTAGGCCCTGCACACGGTGTGGCACTCGTAGTTGAGTGAATTGGCTAGTGTGTTGCAGTTTGAGTGCGCAGAAACACCAAAGGTGTTAGACCGTAGCTGCTGTGTTGCGCTTTCTACCACGAACTGGGCTTGCGTTTTGGGGGCGCGCTGCAGCTGAAACGTCAACGGTAATGCAAGGACTACCTAGAGTGCTCGTACTTCTCTAGTGACAAATCACCGGCCCTGATGCTACCCTGTCTGATATGCATGCTGCTTGGCCTGCGGAAAGGCGGAGATCAACATCAGTCTCGCAAATTCCCTCATCCTTGTGAATCGAGGTATTTCAGTTTGGATCGAAATCTGCTCAAACCGTAGAGCGTGAATGCTTGGCGGAGACGGCTGAAGGGGTTGAACAAACGGCAGCTAGTGGGTGTCTGAGTCACGTGAACCCAAGAGAACTGTACCAACGACGTTTAAAAAGAGGCGGCTCTGTAGTTTGAAGATCTGTCTTGCCCTTTCAGAGGGCACAAACCAAATCCTTGGTTTCGTTCCATCTGTTGATTGGCGGCCGCTCAGTGAGAATCCATCGTTGCCTCTCATGATTTATGCTGTGGTTTTGCGCTCGGCGTAAGTAGTGACCGAACCGAAAAGCCTGCACTTGCAGGAGGCGCGCGATGCTCTCCACATGAGATAGTGCCAGCGTTGGCTTGGCATGGACAGAATCATTTATTCAGCATATTTTGCTTGACCAGTTGATTATTGACTTCCTGCATCCCCAGGCCTGCGCACTGAATATCAGTGGTCTTACGAAGCTGTGCCATTAGGTGCATTGTATGGCTTGATTCGCTGTAGTTCACATCCGTGTAGAGGCCACGTGCACGTTCACGGGGTGCTGGCCGTGTTGTGTGTGCTGTTTGGTGCTACACCTTTCGTTTAGACTCAACCACGAACAGTACGAGAGCGGCACTCGCTTGGACTATTCTGCTCCGCGTTACGTGCCATCATGCACACAGAGACGCGTGATACACTTTAGAGGTCACCCAGGCTACGCCGAAGGCGTGCAACTGAGTCCAAGCAGGTTGGTGCCGGCTCACGTTGAGCAAAATACAGGACGTGGGTGTCAGCAGACGCTCCCTACCAACCTTGTTTGCTTTAGCAAGCCAGTATACGTTGCGGACAACCAAGTGATTTCTGTGTGAGCAGCTGTACGCCTTCTTAGACCATATAGGGCATAGCCCCATGCTGTACAAAGCAGCGACTTTGTTTCTGGCATGTGCGCAAGAAGGCGCAAGTTTATTAATCGAGTGCTGGTAGTGCTTTTGCCCACAGGGGAAGCGAATTTAGTACTCTTTCGGCACTCTCCATGCAAATAAGTGTTATGCTTTTTGCCGTTTATGGTGTGAGCATTCTTGGATGGCCATGCTGCCCAGACGATAGCTTCCAGAGCACGTGATAGCGTTCATGACGTTATGCATTCTCAAGCAGCCTGCAGGGGGAGGGCTGTGCAGGCATGCAGTTCATCTTTTATCGTATCTGATTGCACATGCACCTTGGCGTGGTTGGTCGTGTAGAAGAAAGCGGCGTTGTGCATTATTTCCATTCTAAGCAATCCTTTCTTGTGAAAAGTGGTTTAGATGAGCCTCCACGAATCCAGGGCAGTTTTCAATACAACGCAAACAGCATAAGAGAATTAATGCTTGCCCTTCAACGTATGGATCGTAGTCGTTTAATGAGTGGGCATCCAGTACATTCACCTGATGCATGCCACATGGCGAAGCGTAGTGCCGCTTTATCTTGCGTGCCCAGAAGGTTTGCTGCAGTAGCAAGAAGCGATACTACTGTGTTTTGGCTGTTTCAAGTTTTAATCAAGGGCTATAGCCAAGCAACAGACCGATGAAAATGGCATGCTGCTTGGTTGGTCATCAGTTGCGTGCACGAGATACAACAACTCTCCGCAAACTCATTGCGGGTCCATGCGTCAACAGGGAGTTTGGCGGAAATGCGCACAAGCTGTACGGTCAATGCTTTTCTGCTTGGAGGTAATGGAGTTGGCGATTCGCCTGCATCGGCAAACATTCCTTATCCCTTCTACGCACCTTATGGGGAGCTAGCCGTTTCTTTTTGTGGCCTTTGCGCAGCAAAAAGGGCCGAACGCTCGTCTTGATCGGCGAGGCCATCGATGCATGCTGGGTTTGCGGAGTTGTGAGGTGTGCTCAGTCTGCCCAGACGGTACGTTAATGCTCAGCTACGTGTTCATTCAAAAGACTGAGTCTCTGATCCTATTCTCTAGCCCCCGCTGGTGCGGATAGCATCACAGGTGTATGGGCATGTCATGCATGCAGATTGCATGTGCTTATAACGCAGTGGGGCAATGGCAGCTAGTAGAAAACGCTGAGAACAGCCAATCTGCTGCAATTTCCACGACAGCTGTGTGTGCTCCTCGTATCGATGCAGCGGTGGCTAGCGTATCACGCTTGTGGATGCAAATGCGTTGCCATCTGCACGCTATTGGCTTTGGCAAAACCACAATTCTACCACATTTCGCAATCGGTCAACAACTGCACCGCGTTTATCAGAACTAAAGACCTGCACCTTTAGCATGCACTGTGGACGCTAACCCTATACTTCGTGAGCGAGCGGAAATGTGGCATCTTCTATGTGCTGTTTACCATTCTTTCACAGTTTGAAAACCGATATGGTATTTTGTGATGTGCACTAGACAGGGAGGATGAGGCAGGCCTCTCTATATGGTAGCTGATCTTCAGCCTTGGGCAGGGAGCAGTCTGGATGTCGCGCAAGTATATGATTAGTACCCACAGCTGCCGCATTCGGCGCAGCTCTCACAAAGCCTTTTTGATGGACTGGCATTTGCTAATGCACCGTAAGCACCACAGAAGGCGCGCCTTGCTTGACATCGACTTTGGGTGTGGCTGTAGAGAGGAATGGATGCAGTGGATGCGCTAGTATGTTTTGGGTTGCCAGCTGCAGTCTGGCATACCGTACGCTAGACGGAAACCTTTCTAACGCTTTCCTGTGCACTATGGTGTCCATATTTCCCAGAAAAGGAGTACAAGCGGGAATATCTTGTAATTGCCGGCGAGTCTTATGACCGCGAACACGTGGTTGAGAATTGAGACCATGCGTTATCTCACCATGTTAATTTGTAACGTATCAAACACGATCAGGCGCTATTGGCTTTGGCGGTTTTGCAGCTGCCTTTGCAGTGTACACGGGTCTATCCATCAACGCTTACCCACAATGCCAGAGAGTGTGTACTGGGCTTCAGCGCGCAGGGGCACTGACGCCTGCGCTAGAACCCATAGACCATGTCTGGCGTTCCGCAGGTTCGTTGAATGGTTGTTCCACCTCTTTGTTGTCGTTACAGAATGACTGTGCTGCGAATCTGGCTGCATTTCCTGCAAGGATACACAATGCTGAAGCGTTCCAGCAACGCGCAAGTCTCGCAGGCGCCCCACGATATGGCCAGAGCCAACATGTAAATCATATACTAATTACCTATTTCGAGTGCAATCCTTTTGGTTATTTGCATGCTTAGCGCTTATGCAAACCCATAAAGGAATGCGTATATGCCCCGAAAGGCTAACTCTCGCCAGTCCTTGAGGCATACAAGCCAGGGAGGTATGCTAGCCAACAACAGTGCACGGATGGAGCCAAGTGCGTTGGTTGCTGGGACGGCAAGATGAATGTTTCATACCATAGCTTGCACTAGCGACTGTCCACAAGCTGGCTTTTACACGCGCACTAATCAACCAAAAGAATGTCCTTTTGAATCAGTAATGAACCGAATGAGTAATGAAGCAGGCCAGCGAGTGTTCGTGCCTTAGCTGCGTGCATTGCCTGTTGCCAAGTTTGCATTGTTCTGTCCGTGAGCGTATTCTAGTCCGCTCATTCGACTTTATCACGATGCACCTTCGTGAGTGGACCTAACTGCTTGTAGGAGAAACTGGTTGAGAGGAAGAAAGCTAGCTTAAGGAAGGCTGACGTCGGGCGAGCATCCGTTGGTGTGCGTCGCCCTCTCCGCTTCATCCCAGGCAGGGAGCAGGGAGAGTGCAGCTCGCAGCTGCCATATTTGTAGGGCCACGTCCCCTCTGAGGAGTGACGCGTATGCGCGTATGCGTTTGCTGGAAGGCAGTTCACAAAAGCATCAACGGGATTGGTTGATACGGGGTTTGCGTTCGTTGATTAAGCCGGAAGCACTGACCAGACATCCACTTAGTGTGCGCATTGCAGGGCCAAATGTACACACATAGGGGCTATAGTATTTGCACTGCTGTTGGTATTCAAGCTGCAGGTGAGCGTTCATAGTGCGAATACAGATCATGACAGTTTGTGGACACAGTATTACATCTCCACCGTGCCGTATACTGTGGAGCGTATGGCATGCTTCTTGTAGGGATTCCCTCGGCATGCGTGCGTGCTGAGCAGTCGAGTGCTTTATGTTCGAACGCAGGGAGTAAGTAGAGCAATCGCTGGCCTCTCTAGTTCAGCATCGTCATTGCGCAGATAACCCACACAGTGGGCTGCCTGGCATATTGCCAGGACACACGCTGCATTGGCAGCTGCAGCATTCCATATATACCGCAATACATTTGTTCCTCATGCCGGTGACATATAAAGATTAATGCAGCTTTTGCGCAGCATGTCAAATCAGCGTATAGGCATATCTTGCATAACTGAGGTGCGCCTTAGTAGCTCGGTGCTCACAGCCGTCGAGGTTCATCTAAACCGTGGCTGAGCTCATGCACAACAGAGCGACTAAGTCAGTGTCAGTGCCATTCAGCTTTCAAGTTCTTGATACCGCTTTACCCACCTGCCAACCACTATCAGGGAGTGCGTCATCTCAAGCGTATGACTCTTCGTTAAATTCCCGGAACGAAATGCCACTCAGCATAGCGAGCGCAGTGGAGGGGTCGTCAGATGGCAGCATCGACAGCCTGCAGTAATTTGAGGTTCCTGCCAATCTGAAAGAAGACAAAGCACCTGGCCAAGTAACAAATTTGGGGGTCTATGGTAGCACGAAGCAGATATCCAAATAGGCACAGTTAGCCTGCCAACGTGCATTTGTGCCCTTTGCCGTCAATTTCATGTTACGTGTGCTTATTGCTCTCCGCACTCCACTCTTAATTAGCACGGAATATTTCAGTCATTTGCAGACTCAGAACCCCTTTCCTTTCCAAACAAAGCACGACGTCGAACAGAGCAGAGATGAGGGGTTTCCTGCGGTAGGCCTACAATCTCAACGAATCGCTAGATGATGGCCCACTGTGTTGTACGTTGCACCTGACACGAACAAACGCTTGACCACATAAGCAAGATGGCGTGTTAACTGCTCGTGAATTAGTGCTTTGCTTTGTTGTGTACTTCAGTTCTTGACAATCTACTGCTGCAAGCCCCCATAAACGGCGCTTGTAAGACGGTAAGTACTATAATTTCCGAGCCCGTACAATCATTGGGGAAATTTTATTAGTCACACAAGCTTCCAACTATTTGGACCGTCGCTTGAAGCGTCTGAACCTGTGTGTGTCTCAAGTGCACCTGCATGTCTGTGGAAATTTAGGCATTTAAGGTTGCTTCAGGCAAGCCAACACTGTACTGCTCTATGGCCTTCCACTTTGCACTATAAGGTGTGAACCTGCAGACACTGCTTGCGCGTGGTCTGGGGGTCTTTGCAGCAAGGCCCTGGCTGATTGTCACGTGCTCGTATATTGGTAGAACCTGCCTGGGCGTGTGTTGGTGTCCCTGTAAGGCGTTATGTGCGCATGCATCTTGCAAAGCACCCTCGTTGATATTGGTGATGCGGCTCAGCATTGCATTTTCGCTTTAGGTTTGTTCCATTATTTAGAAGACAGGACTCTCCGTGAGGAAGCGCGGTGCGAGCAGCATTAAGGCAAGTAGCGTGAAGCTTTATTGTTGCATCTACGAGTCCTCGCCTCCTTCCTGTGCACTTAATGCTGCGGCTCTGCTTTATTGAGGATTGCGCTTAGGCCCTGCACACGGTGTGGCACTCGTAGTTGAGTGAATTGGCTAGTGTGTTGCAGTTTGAGTGCGCAGAAACACCAAAGGTGTTAGACCGTAGCTGCTGTGTTGCGCTTTCTACCACGAACTGGGCTTGCGTTTTGGGGGCGCGCTGCAGCTGAAACGTCAACGGTAATGCAAGGACTACCTAGAGTGCTCGTACTTCTCTAGTAACAAATCACCGGCCCTGATGCTACCCTGTCTGATATGCATGCTGCTTGGCCTGCGGAAAGGCGGAGATCAACATCAGTCTCGCAAATTCCCTCATCCTTGTGACTCGAGGTATTTCAGTTTGGATCGAAATCTGCTCAAACCGTAGAGCGTGAATGCTTGGCGGAGACGGCTGAAGGGGTTGAACAAACGGCAGCTAGTGGGTGTCTGAGTCACGTGAACCCAAGAGAACTGTACCAACGACGTTTAAAAAGAGGCGGCTCTGTAGTTTGAAGATCTGTCTTGCCCTTTCAGAGGGCACAAACCAAATCCTTGGTTTCGTTCCATCTGTTGATTGGCGGCCGCTCAGTGAGAATCCATCGTTGCCTCTCATGATTTATGCTGTGGTTTTGCGCTCGGCGTAAGTAGTGACCGAACCGAAAAGCCTGCACTTGCAGGAGGCGCGCGATGCTCTCCACATGAGATAGTGCCAGCGTTGGCTTGGCATGGACAGAATCATTTATTCAGCATATTTTGCTTGACCAGTTGATTATTGACTTCCTGCATCCCCAGGCCTGCGCACTGAATATCAGTGGTCTTACGAAGCTGTGCCATTAGGTGCATTGTATGGCTTGATTCGCTGTAGTTCACATCCGTGTAGAGGCCACGTGCACGTTCACGGGGTGCTGGCCGTGTTGTGTGTGCTGTTTGGTGCTACACCTTTCGTTTAGACTCAACCACGAACAGTACGAGAGCGGCACTCGCTTGGACTATTCTGCTCCGCGTTACGTGCCATCATGCACACAGAGACGCGTGATACACTTTAGAGGTCACCCAGGCTACGCCGAAGGCGTGCAACTGAGTCCAAGCAGGTTGGTGCCGGCTCACGTTGAGCAAAATACAGGACGTGGGTGTCAGCAGACGCTCCCTACCAACCTTGTTTGCTTTAGCAAGCCAGTATACGTTGCGGACAACCAAGTGATTTCTGTGTGAGCAGCTGTACGCCTTCTTAGACTATACGGTGCATAGCCCATGCTGTACAAAGCAGCGACTTTGTTTCTGGCATGTGCGCAAGAAGGCGCAAGTTTATTAATCGAGTGCTGGTAGTGCTTTTGCCCACAGGGGAAGCGAATTTAGTACTCTTTCGGCACTCTCCATGCAAATAAGTGTTATGCTTTTTGCCGTTTATGGTGTGAGCACTCTTGGATGGCCATGCTGCCCAGACGATAGCTTCCAGAGCACGTGATAGCGTTCATGACGTTATGCATTCTCAAGCAGCCTGCAGGGGGAGGGCTGTGCAGGCATGCAGTTCATCTTTTATCGTATCTGATTGCACATGCACCTTGGCGTGGTTGGTCGTGTAGAAGAAAGCGGCGTTGTGCATTATTTCCATTCTAAGCAATCATTTCTTGTGAAAAGTGGTTTAGATGAGCCTCCACGAATCCAGGGCAGTTTTCAATACAACGCAAACAGCATAAGAGAATTAATGCTTGCCCTTCAACGTATGGATCGTAGTCGTTTAATGAGTGGGCATCCAGTACATTCACCTGATGCATGCCACATGGCGAAGCGTAGTGCCGCTTTATCTTGCGTGCCCAGAAGGTTTGCTGCAGTAGCAAGAAGCGATACTACTGTGTTTTGGCTGTTTCAAGTTTAATCAAGGGCTATAGCCAAGCAACGGACCGATGAAAATGGTATGCTGCTTGGTTGGCCATCAGTTTTCAGCTTTGCTGCAGTAGCAAGAAGCGATACTACTGTGTTTTGGCTGTTTCAAGTTTAATCAAGGGCTATAGCCAAGCAACGGACTGATGCAAATGGTATGCTGCTTGGTTGGCCATCAGTTTTCAGGTTTGCTGCAGTAGCAAGAAGCGATACTACTGTGGTTTGGCTGTTTCAAGTTTAATCAAGGGCTATAGCCAAGCAACGGACCGATGAAAATGGTATGCTGCTTGGTTGGCCATCAGTTGCATGCACGAGATAGGCAACGCTCTGCAAACTCATTGCTAGTCCATGCGTCAACAGGGAGTTTGGCGGAAATGCGCACAAGCTGTACGGTCAATGCTTTTCTGCTTGGAGGTAATGGAGTTGGCGATTCGCCTGCATCGGCAAACATTCCTTAACCCTTCTACGCACCTTATGGGGAGCTAGCCGTTTCTTTTTGTGGCCTTTGCGCAGCAAAAAGGGCCGAACGCTCTTCTTGATCGGCGAGGCCATCGACGCATGCTGGGTTTGCTGAGGAATGGCTCGTCGTTAACCTATCCAGACGGTACGTTAATGCTCAGCTACGTGTTCATTCAAAAGACTGAGTCTCTGATCCTATTCTCTAGCCCCCGCTGGTGCCGATAGCATCACAGGTGTATGGGCATGTCATGCATGCAGATTGCATGTGCTTAACGCAGTGGGGCAATGGCAGCTAGTAGAAAACGCTGAGAACAGCCAATCGGCTGCAATTTCCACGACAGCTGTGTGTGCTCCTCGTATCGATGCAGCGGTGGCTAGCGTATCACGCTTGTGGATGCAAATGCGTTGCCATCTGCACGCTATTGGCTTTGGCAAAACCACGATTCTACCACATTTCGCAATCGGCCAACAACTGCACCGCGTTTATCAGAACTAAAGACCTGCACCTTTAGCATGCACTGTGGACGCTAACCCTATACTTCGTGAGCGAGCGGAAATGCGGCATCTTCTATGTGCTGTTTACCATTCTTTCACAGTTTGAAAACCGATATGGTATTTTGTGATGTGCACTAGACAGGGAGGATGAGGCAGGCCTCTCTATATGGTAGCTGATCTTCAGCCTTGGGCAGGGAGTAGTCTGGATGTCGCGCAAGTATATGATTAGTACCCACAGCTGCCGCATTCGGCGCAGCGCTATCAAAGCCTTTTTGATGGACTGGCATTTGCTAATGCACCGTAAGCACCACAGAAGGCGCGCCTTGCTTGACATCGACTTTGGGTGTGGCTGTAGAGAGGAATGGATGCAGTGGATGCGCTAGTATGTTTTGGGTTGCCAGCTGCAGTCTTGCATACCGTACGCTAGACGGAAACCTTTCTAACGCTTTCCTGTGCAATATGGTGTCCATATTTCCCAGAAAAGGAGTACAAGCGGGAATATCTCGTAATTGCCGGCGAGTCTTATGACCGCGAACACGTGGTTGAGAATTGAGACCATGCGTTATCTCACCATGTTAATTTGTAACGTATCAAACACGGTCAGGCGCTATTGGCTTTGGCGGTTTTGCAGCTGCCTTTGCAGTGTACACGGGTCTATCCATCAACGCTTACCCACAATGCCAGAGAGTGTGTACTGGGCTTCAGCGCGCAGGGGCACTGACGCCTGCGCTAGAACCCATAGACCATGTCTGGCGTCCCGCAGGTTCGTTGAATGGTTGTTCCACCTCTTTGTTGTCGTTACAGAATGACTGTGCTGCGAATCTGGCTGCATTTCCTGCAAGGATACACAATGCTGAAGCGTTCCAGCAACGCGCAAGTCTCGCAGGCGCCCCACGATATGGCTAGAGCCAACATGTAAATCATATACTAATTACCTATTTCGAGTGCAATCCTTTTGGTTATTTGCATGCTTAGCGCTTATGCAAACCCATAAAGGAATGCGTATATGCCCCGAAAGGCTAACTCTCGCCAGTCCTTGAGGCATACAAGCCAGGGAGGTATGCTAGCCAACAACAGTGCACGGATGGAGCCAACTGCGTTGGTTGCTGGCACGGCAAGATGAATGTTTCATACCGTAGCTTGCACTAGCGACTGTCCACAAGCTGGCTTTTACACGCGCACTAATCAACCAAAAGAATGTCCTTTTGAATCAGTAATGAACCGAGTGAGTAATAAAGCAGGCCAGCGAGTGTTCGTGCCTTAGCTGCGTGCATTGCCTGTTGCCAAGTTTGCATTGTTCTGTCCGTGAGCGTATTCTAGTCCGCTCATTCGACTTTATCACGATGCACCTTCGTGAGTGGACCTAACTGCGTGTAGGAGAAACTGGTTGAGAGGAAGAAAGCTAGCTTGAGGAAGGCTGACGTCGGGCGAGCATCCGTTTGTGTGCGTCGCCCTCTCCGCTTTATCCCAAGCAGGGAGCAGGGAGGGTACAGCTCGCAGCTGCCATATTTGTAGGGCCACGTCCCCTCTGAGGAGTGACGCGTATGCGCGTATGCGTTTGCTGGAAGGCATTTCACAAAAGCATCAACGGGATTGGTTGATACGGGGTTTGCGTTCGTTGATTAAGCCGGAAGCACTGACCAGACATCCACTTAGTGTGCGCATTGCAGGGCCAAATGTACACACATAGGGGCTATAGTATTTGCACTGCTGTTGGTATTCAAGCTGCAGGTGAGCGTTCATAGTGCGGATACAGATCATGACAGTTTGTGGACACAGTATTACATCTCCACCGTGCCGTATACTGTGGAGCGTATGGCATGCTTCTTGTAGGGATTCCCTCGGCATGCGTGCGCGCTGAGCAGTCGAGTGCTTTATGTTCGAATGCAGGCAGTAAGCAGAGCAATCGCTGGCCTCTCTAGTTCAGCATCGTCATTGCGCAGATAACCCACACAGTGGGCTGCCTGGCATATTGCCAGGACACACGCTGCATTGGCAGCTGCAGCATTCCCTATAGAGCAATACATTTGTTCCTCATACCGGTGACATATAAAGACTAATGCAGCTTTTGCGCAGCATGTCAAATCAGCGTATAGGCATATCTTGCATAACTGAGGTGCGCCTTAGTAGCTCGGTGCTCACAGCCGTCGAGGTTCATCTAAACCGTGGCTGAGCTCATGCACAACAGAGCGACTAAGTCAGTGTCAGTGCCATTCAGCTTTCAAGTTCTTGATACCGCTTTACCCACCTGCCAACCACTATCAGGGAGTGCGTCATCTCAAGCGTATGACTCTTCGTTAAATTCCCGGAACGAAATGCCACTCAGCATAGCGAGCGCAGCGGAGGGGTCGTCAGATGGCAGCATCGACAGCCTGCAGTAATTTGAGGTTCCTGCCAATCTGAAAGAAGACAAAGCACCTGGCCAAGTAACAAATTTGGGGGTCTATGGTAGCACGAAGCAGATATCCAAATAGGCACAGTTAGCCTGCCAACGTGCATTTGTGCCCTTTGCCGTCAATTTCATGTTACGTGTGCTTATTGCTCTCCGCACTCCACTCTTAATTAGCACGGAATATTTCAGTCATTTGCAGACTCAGAACCCCTTTCCTTTCCAAACAAAGCACGACGTCGAACAGAGCAGAGATGAGGGGTTTCCTGCGGTAGGCCTACAATCTCAACGAATCGCTAGATGATGGCCCACTGTGTTATACGTTGCACCTGACACGAACAAACGCTTGACCACATAAGCAAGATGGCCTGTTAACTGCTCGTGAATTAGTGCTTTGCTTTGTTGTGTACTTCAGTTCTTGACAATCTACTGCTGCAAGCCCCCATAAACGGCGCTTGTAAGACGGTAAGTACTATAATTTCCGAGCCCGTACAATCATTGGGGAAATTTTATTAGTCACACAAGCTTCCAACTATTTGGACTGTCGCTTGAAGCGTCTGAACCTGTGTGTGTCTCAAGTGCACCTGCATGTCTGTGGAAATTTAGGCATTTAAGGTTGCTTCAGGCAAGCCAACACTGTACTACTCTATGGCCTTCCACTTTGCACTATAAGGTGTGAACCTGCAGACACTGCTTGCGCGTGGTCTGGGGGTCTTTGCAGCAAGGCCCTGGCTGATTGTCACGTGCTCGTATATTGGTAGAACCTGCCTGGGCGTGTGTTGGTGTCCCTGTAAGGCGTTATGTGCGCATGCATCTTGCAAAGCACCCTCGTTGATATTGGTGATGCGGCTCAGCATTGCATTTTCGCTTTAGGTTTGTTCCATTATTTAGAAGACAGGACTCTCCGTGAGGAAGCGCGGTGCGAGCAGCATTAAGGCAAGTAGCGTGAAGCTTTATTGTTGCATCTACGAGTCCTCGCCTCCTTCCTGTGCACTTAATGCTGCGGCTCTGCTTTATTGAGGATTGCGCTTAGGCCCTGCACACGGTGTGGCACTCGTAGTTGAGTGAATTGGCTAGTGTGTTGCAGTTTGAGTGCGCAGAAACACCAAAGGTGTTAGACCGTAGCTGCTGTGTTGCGCTTTCTACCACGAACTGGGCTTGCGTTTTGGGGGCGCGCTGCAGCTGAAACGTCAACGGTAATGCAAGGACTACCTAGAGTGCTCGTACTTCTCTAGTGACAAATCACCGGCCCTGATGCTACCCTGTCTGATATGCATGCTGCTTGGCCTGCGGAAAGGCGGAGATCAACATCAGTCTCGCAAATTCCCTCATCCTTGTGAATCGAGGTATTTCAGTTTGGATCGAAATCTGCTCAAACCGTAGAGCGTGAATGCTTGGCGGAGACGGCTGAAGGTGTTGAACAAACGGCAGCTAGTGGGTGTCTGAGTCACGTGAACCCAAGAGAACTGTACCAACGACGTTTAAAAAGAGGCGGCTCTGTAGTTTGAAGATCTGCCTTGCCCTTTCAGAGGGCACAAACCAAATCCTTGGTTTCGTTCCATCTGTTGATTGGCGGCCGCTCAGTGAGAATCCATCGTTGCCTCTCATGATTTATGCTGTGGTTTTGCGCTCGGCGTAAGTAGTGACCGAACCGAAAAGCCTGCACTTGCAGGAGGCGCGCGATGCTCTCCACATGAGATAGTGCCAGCGTTGGCTTGGCATGGACAGAATCATTTATTCAGCATATTTTGCTTGACCAGTTGATTATTGACTTCCTGCATCCCCAGGCCTGCGCACTGAATATCAGTGGTCTTACGAAGCTGTGCCATTAGGTGCATTGTATGGCTTGATTCGCTGTAGTTCACATCCGTGTAGAGGCCACGTGCACGTTCACGGGGTGCTGGCCGTGTTGTGTGTGCTGTTTGGTGCTACACCTTTCGTTTAGACTCAACCACGAACAGTACGAGAGCGGCACTCGCTTGGACTATTCTGCTCCGCGTTACGTGCCATCATGCACACAGAGACGCGTGATACACTTTAGAGGTCACCCAGGCTACGCCGAAGGCGTGCAACTGAGTCCAAGCAGGTTGGTGCCGGCTCACGTTGAGCAAAATACAGGACGTGGGTGTCAGCAGACGCTCCCTACCAACCTTGTTTGCTTTAGCAAGCCAGTATACGTTGCGGACAACCAAGTGATTTCTGTGTGAGCAGCTGTACGCCTTCTTAGACCATATAGGGCATAGCCCCATGCTGTACAAAGCAGCGACTTTGTTTCTGGCATGTGCGCAAGAAGGCGCAAGTTTATTAATCGAGTGCTGGTAGTGCTTTTGCCCACAGGGGAAGCGAATTTAGTACTCTTTCGGCACTCTCCATGCAAATAAGTGTTATGCTTTTTGCCGTTTATGGTGTGAGCATTCTTGGATGGCCATGCTGCCCAGACGATAGCTTCCAGAGCACGTGATAGCGTTCATGACGTTATGCATTCTCACGCAGCCTGCAGGGGGAGGGCTGTGCAGGCATGCAGTTCATCTTTTATCGTATCTGATTGCACATGCACCTTGGCGTGGTTGGTCGTGTAGAAGAATGCGGCGTTGTGCATTATTTCCATTCTAAGCAATCCTTTCTTGTGAAAAGTGGTTTAGATGAGCCTCCACGAATCCAGGGCAGTTTTCAATACAACGCAAACAGCATAAGAGAATTAATGCTTGCCCTTCAACGTATGGATCGTAGTCGTTTAATGAGTGGGCATCCAGTATATTCAGCTGGTACATGCCAGATGGCGAAGCGTAGTACCGCTCTATCTTGCGTGCCCAGAAGGTTTGCTGCAGTAGCAAGAAGCGATACTACTGTGTTTTGGCTGTTTCAAGTTTAATCAAGGGCCATAGCCAAGCAACGGACCGATGAAAATGGTATGCTGCTTGGTTGGCCATCAGTTTTCAGGTTTGCTGCAGTAGCAAGAAGCGATACTACTGTGGTTTGGCTGTTTCAAGTTTAATCAAGGGCTATAGCCAAGCAACGGACCGATGAAAATGGTATGCTGCTTGGTTGGCCATCAGTTGCATGCACGAGATAGGCAACGCTCTGCAAACTCATTGCTAGTCCATGCGTCAACAGGGAGTTTGGCGGAAATGCGCACAAGCTGTACGGTCAATGCTTTTCTGCTTGGAGGTAATGGAGTTGGCGATTCGCCTGCATCGGCAAACATTCCTTAACCCTTCTACGCACCTTATGGGGAGCTAGCCGTTTCTTTTTGTGGCCTTTGCGCAGCAAAAAGGGCCGAACGCTCTTCTTGATCGGCGAGGCCATCGACGCATGCTGGGTTTGCTGAGGAATGGCTCGTCGTTAACCTATCCAGACGGTACGTTAATGCTCAGCTACGTGTTCATTCAAAAGACTGAGTCTCTGATCCTATTCTCTAGCCCCCGCTGGTGCGGATAGCATCACAGGTGTATGGGCATGTCATGCATGCAGATTGCATGTGCTTAACGCAGTGGGGCAATGGCAGCTAGTAGAAAACGCTGAGAACAGCCAATCGGCTGCAATTTCCACGACAGCTGTGTGTGCTCCTCGTATCGATGCAGCGGTGGCTAGCGTATCGCGCTTGTGGATGCAAATGCGTTGCCATCTGCACGCTATTGGCTTTGGCAAAACCACAATTCTACCACATTTCGCAATCGGTCAACAACAGCACCGCGTTTATCAGAACTAAAGACCTGCACCTTTAGCATGCACTGTGGACGCTAACCCTATACTTCGTGAGCGAGCGGAAATGTGGCATCTTCTATGTGCTGTTTACCATTCTTTCACAGTTTGAAAACCGATATGGTATTTTGTGATGTGCACTAGACAGGGAGGATGAGGCAGTCCTCTCTATATGGTAGCTGATCTTCAGCCTTGGGCAGGGAGTAGTCTGGATGTCGCGCAAGTATATGATTAGTACCCACAGCTGCCGCATTCGGCGCAGCGCTAACAAAGCCTTTTTGATGGACTGGCATTTGCTAATGCACCGTAAGCACCACAGAAGGCGCGCCTTGCTTGACATCGACTTTGGGTGTGGCTGTAGAGAGGAATGGATGCAGTGGATGCGCTAGTATGTTTTGGGTTGCCAGCTGCAGTCTTGCATACCGTACGCTAGACGGAAACCTTTCTAACGCTTTCCTGTGCAATATGGTGTCCATATTTCCCAGAAAAGGAGTACAAGCGGGAATATCTTGTAATTGCCGGCGAGTCTTATGACCGCGAACACGTGGTTGAGAATTGAGACCATGCGTTATCTCACCATGTTAATTTGTAACGTATCAAACATGGTCAGGCGCTATTGGCTTTGGCGGTTTTGCAGCTGCCTTTGCAGTGTACACGGGTCTATCCATCAACGCTTACCCACAATGCCAGAGAGTGTGTACTGGACTTCAGCGCGCAGGGGCACTGACGCCTGCGCTAGAACCCATAGACCATGTCTGGCGTCCCGCAGGTTCGTTGAATGGTTGTTCCACCTCTTTGTTGTCGTTACAGAATGACTGTGCTGCGAATCTGGCTGCATTTCCTGCAAGGATACACAATGCTGAAGCGTTCCAGCAACGCGCAAGTCTCGCAGGCGCCCCACGATATGGCTAGAGCCAACATGTAAATCATATACTAATTACCTATTTCGAGTGCAATCCTTTTGGTTATTTGCATGCTTAGCGCTTATGCAAACCCATAAAGGAATGCGTATATGCCCCGAAAGGCTAACTCTCGCCAGTCCTTGAGGCATACAAGCCAGGGAGGTATGCTAGCCAACAACAGTGCACGGATGGAGCCAACTGCGTTGGTTGCTGGCACGGCAAGATGAATGTTTCATACCGTAGCTTGCACTAGCGACTGTCCACAAGCTGGCTTTTACACGCGCACTAATCAACCAAAAGAATGTCCTTTTGAATCAGTAATGAACCGAGTGAGTAATAAAGCAGGCCAGCGAGTGTTCGTGCCTTAGCTGCGTGCATTGCCTGTTGCCAAGTTTGCATTGTTCTGTCCGTGAGCGTATTCTAGTCCGCTCATTCGACTTTATCACGATGCACCTTCGTGAGTGGATCTAACTGCGTGTAGGAGAAACTGGTTGAGAGGAAGAAAGCTAGCTTGAGGAAGGCTGACGTCGGGCGAGCATCCGTTTGTGTGCGTCGCCCTCTCCGCTTTATCCCAAGCAGGGAACAGGGAGGGTACAGCTCGCAGCTGCCATATTTGTAGGGCCACGTCCCCTCTGAGGAGTGACGCGTATGCGCGTATGCGTTTGCTGGAAGGCAGTTCACAAAAGCATCAACGGGATTGGTTGATACGGGGTTTGCGTTCGTTGATTAAGCCGGAAGCACTGACCAGACATCCACTTAGTGTGCGCATTGCAGGGCCAAATGTACACACATAGGGGCTATAGTATTTGCACTGCTGTTGGTATTCAAGCTGCAGGTGAGCGTTCATAGTGCGAATACAGATCATGACAGTTTGTGGACACAGTATTACATCTCCACCGTGCCGTATACTGTGGAGCGTATGGCATGCTTCTTGTAGGGATTCCCTCGGCATGCGTGCGCGCTGAGCAGTCGAGTGCTTTATGTTCGAACGCAGGCAGTAAGTAGAGCAATCGCTGGCCTCTCTAGTTCAGCATCGTCATTGCGCAGATAACCCACACAGTGGGCTGCCTGGCATATTGCCAGGACACACGCTGCATTGGCAGCTGCAGCATTCCATATATACCGCAATACATTTGTTCCTCATGCCGGTGACATATAAAGATTAATGCAGCTTTTGCGCAGCATGTCAAATCAGCGTATAGGCATATCTTGCATAACTGAGGTGCGCCTTAGTAGCTCGGTGCTCACAGCCGTCGAGGTTCATCTAAACCGTGGCTGAGCTCATGCACAACAGAGCGACTAAGTCAGTGTCAGTGCCATTCAGCTTTCAAGTTCTTGATACCGCTTTACCCACCTGCCAACCACTATCAGGGAGTGCGTCATCTCAAGCGTATGAATCTTCGTTAAATTCCCGGAACGAAATGCCACTCAGCATAGCGAGCGCAGTGGAGGGGTCGTCAGATGGCAGCATCGACAGCCTGCAGTAATTTGAGGTTCCTGCCAATCTGAAAGAAGACAAAGCACCTGGCCAAGTAACAAATTTGGGGGTCTATGGTAGCACGAAGCAGATATCCAAATAGGCACAGTTAGCCTGCCAACGTGCATTTGTGCCCTTTGCCGTCAATTTCATGTTACGTGTGCTTATTGCTCTCCGCACTCCACTCTTAATTAGCACGGAATATTTCAGTCATTTGCAGACTCAGAACCCCTTTCCTTTCCAAACAAAGCACGACGTCGAACAGAGCAGAGATGAGGGGTTTCCTGCGGTAGGCCTACAATCTCAACGAATCGCTAGATGATGGCCCACTGTGTTGTACGTTGCACCTGACACGAACAAACGCTTGACCACATAAGCAAGATGGCCTGTTAACTGCTCGTGAATTAGTGCTTTGCTTTGTTGTGTACTTCAGTTCTTGACAATCTACTGCTGCAAGCCCCCATAAACGGCGCTTGTAAGACGGTAAGTACTACAATTTCCGAGCCCGTACAATCATTGGGGAAATTTTATTAGTCACACAAGCTTCCAACTATTTGGACTGTCGCTTGAAGCGTCTGAACCTGTGTGTGTCTCAAGTGCACCTGCATGTCTGTGGAAATTTAGGCATTTAAGGTTGCTTCAGGCAAGCCAACACTGTACTACTCTATGGCCTTCCACTTTGCACTATAAGGTGTGAACCTGCAGACACTGCTTGCGCGTGGTCTGGGGGTCTTTGCAGCAAGGCCCTGGCTGATTGTCACGTGCTCGTATATTGGTAGAACCTGCCTGGGCGTGTGTTGGTGTCCCTGTAAGGCGTTATGTGCGCATGCATCTTGCAAAGCACCCTCGTTGATATTGGTGATGCGGCTCAGCATTGCATTTTCGCTTTAGGTTTGTTCCATTATTTAGAAGACAGGACTCTCCGTGAGGAAGCGCGGTGCGAGCAGCATTAAGGCAAGTAGCGTGAAGCTTTATTGTTGCATCTACGAGTCCTCGCCTCCTTCCTGTGCACTTAATGCTGCGGCTCTGCTTTATTGAGGATTGCGCTTAGGCCCTGCACACGGTGTGGCACTCGTAGTTGAGTGAATTGGCTAGTGTGTTGCAGTTTGAGTGCGCAGAAACACCAAAGGTGTTAGACCGTAGCTGCTGTGTTGCGCTTTCTACCACGAACTGGGCTTGCGTTTTGGGGGCGCGCTGCAGCTGAAACGTCAACGGTAATGCAAGGACTACCTAGAGTGCTCGTACTTCTCTAGTGACAAATCACCGGCCGTGGTGCTACCCTGTCTGATATGCATGCTGCTTGGCCTGCGGAAAGGCGGAGATCAACATCAGTCTCGCAAATTCCCTCATCCTTGTGAATCGAGGTATTTCAGTTTGGATCGAAATCTGCTCAAACCGTAGAGCGTGAATGCTTGGCGGAGACGGCTGAAGGGGTTGAACAAACGGCAGCTAGTGGGTGTCTGAGTCACGTGAACCCAAGAGAACTGTACCAACGACGTTTAAAAAGAGGCGGCTCTGTAGTTTGAAGATCTGCCTTGCCCTTTCAGAGGGCACAACCCAAATCCTCGGTTTCGTTCCATCTGTTGATTGGCGGCCACTCAGTGAGAATCCATCGTTGCCTCTCATGATTTATGCTGTGGTTTTGCGCTCGGCGTAAGTAGTGACCGAACCGAAAAGCCTGCACTTGCAGGAGGCGCGCGATGCTCTCCACATGAGATAGTGCCAGCGTTGGCTTGGCATGGACAGAATCATTTATTCAGCATATTTTGCTTGACCAGTTGATTATTGACTTCCTGCATCCCCAGGCCTGCGCACTGAATATCAGTGGTCTTACGAAGCTGTGCCATTAGGTGCATTGTATGGCTTGATTCGCTGTAGTTCACATCCGTGTAGAGGCCACGTGCACGTTCACGGGGTGCTGGCCGTGTTGTGTGTGCTGTTTGGTGCTACACCTTTCGTTTAGACTCAACCACGAACAGTACGGGAGCGGCACTCGCTTGGACTATTCTGCTCCGCGTTACGTGCCATCATGCACACAGAGACGCGTGATACACTTTAGAGGTCACCCAGGCTACGCCGAAGGCGTGCAACTGAGTCCAAGCAGGTTGGTGCCGGCTCACGTTGAGCAAAATACAGGACGTGGGTGTCAGCAGACGCTCCCTACCAACCTTGTTTGCTTTAGCAAGCCAGTATACTTTGCGGACAACCAAGTGATTTCTGTGTGAGCAGCTGTACGCCTTCTTAGACCATATAGGGCATAGCCCATGCTGTACAAAGCAGCG
This sequence comes from Eimeria praecox, assembly GCA_963920595.1. NCBI lineage: Eukaryota > Apicomplexa > Conoidasida > Eucoccidiorida > Eimeriidae > Eimeria > Eimeria praecox. The sequence continues at coordinate 3,913,662 of OY986953.1, forward strand.
ACTTTGTTTCTGGCATGTGCGCAAGAAGGCGCAAGTTTATTAATCGAGTGCTGGTAGTGCTTTTGCCCACAGGGGAAGCGAATTTAGTACTCTTTCGCCACTCTCCATGCAAATAAGTGTTATGCTTTTTGCCGTTTATGGTGTGAGCATTCTTGGATGGCCATGCTGCCCAGACGATAGCTTCCAGAGCACGTGATAGCGTTCATGACGTTATGCATTCTCACGCAGCCTGCAGGGGGAGGGCTGTGCAGGCATGCAGTTCATCTTTTATCGTATCTGATTGCACATGCACCTTGGCGTGGTTGGTCGTGTAGAAGAAAGCGGCGTTGTGCATTATTTCCATTCTAAGCAATCCTTTCTTGTGAAAAGTGGTTTAGATGAGCCTCCACGAATCCAGGGCAGTTTTCAATACAACGCAAACAGCATAAGAGAATTAATGCTTGCCCTTCAACGTATGGATCGTAGTCGTTTAATGAGTGGGCATCCAGTATATTCAGCTGGTACATGCCAGATGGCGAAGCGTAGTACCGCTCTATCTTGCGTGCCCAGAAGGTTTGCTGCAGTAGCAAGAAGCGATACTACTGTGTTTTGGCTGTTTCAAGTTTAATCAAGGGCTATAGCCAAGCAACGGACCGATGAAAATGGTATGCTGCTTGGTTGGCCATCAGTTGCATGCACGAGATAGGCAACGCTCTGCAAACTCATTGCTAGTCCATGCGTCAACAGGGAGTTTGGCGGAAATGCGCACAAGCTGTACGGTCAATGCTTTTCTGCTTGGAGGTAATGGAGTTGGCGATTCGCCTGCATCGGCAAACATTCCTTAACCCTTCTACGCACCTTATGGGGAGCTAGCCGTTTCTTTTTGTGGCCTTTGCGCAGCAAAAAGGGCCGAACGCTCTTCTTGATCGGCGAGGCCATCGACGCATGCTGGGTTTGCTGAGGAATGGCTCGTCGTTAACCTATCCAGACGGTACGTTAATGCTCAGCTACGTGTTCATTCAAAAGACTGAGTCTCTGATCCTATTCTCTAGCCCCCGCTGGTGCGGATAGCATCACAGGTGTATGGGCATGTCATGCATGCAGATTGCATGTGCTTAACGCAGTGGGGCAATGGCAGCTAGTAGAAAACGCTGAGAACAGCCAATCGGCTGCAATTTCCACGACAGCTGTGTGTGCTCCTCGTATCGATGCAGCGGTGGCTAGCGTATCGCGCTTGTGGATGCAAATGCGTTGCCATCTGCACGCTATTGGCTTTGGCAAAACCACGATTCTACCACATTTCGCAATCGGTCAACAACAGCACCGCGTTTATCAGAACTAAAGACCTGCACCTTTAGCATGCACTGTGGACGCTAACCCTATACTTCGTGAGCGAGCGGAAATGCGGCATCTTCTATGTGCTGTTTACCATTCTTTCACAGTTTGAAAACCGATATGGTATTTTGTGATGTGCACTAGACAGGGAGGATGAGGCAGGCCTCTCTATATGGTAGCTGATCTTCAGCCTTGGGCAGGGAGTAGTCTGGATGTCGCGCAAGTATATGATTAGTACCCACAGCTGCCGCATTCGGCGCAGCGCTAACAAAGCCTTTTTGATGGACTGGCATTTGCTAATGCACCGTAAGCACCACAGAAGGCGCGCCTTGCTTGACATCGACTTTGGGTGTGGCTGTAGAGAGGAATGGATGCAGTGGATGCGCTAGTATGTTTTGGGTTGCCAGCTGCAGTCTTGCATACCGTACGCTAGACGGAAACCTTTCTAACGCTTTCCTGTGCACTATGGTGTCCATATTTCCCAGAAAAGGAGTACAAGCGGGAATATCTCGTAATTGCCGGCGAGTCTTATGACCGCGAACACGTGGTTGAGAATTGAGACCATGCGTTATCTCACCATGTTAATTTGTAACGTATCAAACACGGTCAGGCGCTATTGGCTTTGGCGGTTTTGCAGCTGCCTTTGCAGTGTACACGGGTCTATCCATCAACGCTTACCCACAATGCCAGAGAGTGTGTACTGGACTTCAGCGCGCAGGGGCACTGACGCCTGCGCTAGAACCCATAGACCATGTCTGGCGTCCCGCAGGTTCGTTGAATGGTTGTTCCACCTCTTTGTTGTCGTTACAGAATGACTGTGCTGCGAATCTGGCTGCATTTCCTGCAAGGATACACAATGCTGAAGCGTTCCAGCAACGCGCAAGTCTCGCAGGCGCCCCACGATATGGCTAGAGCCAACATGTAAATCATATACTAATTACCTATTTCGAGTGCAATCCTTTTGGTTATTTGCATGCTTAGCGCTTATGCAAACCCATAAAGGAATGCGTATATGCCCCGAAAGGCTAACTCTCGCCAGTCCTTGAGGCATACAAGCCAGGGAGGTATGCTAGCCAACAACAGTGCACGGATGGAGCCAACTGCGTTGGTTGCTGGCACGGCAAGATGAATGTTTCATACCGTAGCTTGCACTAGCGACTGTCCACAAGCTGGCTTTTACACGCGCACTAATCAACCAAAAGAATGTCCTTTTGAATCAGTAATGAACCGAGTGAGTAATAAAGCAGGCCAGCGAGTGTTCGTGCCTTAGCTGCGTGCATTGCCTGTTGCCAAGTTTGCATTGTTCTGTCCGTGAGCGTATTCTAGTCCGCTCATTCGACTTTATCACGATGCACCTTCGTGAGTGGATCTAACTGCGTGTAGGAGAAACTGGTTGAGAGGAAGAAAGCTAGCTTGAGGAAGGCTGACGTCGGGCGAGCATCCGTTTGTGTGCGTCGCCCTCTCCGCTTTATCCCAGGCAGGGAGCAGGGAGGGTACAGCTCGCAGCTGCCATATTTGTAGGGCCACGTCCCCTCTGAGGAGTGACGCGTATGCGCGTATGCGTTTGCTGGAAGGCAGTTCACAAAAGCATCAACGGGATTGGTTGATACGGGGTTTGCGTTCGTTGATTAAGCCGGAAGCACTGACCAGACATCCACTTAGTGTGCGCATTGCAGGGCCAAATGTACACACATAGGGGCTATAGTATTTGCACTGCTGTTGGTATTCAAGCTGCAGGTGAGCGTTCATAGTGCGGATACAGATCATGACAGTTTGTGGACACAGTATTACATCTCCACCGTGCCGTATACTGTGGAGCGTATGGCATGCTTCTTGTAGGGATTCCCTCGGCATGCGTGCGCGCCGAGCAGTCGAGTGCTTTATGTTCGAACGCAGGCAGTAAGTAGAGCAATCGCTGGCCTCTCTAGTTCAGCATCGTCATTGCGCAGATAACCCACACAGTGGGCTGCCTGGCATATTGCCAGGACACACGCTGCATTGGCAGCTGCAGCATTCCATATATACCGCAATACATTTGTTCCTCATACCGGTGACATATAAAGATTAATGCAGCTTTTGCGCAGCATGTCAAATCAGCGTATAGGCATATCTTGCATCAGGGAGTGCGTCATCTCAGGCGTATGACTCTTCGTTAAATTCCCGGAACGAAATGCCACTCTGCATAGCGAGCGCAGTGGAGGGGTCGTCAGATGGCAGCATCGACAGCCTGCAGTAATTTGAGGTTCCTGCCAATCTGAAAGAAGACAAAGCACCTGGCCAAGTAACAAATTTGGGGGTCTATGGTAGCACGAAGCAGATATCCAAATAGGCACAGTTAGCCTGCCAACGTGCATTTGTGCCCTTTGCCGTCAATTTCATGTTACGTGTGCTTATTGCTCTCCGCACTCCACTCTTAATTAGCACGGAATATTTCAGTCATTTGCAGACCCAGAACCGCTTTGCTTTCCAAACAAAGAACGACGTCGAACAGAGCAGAGATGAGGGGTTTCCTGCGGTAGGCCTACAATCTCAACGAATCGCTAGATGATGGCCCACTGTGTTGTACGTTGCACCTGACACGAACAAACGCTTGACCACATAAGCAAGATGGCCTGTTAACTGCTCGTGAATTAGCGCTTTGCTTTGTTGTGTACTTCAGTTCTTGACAATCTACTGCTGCAAGCCCCCATAAACGGCGCTTGTAAGACGGTAAGTACTACAATTTCCGAGCCCGTACAATCATTGAGGAGATTTTAGCAGTCATACAAGCTTCCAACTATTTGGACTGTCGCTTGAAGCGTCTGAACCTGTGTGTGTCTCAAGTGCACCTGCATGTCTGTGGAAATTTAGGCATTTAAGGTTGCTTCAGGCAAGCCAGCACTGTACTACTCTATGGCCTTCCACTTTGCACTATAAGGTGTGAACCTGCAGACACTGCTTGCGCGTGGTCTGGGGGTCTTTGCAGCAAGGCCCTGGCTGATTGTCACGTGCTCGTATATTGGTAGAACCTGCCTGGGCGTGTGTTGGTGTCCCTGTAAGGCGTTATGTGCGCATGCATCTTGCAAAGCACCCTCGTTGATATTGGTGATGCGGCTCAGCATTGCATTTTCGTTTTAGGTTTGTTCCATTATTTAGAAGACAGGACTCTCCGTGAGGAAGCGCGGTGCGAGCAGCATTAAGGCAAGTAGCGTGAAGCTTTATTGTTGCATCTACGAGTCCTCGCCTCCTTCCTGTGCACTTAATGCTGCGGCTCTGCTTTATTGAGGATTGCGCTTAGGCCCTGCACACGGTGTGGCACTCGTAGTTGAGTGAATTGGCTAGTGTGTTGCAGTTTGAGTGCGCAGAAACACCAAAGGTGTTAGACCGTAGCTGCTGTGTTGCGCTTTCTACCACGAACTGGGCTTGCGTTTTGGGGGCGCGCTGCAGCTGAAACGTCAACGGTAATGCAAGGACTACCTAGAGTGCTCGTACTTCTCTAGTGACAAATCACCGGCCGTGGTGCTACCCTGTCTGATATGCATGCTGCTTGGCCTGCGGAAAGGCGGAGATCAACATCAGTCTCGCAAATTCCCTCATCCTTGTGAATCGAGGTATTTCAGTTTGGATCGAAATCTGCTCAAACCGTAGAGCGTGAATGCTTGGCGGAGACGGCTGAAGGGGTTGAACAAACGGCAGCTAGTGGGTGTCTGAGTCACGTGAACCCAAGAGAACTGTACCAACGACGTTTAAAAAGAGGCGGCTCTGTAGTTTGAAGATCTGCCTTGCCCTTTCAGAGGGCACAAACCAAATCCTTGGTTTCGTTCCATCTGTTGATTGGCGGCCGCTCAGTGAGAATCCATCGTTGCCTCTCATGATTTATGCTGTGGTTTTGCGCTCGGCGTAAGTAGTGACCGAACCGAAAAGCCTGCACTTACAGGAGGTGCGCGATTCTCTCCACATGAGATAGTGCCAGCGTTGGCTTGGCATGGACAGAATCACTTATTCAACATATTTCGATTGGCCAGTTGATTATTGACTTCCTGCATCTCCAGGCCTGCGCACTGAATATCGGTGGTCTTACGAAGCTGTGCCATTAGGTGCATTGTATGGCTTGATTCGCTGTAGTTCACATCCGTGTAGAGGCCACGTGCACGTTCACGGGGTGCTGGCCGTGTTGTGTGTGCTGTTTGGTGCTACACCTTTCGTTTAGACTCAACCACGAACAGTACGAGAGCGGCACTCGCTTGGACTATTCTGCTCCGCGTTACGTGCCATCATGCACACAGAGACGCGTGATACACTTTAGAGGTCACCCAGGCTACGCCGAAGGCGTGCAACTGAGTCCAAGCAGGTTGGTGCCGGCTCACGTTGAGCAAAATACAGGACGTGGGTGTCAGCAGACGCTCCCTACCAACCTTGTTTGCTTTAGCAAGCCAGTATACTTTGCGGACAACCAAGTGATTTCTGTGTGAGCAGCTGTACGCCTTCTTAGACCATATAGGGCATAGCCCATGCTGTACAAAGCAGCGACTTTGTTTCTGGCATGTGCGCAAGAAGGCGCAAGTTTATTAATCGAGTGCTGGTAGTGCTTTTGCCCACAGGGGAAGCGAATTTAGTACTCTTTCGCCACTCTCCATGCAAATAAGTGTTATGCTTTTTGCCGTTTATGGTGCGAGCATTCTTGGATGGCCATGCTGCCCAGACGATAGCTTCCAGTGCACGTGACAACGTTCATGACGTTATGCATTCTCACGCAGCCTGCAGGGGGAGGGCTGTGCAGGCATGCAGTTCATCTTTTATCGTATCTGATTGCACATGCACCTTGGCGTGGTTGGTCGTGTAGAAGAATGCGGCGTTGTGCATTATTTCCATTCTAAGCAATCCTTTCTTGTGAAAAGTGGTTTAGATGAGCCTCCACGAATCCAGGGCAGTTTTCAATACAACGCAAACAGCATAAGAGAATTAATGCTTGCCCTTCAACGTATGGATCGTAGTCGTTTAATGAGTGGGCATCCAGTATATTCAGCTGGTACATGCCAGATGGCGAAGCGTAGTACCGCTCTATCTTGCGTGCCCAGAAGGTTTGCTGCAGTAGCAAGAAGCGATACTACTGTGTTTTGGCTGTTTCAAGTTTAATCAAGGGCTATAGCCAAGCAACGGACCGATGAAAATGGTATGCTGCTTGGTTGGCCATCAGTTTTCAGCTTTGCTGCAGTAGCAAGAAGCGATACTACTGTGGTTTGGCTGTTTCAAGTTTAATCAAGGGCTATAGCCAAGCAACGGACTGATGAAAATGGTATGCTGCTTGGTTGGCCATCAGTTGCATGCACGAGATAGGCAACGCTCTGCAAACTCATTGCTAGTCCATGCGTCAACAGGGAGTTTGGCGGAAATGCGCACAAGCTGTACGGTCAATGCTTTTCTGCTTGGAGGTAATGGAGTTGGCGATTCGCCTGCATCGGCAAACATTCCTTAACCCTTCTACGCACCTTATGGCGAGCTAGCCGTTTCTTTTTGTGGCCTTTGCGCAGCAAAAAGGGCCGAACGCTCTTCTTGATCGGCGAGGCCATCGACGCATGCTGGGTTTGCTGACTAGTGAGGCATGCTCAGTCTGTCCAGAAGGTATGTTAATGCTCAGCTGCGTGTTCATTCAAAAGACTGAGTCTCTGATCCCATTCTCTAGCCCCCGCTGGTGCGGATAGCATCACAGGTGTATGGGCATGTCATGCATGCAGATTGCATGTGCTTAACGCAGTGGGGCAATAGCAGCTAGTAGAAAACGCTGAGAACAGCCAATCGGCTGCAATTTCCACGGCAACCGTGTGTGCTCCTCGTATCGATGCAGCGGTGGCTAGCGTATCACGCTTGTGGATGCAAACGCGTTGCCATCTGCACGCTATTGGCTTTGGCAAAGTCACGATTCTACCACATTTCGCAATCGGTCAACAACAGCACCGCGTTTATCAGAACTAAAGACCTGCACCTTTAGCATGCACTGTGGATGCTAACCCTATACTTCGTGAACAAGCGGAAATGTGGCATCTTCTATATGCCGTTTACCATTCTTTCACAGTTTGAAAACAGATACGGTATTTTTCGGGGTCCGCCAGGCGGTGAGAATGATGCATTTTTTTCTGTGTTGCAGGGGAACCCACTGTCCCTCTCAGCCAGGTGTTGCTGCTCGCCCCGCAAAGTATGCACCGAAGCCACCTGCTATTTTTCTGATGTGGAGCAAATCCGCTGCAACGGTGCCTCCCTTGCAGCGGGTTCTTGCACACTAGGAAAATGGCAGGATATCCAACAGGTAGAGGTAGGGCAAACTGTTGTAGTCCACAGAGCAGAAGAAAATCTGCCTGCCTCTTACCTTGCGGTTACGACAGGCTGTACAAGAGGAATAATGAGTGGCAGCGTGTAGAATGTTTACTTACACGTACGTGACGACATGCCGGCGCGGTATATGAGACCACGACTCTGCAGCGGATTATGTTAGGCTCTGGTATTGCTCGCGTAAGGAGAATATATCTTCTGTCACAGTCGGCTGGGTGGCTGCAGATGGTGTTACTACAGCCGCTGCACAACCCTTTTGCCTTCTCCTCAACACCAAGACGTGACGGCGCTTCACATCTCGCCTCTTGATGTATTTGAATTAGAAAGTGTGTTGAGGGCAAGGGAGCAGCGAGATAGCACCCGTCCTGCTCCGTGCAAAAGCACCTCAACGTTTCCAGTGCTTGTGAGCATCTCGGGTGTGCTGCATGCATTAGGAGTGTTCGGCAGTGCCTGTGCAAGTGTCTTTGAATGAACGTACTTTCTCACGTTTCCCATGCACGGGGCGTGAGTGCATATGTTCGGTCGGCGTGCTCGGGCATGACACGCATTTTTTCTTCAGGCATTGAAAACTCCCAGAGGAACGTAGCCCAGCCTACTTTTGCACGCCTCGACCAAAGGTGCGCAGCCATCCACTGACTGAGTTGCCTTTTATTAGCGATGAACACATATGTTTTCATTTCATGTAGCCCTGTCCAAAACAACAATAGAAAGTGCGTCAACCAGTCATATGCGTCTAGTGCACAAACGCTCTGGTTCATGCTAAAACACTCATCAGGAACTAGCAGGCCTCCAGGCTGCATCGTCCGTTTTCCGCGTCCCAGCATGCCTACAATCGCTTTGCCGCTCCCCCGCATGAGCAGTTATACCCGTTTCACATTGCATCTCGTCACGCTTGTACTCGTATTATAAAGTGTTTTGAAGGCGCACGCGGACTGCCATTGCACGCGTCTTGAACTTGCTTGCCTTAGGTGTGTCGCACGAGCTTCCGAATGAACCCATGTTTTGCCGTTTGGCTTTCCACAGCTAAGGGGTTCATCCGTTCAATCGGCATCCTTCGGTATCTCATGTATCTGTTTCTCAAGAAGTGATACACGTCAAGAGGCCTTACGCCAAAGTACACTGGCGCAGCTCGATCAAAGGGGTATAGGATTCTCCAAACTGCTTAATGCACCATTTTGAGCTTTTCACGAATGTTAGTCGCTGCTTGGTGAGGTGCTTCGCTGAAACACAGCGGCAACTGCAGACGACGGAGTTTTGCCTCTTCGACTCCTGCCTTGTTTCCTTGCTCCGGCACAGTAAGCAACAGGCCCCATGGTATCAACCCGCATATTCCGGTCCTCATAAACACTAGAAAGTGGGTCAAGCAATAATAGGCGTGGCAAGCAAAACGCCCTGGTTCACGCTACAAACGGCGACTCAAGAATCCGCGTATCCGCAAGCGCATAAAGCACTTCTGTCTTTATCGCCACGCACCGTCCTGCGCAGACGGAGGCACCGTTGCAGCGGTATCTTGCACACTAGAAAAATGGCAGGATATCCAACAGGTAGAGGTAGGGCAGACCGTTGTAGTCCACAGAGCAGAAGAAAATCTGCCTGCCTCTTACCTTGCGGTTACGACAGGCTGTACAAGAGGAATATTGAGTGGCATGTTCACTTACACGTACGTGCCGGCATGCCGGCGCGGTATATGAGACCACGACTCTGCAGCGGATTATGTTAGGCTCTGGTATTGCTCGCGTGAGCAGAATATATCTTCTGTCACAGTCGGCTGGGTGGCTGCAGATGGTGTTACTACAGCCGCTGCACAACCCTTTTGCCTTCTCTTCAGCACCAAGAAGTGATGGCGCTTCACATCTCGCCTCTTGATGTATTTGAATTAGAAAGTGTGTTGATGGCAAGAATGTAGTGAGATGACACCCGTCCTGTTCCGTGCAAAAGCACCTCAACGTTTCCAGTGCTTGTGAGCATCTCGGGTGTGCTGCATGCATTAGGAGTGTTCGGCAATGCCTGTGCAAGTGTCTTTGAATGAACGTACTTTCTCACATTCACGTTTTAAACGTTTCCCAGGAAGTTAGTGCATATGTTCGGTCGGCGTGCTCGGGCATGACACGCATTTTTTCTTCAGGCATTGAAAACTCCCAGAGGAACGTAACCCAGCCTACTTTTGCACGCCTCGACCAAAGGTGCGCAGCCATCCACTGACTGAGTTGCCTTTTATTAGCGATGAACACATATGTTTTCATTTCATGTAGCCCTGTCCAAAACAACAACAGAAAGTGCGTCAACCAGTCATATGTGTCTAGTGCGCAAACGCTCTGGTTCATGCTAAAACACTCATCAGGAACTAGCAGGCCTCCAGGCTGCATCGTCCGTTTTCCGCGTCCCAGCATGCCTACAATCGCTTTGCTGCTCCCCCGCATGAGCAGTTATACCCGTTTCACATTGCATCTCGTCACGCTTGTACTCGTATTATAAAGTGTTTTGAAGGCGCACGCGGACTGCCATTGCACGCGTCTTGAACTTGCTTGCCTTAGGTGTGTCGCACGAGCTTCCGAATGAACCCATGTTTTGCCGTTTGGCTTTCCACAGCTAAGGGGTTCATCCGTTCAATCGGCATCCTTCGGTATCTCATGTATCTGTTTCTCAAGAAGTGATACACGTCAAGAGGCCTTACGCCAAAGTACACTGGCGCAGCTCGATCAAAGGGGTATAGGATTCTCCAAACTGCTTAATGCACCATTTTGAGCTTTTCACGAATGTTAGTCGCTGCTTGGTGAGGTGCTTCGCTGAAACACAGCGGCAACTGCAGACGACGGAGTTTTGCCTCTTCGACTCCTGCCTTGTTTCCTTGCTCCGGCACAGTAAGCAACAGGCCCCATGGTATCAACCCGCATATTCCGGTCCTCATAAACACTAGAAAGTGGGTCAAGCAATAATAGGCGTGGCAAGCAAAACGCCCTGGTTCACGCTACAAACGGCGACTCAAGAATCCGCGTATCCGCAAGCGCATAAAGCACTTCTGTCTTTATCGCCACGCACCGTCCTGCGCAGACGGAGGCACCGTTGCAGCGGTATCTTGCACACTAGAAAAATGGCAGGATATCCAACAGGTAGAGGTAGGGCAGACCGTTGTAGTCCACAGAGCAGAAGAAAATCTGCCTGCCTCTTACCTTGCGGTTACGACAGGCTGTACAAGAGGAATATTGAGTGGCATGTTCACTTACACGTACGTGCCGGCATGCCGGCGCGGTATATGAGACCACGACTCTGCAGCGGATTATGTTAGGCTCTGGTATTGCTCGCGTGAGCAGAATATATCTTCTGTCACAGTCGGCTGGGTGGCTGCAGATGGTGTTACTACAGCCGCTGCACAACCCTTTTGCCTTCTCTTCAGCACCAAGAAGTGATGGCGCTTCACATCTCGCCTCTTGATGTATTTGAATTAGAAAGTGTGTTGATGGCAAGAATGTAGTGAGATGACACCCGTCCTGTTCCGTGCAAAAGCACCTCAACGTTTCCAGTGCTTGTGAGCATCTCGGGTGTGCTGCATGCATTAGGAGTGTTCGGCAATGCCTGTGCAAGTGTCTTTGAATGAACGTACTTTCTCACGTTCACGTTTTAAACGTTTTCCAGGAAGTTAGTGCATATGTTCGGTCGGCGTGCTCGGGCATGACACGCATTTTTTCTTCAGGCATTGAAAACTCCCAGAGGAACGTAGCCCAGCCTACTTTTGCACGCCTCGACCAAAGGTGCGCAGCCATCCACTGACTGAGTTGCCTTTTATTAGCGATGAACACATATGTTTTCATTTCATGTAGCCCTGTCCAAAACAACAATAGAAAGTGCGTCAACCAGTCATATGTGTCTAGTGCACAAACGCTCTGGTTCATGCTAAAACACTCATCAGGAACTAGCAGGCCTCCAGGCTGCATCGTCCGTTTTCCGCGTCCCAGCATGCCTACAATCGCTTTGCCGCTCCCCCGCATGAGCAGTTATACCCGTTTCACATTGCATCTCGTCACGCTTGTACTCGTATTATAAAGTGTTTTGAAGGCGCACGCGGACTGCCATTGCACGCGTCTTGAACTTGCTTGCCTTAGGTGTGTCGCACGAGCTTCCGAATGAACCCATGTTTTGCCGTTTGGCTTTCCACAGCTAAGGGGTTCATCCGTTCAATCGGCATCCTTCGGTATCTCATGTATCTGTTTCTCAAGAAGTGATACACGTCAAGAGGCCTTACGCCAAAGTACACTGGCGCAGCTCGATCAAAGGGGTATAGGATTCTCCAAACTACTTAATGCACCATTTTGAGCTTTTCACGAATGTTAGTCGCTGCTTGGTGAGGTGCTTCGCTGAAACACAGCGGCAACTGCAGACGACGGAGTTTTGCCTCTTCGACTCCTGCCTTGTTTCCTTGCTCCGGCACAGTAAGCAACAGGCCCCATGGTATTAACCCGCATATTCCGGTCCTCATAAACATTAGAAAGTGGGTCAAGCAGTAATAGGCGTGGCAAGCAAAACGCCCTGGTTCACGCTACAAACGGCGACTCAAGAATCCGCGTATCCGCAAGCGCATAAAGCACTTCTGTCTTTATCGCCACGCACCGTCCTGCGCAGACGGAGGCACCGTTGCAGCGGTATCTTGCACACTAGAAAAATGGCAGGATATCCAACAGGTAGAGGTAGGGCAGACCGTTGTAGTCCACAGAGCAGAAGAAAAGCTGCCTGCACTGTGCATTGGTGTTCGCACAGGTTGAACATTGGTTTTCTTCAGATGCGATGTCTAGGGCGGTTTTAGTACATGGTAGGGCGGCCATGAGACGATACGGGCACATCGTTGCGAATGTGGCGTTTGCACGTCATCCAGGAATTCGTGAGAAGGTTCAACAGTTTATTTGAGGCGCTGGTGGGGGGGCCCACGTATTGAGATTAATTTGGCCCACAGGGCACTTGAAAGGCTGTAAGGCAAGGTACCTCAGACGGTACGGCACTTGCAGTAAGGGTTGCTAAGGGACTATGGTGAATGAAGAGGTGAGAGTACCCGACAAAGGCAGTTTTCACTAGCTGCTTGTCGGTTGCTTCGCCACTATAATAGCCTTGGCCGAGACATGCCACGCTTTCAACGGTTTGCGCTCGCACGCACTAATGACGTCCTAGAAACATCCACTAAAGAAGCTAGTCCCTGTGCTGTCTGCATTTTGCAGCACTTTTTTGCGTAGCTGGCGTAAAGCGAATAAGTGGTGCGGAGAGTTGATTTGCAGCAGTGGCACGTGAACCTTTATGCACCTTCTGCGTAAGCGAACATACGCCTGCGCCTCTCACAACAGGCAGTGCACATTGCTCAATGAACAACAGCTTCTGTGTTTGAACATGCCCCGGGCTCTAACGAGATGATGTTCCTCTGGGCATTGACCTGTATCTTGCTTTGCTGTGAAATTCTCCCTCAGGAATCTGTGCGTAGGCAGGGTTTTGCACGAGTAGGATATACCGCTGTGGGCGCTTAGTAGTTCTGCACATGGAATTGCCGCCAAATACCTACCTTAGGATGCTCAATAACGTGGCTGCAGGAAGACCAGATTCGCTCCTGTTTAGCCAGCCGTTTGTCCTTCTTTTGCTAGTTGTATGTAGAAGCGCCTAAGCTGGCTTGGCTCCCTATTATGGGCATGAAGAAACCAACTTGTGGAAATACTCGACCGCTGCGAAAGCTTTTGCGCATTCGTATTGACTGCGGTTGACTTTATCGTATTGCTTGTGGCTTAAATTTATTCTAAGGGCGACAGTGCAAACGGTGAACAGGGAATCGCAGCATCTGTGGAGCACTCATGGTTTGACGTGCATAGTACTCCAATCTTGCAAGATAACGTCCCTTCTTCTTGGTGCTCCAGAATTGTGGTACGTGACATTCTATATGGCCACAGCTAAGCGAAAGCATTGGTGCTTAATGTGCATAAGATCCGGAAGCACCGCAACCATGCGCAGTGCAGGAACACTCTGCATGCCAGCATGATGCAGCGTCTTTTTCTCGGCGCAGAAATAGAAGCCGGAGGACATTATGACGGCTCTGATGCTTCGGATCCGGACTGTATAACTGACTTTGTTAGCACTGCTTCAGGCGCACCAACGGGATGTACCCACCCTCGCGTCATGCCAGTAGTTAGGGGGTTGATTCCCCAGTTCGGCGCTTCCAAAAACAACTTTTGTGGAGAACGCTTCAATAAGTTTTTGTACAGGTGCATCAACTGGTAGATTAAATCGATAGCACTTCCCAGGTGGCGGATTTATCATAGAGCTTCAGACGTTTTACTCGTCTTTTATTAACATAAAAACATTCGTCCCAATATTCGATGACACATGATGCTTGAACCGATCATTCCACAGGAAGTGCGTGCATAGTCTGACGCTCGCAATATGGAAGTGCTCTGTTCAGGCGTAGCACCTTGAGTGTTCCATGCGCCAGGAAAGCGTCATGGAGCATCTGAATACACGAAAGGATAATAAGCTCTTTTGTACGTTGTGTGGACCAGGACGTGCGTCCGACGCTTTACTGCATGGATGGCGACGATCTACGTGGATGCGATGGCGGCTTACAAATTTTCAAGGGTCTCTCTCCTTGGCATTTCTTTCACTCGTCAGGCACGTGCTATGATATTCAGGATGCTGTCAGTATGAGTGGGCGGCTTCAAAAATTGTCTTTGCTAGACTTGGTAGTCTTTCTTTCCGAGACAATAAGGCATAAAGCTCTTTGCAGTTCTTGCGAGCAAGGGTGCGTTGCAGGCCTGAACACGACTAATTAGCTCGTCGCTTGTCGCTTGATAATCTTTCTCTAACATTAGAGAAGCTTCCAGTACAGTTCTTACGACAAAAAACATTTTGGGCGCCAATAGATGATTTGCTCTTTTATCTGTGGCTGTTCAGGGCAAGCGCGGATATCTCCCTTTTTGCTCTTGCATCTGCTTGCAACATACTCGTTAAGCTGGACGTGAATCGTAGTCGACGCTCTTCAGAAGAAATGAGGACGTTTTCAAGAGTGCATTATGTTTATGTTTCCTATTGCCTTTTGCATAGCTTATACGGGAGTGGCTCTGATATATCTATACGAGGTATGGCAGACTGTAGGCGAATACTGAACGAGCCTTGACCAGCTACATTCAGTGATAAACCACCAAGCCGCAAGAGTAACGACACCACCCCACCTGGCCTCTACAATGGTATAGCGAGTTAGCATTCCCTTGAGCATACTCGCCGACCGGACTAGCTTTTGCTGGAGGTGCTGTGATGGGATTCATACCCTCCGTTGCATACCTCCTAATATGCGCGGAGCAAAGCGCCTAAACTCACTTCAGATGGTCCGGCTACTGCGGCTGAAGGTGGAGCTAAGCAGTGCAAGGGAGCGCCGTCTGGACGACATCTATGGCCTGCAGCTAGTATGTTGCTGCCTCGCATCAGCCGTGGCAAGCCCTACGTAGCAGAAATATCCAAAGAATGAAACACAGCACTTGTGTGCTGGAGATTGTGGTATTTCAGTCGACAGTAGTTGTTGTAGAATATATTTCTTATGCTTTTTTGGGCTTTATTTCAAGCTTTATCCGTTAGGATGCCACCAGTGCCCAAACTCCAAATTTGACGGCACTACGTTTTATGGCGGTGAGGGCTTTATGCATGCTGCTGGGTGCCTTGGGGACAGAGAAGATGTATCATGCCGTTTGCTGGATGTTCGGCGTTTTCATGGCTGCCCGCTGTTGTCTACCCTCGCTCCTGCACTATTCGAAGATGTAGCGAGGTTTCCTTGATGCTAGCCCCATATAGGGGTGTGGGCTTGCGTTCGTTTCAGACACAGCGAAGGGTTGCTTGTACTGGAGTGGCTGTTCGGCTGCTGACTCCAGCGGTCGCATTGCAGACTGCGTTGCATCCTTCTTTGATTTCCTTGCTTCCGTTGCATCCTTAACATACTGCGGACATAAGGCTGCGAGGCACCTTTTGACCTTGAGCCTTATCGCAATCGGAAACACGGAGCAGGGTGGGCCTAGAGCAACACAAGAGAGAAGGAAGGATCACCTACTCTTCCTTCTACAATGTATAGCGAGTTAGCATTCCCTTGAGCATACTCGCCGACCGGACTAGCTTTTGCTGGGGGTGCTGTGATGGGATTCATAGCCTCCGTTGCATACCTCCTAATATGCGCGGAGCAAAGCGCCTGAACTCACTTCAGATGGTCCGGCTACTGCGGCTGAAGGTGGAGCTAAGCAGTGCAAGGGAGCGCCGTCTGGACGACATCTATGGCCTGCAGCTAGTATGTTGCTGCCTCGCATCAGCCGTGGCAAGCCCTACGTAGCAGAAATATCCAAAGAATGAAACACAGCACTTGTGTGCTGGAGATTGTGGTATTTCAGTCGACAGTAGTTGTTGTAGAATATATTTCTTATGCTTTTTTGGGCTTTATTTCAAGCTTTATCCGTTAGGATGCCACCAGTGCCCAAACTCCAAATTTGACGGCACTACGTTTTTTGGCGGTGAGGGCTTTATGCATGCTGCTGGGTGCCTTGGGGACAGAGAAGATGTATCATGCCGTTTGCTGGATGTTCGGCGTTTTCATGGCTGCCCGCTGTTGTCTACCCTCGCTCCTCCACTATTCGAAGATGTAGCGAGGTTTCCTTGATGCTAGCCCCATATAGGGGTGTGGGCTTGCGTTCGTTTCAGACACAGCGAAGGGTTGCTTGTACTGGAGTGGCTGTTCGGCTGCTGACTCCAGCGGTCGCATTGCAGACTGCGTTGCATCCTTCTTTGATTTCCTTGCTTCCCCTGCATCCTTAACATACTGTGGGTATAAGGCTCCGAGGCACATTTTGACCTTGAGCCTTATCGCAATCGGAAACACGGAGCAGGGTGGGCCTAGAGCAACACAAGAGAGAAGGAAGGATCACCTACTCTTCCTTCTACAATGTATAGCGAGTTAGCATTCCCTTGAGCATACTCGCCGACCGGACTAACTTTTGCTGGGGGTGCTGTGATGGGATTCATAGCCTCCGTTGCGTACCTCCTAATATGCGCGGAGCAAAGCGCCTAAACTCACTTCAGATGGTCCGGCTACTGCGGCTGAAGGTGGGGCTAAGCAGTGCAAGGGAGCGCCGTCTGGACGACATCTATGGCCTGCAGCTAGTATGTTGCTGCCTCGCATCAGCCGTGGCAAGCCCTACGTAGCAGAAATATCCAAAGAATGAAACACGACACTTGTGTGCTGCAGATTGTGGTATTTCAGTCGACAGTAGTTGTTGTAGAATATATTTCTTATGCTTTTTTGGGCTTTATTTCAAGCTTTATCCGTTAGGATGCCACCAGTGCCCAAACTCCAAATTTGACGGCACTACGTTTTTTGGCGGTGAGGGCTTTATGCATGCTGCTGGGTGCCTTGGGGACAGAGAAGATGTATCATGCCCTTTGCTGGGTGTTCGGCGTTTGCATCGCCCGCCAGCGAGGTCTATTCCCTCTCCTACGCTATGCGAAGATTTAGCAGGATTGACATCGTTTTTACTTCCAATTTTTGTAGAACAGCGAAAGCCTGGTTGCAGTGAAGTCGTATATTACTGCAGGCACTAAATGCGGTATATTTATTTCCCTGAAAGCCCCGTTGAAACAGCAAAGTTACGCCCTAAAGAAAAGGGCAGGCGTATTGCTACACAACAGGCGAGTCGTCGCATTTCAAGCTACGTGCCGGTTGCATTTCAGGGAACGACAAGGTGTATTGTTGGTTGGCGGCAAAAAGCACCACTTACGGAGCTGTAGCGTAGCCGGAGACACCCAGTGTTAGCCTCTCTGGCCAGCAACAATGGCGTTCGCGCTGCACATCGCGTGGCTGGCGTATGCCACATCAAACGACTTGGCTTCGCCCTCTTACGCGTAAAAAGTATCTTGCATTGACTCCTGCAGTACAAAATGTACAAAATTAGTAGAACACTTCTGTGCTATGTAGAGCCCGCTGCTATTTCCTGATTCCATCGAACCCTTCCAAAGCCTATGCCCATAGAAAAAGACATACTATGCCTCCAATAAATGAGCACCATCGCGTTTGCTTGGGCAACTTGTGCCTGAAGATGATGGCATGTGGTTTGCTCCTTCCTGATGGAGAGGCTGCATTGGGGATTTAGGGCGCGGTAATTGAATTGTCCGGCCTGCTCACTTCGTAGATAGTGTGTACAGGGTGCAAAGTGGCCCGACGTAGTTACATTCCGTTGAATGCAAACAACGCTACCGCTGAACCCCTACATGTTGTCTTGCCTAGAGCTTCATCGCTGGCTATTCCTCGCGTCTTATAGATCAGCGGAGCGATATATTTTTAGTTTGCACAAAGTTGAAATTGGCCGTCGGCATCCGTGAAAAACACCACAGCACCGGTGTTCGCGTAGCTGCGGCTAACAGAGCCCAGCTGCAGGTGGAACAGTTGGTGGGGCCACTTCACTTAAACTAGGTCCTACGTTGGGAAGTAATCAACACAAAACCGCGGGTGCATAGTACGTAGTAGTGTGATTGTCTATCTGCGCTGCCGAGCATGCTAAATGTGCTCATCCTTTAGCAGCAGGCCAGTGC
Source organism: Eimeria praecox (assembly GCA_963920595.1). Taxonomy (NCBI): domain Eukaryota; phylum Apicomplexa; class Conoidasida; order Eucoccidiorida; family Eimeriidae; genus Eimeria; species Eimeria praecox. Next base: position 3,931,863 of record OY986953.1, read on the forward strand.
TGACCTCGTGTTCGACCTCTGCGCGTAGCAGCGTCGTATTATATAAAGAGGCCTCCTCATCCCCTTTATTCCGAGTGTGTTGAATTTGGAAGGCATAAGTTTCAGAAATATTGCACGAACATATCATTCCCTTCAGGACGCAGGCGCAGGTTCCTTTTTCGTCCCCATAGAGAACATGGAGGTGCGCACCGCTGCTGTATTTTCCTGTCATGCGTAGTCTTCAATAACCGGCGCATAGTGATTCATTGCCGCGCACCGAGAACACCCACTGCTTTGGAATGACCGCATCTTCATCATGATGCGTGCAGTTCAAAATCCTGGTTTCTCTTGCAAATGGATAGTCATGCTGAGATATTCTTCAGTTTGCTGCATTCTGCAGGATGTACGTTTTAACTTGACTGATGCGCATTGTGGTCACGGGCTTGAGGAGCCGAAGAGACGCTTCGTCCTTACGTAGGCAGATAATCCGACGGTGCCAAGTTGCTGCAAGGCTTGTCAAAGCATAACATTCCAAAGGACGTGCGCTCGACACTTAGTGGCACACTTTCGACACTGGAACTTCCGGAATGGCAAGAAACATGTTACGTGCCTTGAAACCTCATTTGACACTGTGGCGCCCCGACGCCTCAGTTATAATCAGGTTTCTGTAATCCACAGGACGTGCGTGTTGAGGACAGTAAAGTGCCCTTGATAATTGCAGCTTCAGGATTGCTCCCGTGAACGTTAGGCAACTACGGAGTTGTTAGGCCTTCGCAGGACCCGCAAATGCAGAGGAAATCACCAGATCACATCGACCACGAGGCATTGCGCCATTCGATTCGCGGCGCAAAAACTAAAAGGGGCGGGGGCAAAGCGAGCGCTTTTTGTCCCCACTGCACTGCTGAGGGTGGCAGTACCTCTGGGTAGGAATGAAAGATTGCTCTCTAAAATGAGCACGGTGTCCCAAGCGCACAATTCATTATGGCGGTAACTCATGTGCTGCCTCAGAGAAGGTGGTTGCAAGACTCCTAAGACGGCACGCTTGTTAACGCAGCAGGCAGTAAGTGTACCATGCCAATGAAGAATGACATGCGAGTGCACATTTCGTACTGGCATATCTTATGGGATCAGTTTAGCTATTCAGTTTAGCCGCAGTGTGCCGTATAAGCTTTAGGGCGCTACTCACAGTGACACAAAGATGCGTAGAGGTACGCCAGCACACCACAGGTGCGACTGCCCTGAGAACAGAGTGAGGGTGGTGGTTAAAAATGTCGAGCCACAGGCAACTGGTGACTGGTGAATGACACTGCCCTAGAGGCGCCACACAGGCCTCACAGCGCCAGTGCCTCAGCCTTCACATAGTCTCGCAGAAAGGAACAAAGCCTGCCACACACACAAACATGTGAGCGTTCTAGGTACGTTCTGCTCACTTGCAAGAGCTGGTTGTCACTCTACGCCTGGATGCGGGATCCAGCAAGAAGCACGTTGGAAGGAAAGGCAAGGGTGCTAGCGAGAAATGAGTTTCCCTTTGGATGTAGCGCAACCAGTCACTACGCTCAGTGTAAGCAGTGGCGTGTGCTGCACGCCGCCGTGCACCTCTTGATACTCCTTAGTTCCATTTCGCACATTGCCGCGAACAAACGAAATCGATGTATGCTGCTTATAATCCAGGACTCCCCGGTGCATTGTTGCTCCCATTGGGGGTTCAAACGTTTCCAGTGGACAGAGGAGGTGCGTTGACGAGGTATTCGGTTCAGCGGTTGAACGGTATGGTGGCCGGCATGAGACTGTAGTGTCATTCCCGAGCTGGCGTTTGGACGTGCATTAGTTGACAAAAAAGCCCAGATTGTGCAATCTCAAAGCTTCTGACCAGATACGGCCATGCACTAAAGCATTCATCAGCATCCTTGCGTTACTCTGGATTTGCGCGTTATCGCCATTACGGCGTGTATTTCGTACAACTGTGCATGCTGCTATACGTTACAGGGACAAAGGCACCAGCAGTCACAATACACCAGCACGTGGACCAAAGGGCATTGGAGACCACTCCCCAAGTGTGGCGAGTGCGCCCATACGGGCCCCTCACTGGGAACCATGAGTTGCCATGGCTGCCCAGCACAGTGCTACACATTCATTGTTTGGAACAATGTGTGGGCTGTGCAAGGCCTAACCAACGTTGTCACTGGTTGGCCATGTAGCAAAGTGTAAAAGGCGCGTGGGCGTTTCTTGCGCCTGCGCAAAGCTTGAGGGAGGATATTTGTGCTTGCTCTCCGACAGGCAGTAGGTTTTGGACTCATTGTGCCTAGAAGCAACCAAACGTGTACCGCAGCTGGCCGCCTCTGATATGGCAAGGGCCTGAGTGTCCCGGTGGGATACTAGATCAGCGTGACGAAGGATGCGCGCTGGTAACACCTTACCTAACGCAGAACGCGTGAGTGCGTGTCACCGGGGCAGCCTCCAATAGTTTCTACTTGCGCCGCCTGCCAAAGGAGGAGTCTCCGAGTCATCCTCGCGTGCCTATGAGCAGATCGTTAGGCGCAGGCTGTGTCAGGGGATGTGGTTCCCCTTGGAAATTGCGCATCCAGTCATTACGCTCAGTGTAAGCAGTGACGTGTGCTGCACGCCTCCGTGCACCTTTTGATACTCTTTAGTTCTATTTCGCGCAGTGCCGCGAACAAGCACGACCAATATATGGTGTATACAATGGATGGTCCAAAGCATTTCCGTGGCGATTAGGGACGCAAACATTTTCAGTGGGAAGAGGAGGTGCGTTGACGGGGTACTCGGTTCAGCGGTTCGACGGTATGGGTATGGTGGCTGGCATGAGTTTGCAGTTTCATTGCCGAGCTGGCGTTGGGGTATGCATTAGTTGACAAAATGGTCCAGCTTGCGCAGTCTCAAAGGTTCTCAGGTGATACTGATATGCCCTGAAACATTCACCAGCATCCTTGCGTTACTCTGGATTTGCGCGCTATCGCAGTTACGCCGCGTAGTTCGTGCCACTGTGCATGCTACTATACGTTACAGGGACACCATTGATCAATGCACACCAGTACATGCATGAACGGGCATTGTAGACCACGCCCAGGGTGTGGTGGTTGCCCTCATTCGGGGCCGTGGCTGGGAACCATGAGTTGCCATGGCTGTTCAGGACAGTGCTATGCGTTCACTGTTTGAAACAATGTCTGGGCTGTGCAAGGCCTACCCAGCGGTGTTACTGGTTGACCATGTGGCAGAGTGTGAAAGGCACGCGGACGTTTCTTGTACCTGCGCAAAGCTTGAGGGAGTACATGCGGAGTATTGCAACAGCAAGTAGGTTTTGAATTCGCTGTGCCTAGAGGTTACAAGGCATGTACCGCAGCTAGCCGCCTCTCAAATGACAACCGAGTGTGTGTCCCGGTGGGGTACTAGATCAGCATGACAATGGATGCACGCTGATTACACCTTACCTAACCCAGAACGCGTGAGTGCGTGTCATCGGACCAGCCTCCAATAGTTTCTACTTTGCACCGTCTGCCAAAGGAGGAGTCTCCGAGTCATCCTCGCGTGCCTATGAGCACACCTTTAGGCACTGGGCGTGTCAGGGAATGAGGTTGCCCTGGGACATTGCGCAGCTAGTCACTACGCTCAGTGTAAGCAGTGACGTGTGCTGCACGCCTCCGTGCACCTCTTGATACCCTTTGGTTCTATTTCGCGCAGTGCCGCAAACAAGCACGACTGATGTATGGTGTTTGCAATGGATGGTCCAGCGCATTCTCGCGGCGCTTAGGGATGCAGATATTTTCAGGTGGCAACGCAGGTGCATTAACGAAGAGAGGATTGTGGGTTTTCCACAGTATATGGAGGCTGATATGAGCTTGCCGTTTCATTGCCGAGCTGGCGTTGGGGCGTGCATTAGTTGAGAAATACTGCAGCTTGTGCAGTCTCAAAGATTCTCAGGTGATACGCATATGCAGTAAAGCATTTATCATCATCCTTGCGTTACTCTGGATTTGCGCGTTACCGCAGATACGCCAGGTACTTCGTACAACTGTGCATGCTACTGCACGTTACAGGAATCAAGGCACCAGTAGTCACAGTGCACCAGAACGTGGATGCAGGGGCATTGGGCACTGCGCCCAAAGTGTTGCGACTGCGCGCATTGTAGCCCGTGACTGGAAACCAGGAGTTGCCATGGCTGCCCAGCACAGTGCTACACATTCACTGTTTGGAACAATGTGTGGGCTGTGCAAGACCTAACCAATAAATGACTGGCTGACGGTGTGGCAGAATATGAAAGGCCCGTGGACGTTTCTTGCGCCTGCGCAAAACCTTGAGGGACAACATTTGTATTTGTTCTGCAACAGCGAGTAGGTTTTGGACTCATTGTGCCTAGAAGCAATACATCAGCTATCTCAGATGGCCGCCTCTGATATGGCAAGGGCCTGAGTGTCCCGGTGGGATATTAGATCAGCGTGACGAAGGATGCGCGCTGGTAACACCTTACCTAACGCAGAACGCGTGATCGCTTCGCACTGGTGCAGGCTCCAAGAGTTTCTACTTTCCGCCGGCGCCCAAAGGGAGTCCATCCTGGCCATTCTCGCGTGGCTATGAGCACATCGTTAGGCGCAGGCTGTGTCAGGGAATGAGGTTTCCCTCGGACATTGCGCATCCAGTCACTACGCTCAGTGTAAGCAGTGACGTGTGCTGCGCGCCGCCGTTCACCTCTTGATACTCTTTAGTTCTATTTCGCACAGTGCCGCGAGCAAGCACGGTTGATGCACGCGGCTTACAGTGAATGGTCCAGCTCATTCTCTGGGTGATTAGGGATGGAAACAAGTTCAGTTGGCAAAGAAGGTGCATTGCTCAAGAACGCAGTGTAGATATTCCACAGTATGGAGGCTGGCATGCGTTTGCAGTGTCATTGCGGAGCTGGCGTTGGGGCGTGCATTAGTTGACAAAGTAGTCCAGCGTGTGCAGTCTCAAAGGTTCTAAGGTGATACGCATATGCATTAAAGCATTTACCAGCATCCTTGCGTTACTCCATATTTGCTCGCTATCGCAGTTAAGCCGCGTATTTCGTGCACCTGTGCATGATACTGTACGTTACAAGGATCAAGGCACTAGTTCTGCCCCATTGCTGGGACCGATGAGTGCCCATGGCTGCCTAGCACAGTGCTACACATTTACTGTTTGGAACAATGTGTGGGCTGTGCAAGGCTTAACCAACGTTGTCACTGGTTGACCATGTGACGGAGTGTGGAAGGCACGAGGGCGTTTCTTGTGGATGGCGCAAAGCTTGACGGAGAACATTTGTATTTGTTCTGCAACAGCGAGTAGGTTTTAGACTCATTGTTCCTATAAGCTACCAAACATGTACCGCAGCTAGCCGCCTCTCAAATGACAACCGAGTGAGTGTCCCGGAAGGATACAAAATCAGCGTGACGAAGGATGCACGCTGATTACACCTTACCTAACCCAGAACGAGTGAGCACGTCTTAGCGGAGCAGCCTCCAACGGTTTCGATGTTGCGCCGTCTGCCAAAGGAGGAGTCTCCGAGCCGTCATCGCGTGCCTATGAGCAGATCTTCAGGCACAGGGTGTGTCAGGGAATGAGGTTGCCCCTTGGGCATTGCGCATCCAGTCACTACGCTGAGTGTAAGCAGTGGCGTGTGCTGCACGCCGCCGTGAACCTCTTGATACCCTTTGGTTCTATTTCGCGCAGTGCCGCGAACAAGCACGACTGATGTATGGTGTTTACAGTGGATGCTCCAGCGCATTCTCGCGGCGATTTGGGACGCAAACATTTTCAGTGGGCAGAGGAGGTGCGTTCATGAGGAACTGGGTTCAGCGATTGAACGATATGGTGGCTGGCGTGGGGCTGCAGTGTCATTGCCGAGCTGGCGTTGGGGTATGCATTAGCTGACAAAATAGTCCAGCTCATGCAATCTGTAAGGCTCTCAGTTGGTACCCATGTGTAGTAAAGCATTTGTCAGCATCCTTGCGCTACTCTGGATATGCGCGCTATCGCAATTAAGCCGTATATTTCATACAGCTGTGCATGCTACTATACGTTACAGAGATCATGGCAGCAGCGCTCGCCTGTCGCTGGGAAAGATGAGTGGCCATGGCTGCTTAGGACAGTGCTACACATTCACTGTTTGGAACCATATTTTCCTCTGCAAGAACTAACCAATGTTCTCGCTAGCTGACAATGTAGCAGAGTCTGAAAGGCACGCGGACGTTTCTTGTCCCTGCGCAAAGCTTGAGGGAGTACATTTGTATGTTTGAGCCAGCCAGAAGTAGGTTTGGCATTGATTGCGGCTAGACGATACAAAAGTGTGTACCGCAGCTAGCCGCCTCACATAGCCACGCAGTGACTGTGCCGGTTGGCTGCTAGATCAAATTGACGATGGATGCGCGCTAATAACACCTTACCTAACCCAGAACGAGTGATCGCGTCTTAGCGGAGCAGCCTCCAACGGTTTCTACTTTGCACCGTCTGCCAAAGGAGGAGTCTTCGAGCCGTCCTCACGTGCCTACTATGAGCACATCTTTAGGCACAGGGTGCGTGAGGGAATGATTTTCCCCCTGGGGCGTTGCGCAGCCAGTCACTACGCTCAGTATAAGCAGTGGCGTGTGCTGCGCGCCGCCGTGCACCTCTTGATACTCTTTAGTTCTATTTCGCACAGTGACGCGAACAAGCACGACTGGTGTATGGTGTTTACAATGGATGGTCCAGCGGATTCGCGCGGCCCATAGGGATGCAAACATTTTCAGGTGGCAGAGGAGGTGCGTTAACGAGAAACTCAGTTCAGCGATTCCACATTATGGAGGCTGACATGAGTTTGCAGTTTCATTGCCGAGCTGGCGTTGGGGCGTGCATTAGTTGACAAAATAGTCCAGCTGATGCAGCCTCAAAGATTCTCAGGTGATACGCATATGCAGTAAAGCATTTATCAACATCCTTGCGTTACTCTGGATTTGCGCGTTACCGCAGTTATGCCGCGTATTTCGTACAACTGTGCCTGCTACTGCACGTTATAGGGATCACAGCACCATGGGTCAACGTACACCAGAACGTGGATGCAGGGGCATTGGAAACCACGCCCAAGGTGTGGCGGCTGCCCCCATTCTGGCCCCTCACTGAGAACCATGAGTGGCCATGGCTGTTCAGGACAGTGCTACGCATTTACTGTTTGGAACAATGTGTGGGCTGTGCAAGACCTAGCCAACGTTGTCACTGGTTGACCATGTGGCACAGTGTGAAAAACACGTGGGCGTTTCTTGGGGCTAGCTCAAAGCTTGGGGGGATACATTTGTGTTTGCTCCGGGGCAGCAAGTAGGTTTTGGGCTCATTGCGGCTAGGTGATACAAAATATGTACCGCAGGTAGTTGCCCCTTAGATGACAATGAACTGAGCGTCCGGGGAGACTACTAGATAAGCGTTACGAAGGATGCGCGCCGCTCGCATCTGCCAAACGCAAAGCGAGTGAGCGGTTCATATCTCAGAAACCTCCACTGGTTTCGACGCTGCGCCGTCTGCCAAAGGAGGAGTCTTCGAGCGTCCTCACGTGCCTACTATGAGCACATCTTTAGGCACAGGGTGCGTGAGGGAATGATTTTCCCCCTGGGGCGTTGCGCAGCCAGTCACTACGCTCAGTATAAGCAGTGGCGTGTGCTGCGCGCCGCCGTGCACCTCTTGATACTCTTTAGTTCTATTTCGCACAGTGACGCGAACAAGCACGACTGGTGTATGGTGTTTACAATGGATGGTCCAGCGGATTCGCGCGGCCCATAGGGATGCAAACATTTTCAGGTGGCAGAGGAGGTGCGTTAACGAGAAACTCAGTTCAGCGATTCCACATTATGGAGGCTGACATGAGTTTGCAGTTTCATTGCCGAGCTGGCGTTGGGGCGTGCATTAGTTGACAAAATAGTCCAGCTGATGCAGCCTCAAAGATTCTCAGGTGATACGCATATGCAGTAAAGCATTTATCAACATCCTTGCGTTACTCTGGATTTGCGCGTTACCGCAGTTATGCCGCGTATTTCGTACAACTGTGCCTGCTACTGCACGTTATAGGGATCACAGCACCATGGGTCAACGTACACCAGAACGTGGATGCAGGGGCATTGGAAACCACGCCCAAGGTGTGGCGGCTGCCCCCATTCTGGCCCCTCACTGAGAACCATGAGTGGCCATGGCTGTTCAGGACAGTGCTACGCATTTACTGTTTGGAACAATGTGTGGGCTGTGCAAGACCTAGCCAACGTTGTCACTGGTTGACCATGTGGCACAGTGTGAAAAACACGTGGGCGTTTCTTGGGGCTAGCTCAAAGCTTGGGGGGATACATTTGTGTTTGCTCCGGGGCAGCAAGTAGGTTTTGGGCTCATTGCGGCTAGGTGATACAAAATATGTACCGCAGGTAGTTGCCCCTTAGATGACAATGAACTGAGCGTCCGGGGAGACTACTAGATAAGCGTTACGAAGGATGCGCGCCGCTCGCATCTGCCAAACGCAAAGCGAGTGAGCGGTTCATATCTCAGAAACCTCCACTGGTTTCGACGCTGCGCCGTCTGCCAAAGGAGGAGTCTTCGAGCGTCCTCACGTGCCTACTATGAGCACATCTTTAGGCACAGGGTGCGTGAGGGAATGATTTTCGCCCTGGGGCGTTGCGCATCCAGTCACTACGCTCAGTGTAAGCAGTGACGTGTGCTGCACGCCGCCGTGCACCTCTTGATACTCTTTAGTTCTATTTCGCACAGTGACGCGAACAAGCAAGATCGATGTATGGTGTTTACAATGGATGGCCCAGGGCATTCTCGCGGCGATTAGGAATGCAAACATTTTCAGTTGGCAAAGCAGGTGCGTTGACGAGAAACTCAGTTAAGGGGTTCGAGGGTATGGGTATGGTGGCTGGCATGAGTTTGCAGGTTCATTGCCGAGCTGGCGTTGGGGTATGCATTAGTTGACAAAATAGTCCAGCTTGCGCAGTCTCAAAGGTTCTCAGGTGATACTGATATGCCCTGAAACATTCACCAGCATCCTTGCGTTACTCTGGATTTGCGCGCCATCGCAGTTACGTCACGTAGTTCGTGCCACTGTGCATGCTACTATACGTTACAGGGATCATAGCACCATGGATCAATGCACGCCAGTACATGCATGAACGGGCATTGTAGACCACGCCCAGGGTGTGGCGGTTGCCCTCATTCTGGGCCGTGGCTGGGAACCATGAGTTGCCATGGCTGTTCAGGACAGTGCTATGCGTTCACTGTTTGAAACAATGTCTGGGCTGTGCAAGGCCTACCCAGCGGCGTTACTGGTTGACCATGTGGCAGAGTGTGAAAGGCACGCGGACGTTTCTTGTGCCTGCGCAAAGCTTGAAGGACAGCATTTGTCTTGTTTCAGCAAGAGCAAGTGGGTTTGGGATTTCGGATTCATCCGGGCTATGTGGTACAAAATATGTTTCGCAGCCAGCCGCCTCTGATACAGAAAGGGCCTGAGTGTCCCGGTGGGGTACTAGATCAGCGTGACAATGGATGCACGCTGATTACACCTTACCTAACGCAGAACGCGTGAGTGCGTGTCACCGGGCCAGCCTCTAATAGTTTCTACTTTGCACCATCTGCCAAAGGAGGAGTCTCCGAGCCATCCTCGCGTGCCTATGAGCAGATCGTTAGGCGCAGGCTGTGTCAGGGGATGTGGTTCCCCTTGGAAATTGCGCATCCAGTCATTACGCTCAGTGTAAGCAGTGACGTGTGCTGCACGCCTCCGTGCACCTTTTGATACTCTTTAGTTCTATTTCGCGCAGTGCCGCGAACAAGCACGACCAATATATGGTGTATACAATGGATGGTCCAGCGCATTCTCGCGGCGATTAGGAATGCAGATGTGTTTAGTTGGAACCTTAGGCGGATTAGCGAAGAGCAGAGTTTAGGTGTCTTGCATTATGGAGGCTGATATGAGTTTGCCGTTTCATTGCCGAGCTGGCGTTGGGGCGTGGACTAGTTGAGAAATACTGCAGCTTGTGCAGTCTCAAAGATTCTCAGGTGATACGCATATTGCGTAACACATTCACCAGCATCCTTGTTTTACTCTGGATTTGCGCTCTATCGCAGTTACGCCGCGTATTTTGTGCAACCGTGCATGCTACTGCCCGTTACAGGAATCAAGGCACCAGTAGTCACAGTACACCAGAACGTGGATGCAAGGGCATTGTGCAGGACGCCCAAAGTATGACGGGCTGCCCTCATTCTGGCCTGTTCCTGTGAATTATGCGTTACCATGGCTGATCAGGACATTGTTACACATTCACTGTCTGGAACAATGTCTGGGCTGTGCAAGGCCTAACCAATGTGTCACTGGTTTACGATGTGGCAGCATTTGAATAGCGCGCGGACGTTTCTTGTGCCTGCACAAAGCTTGAGGGCGTACATTTGTGTTTGTCTTGCAACAGGCAGTAGGTTTTGGACTCATTGTGCATAGGCGTTACAAAAGATGTACCGCAGGTGGCCGGATCTTATATGGCAAGGGCCCGAGTGTCCCGGTAGGATACTAGATCAGCGTGACGATTGATGCACGCTGATTACACCTTACCTAACGCAGAACGAGTGAACGCATCTTAGCGGAGCAGCCTCCAACGGTTTCGGCGTTGCGCTGGCTGCCAAAGGAGGAGTCTCCAAGTCATCCCCGCGTGCCTCTGAGCAGATCTTCGGGCACAGGGTGTGTCAGGGAATGAGGTTCCCCTTGGGACATTGCGCATCCAGTCACTACGCTCAGTATAAGCATTGACGTGTGCTGCGCGCCGCCGTGCACTTCTTGGTACTCTTTAGTTCCCTTTCTCACAATGCCGCGAACAAGCATGACTGGTGTATGGTGTTTACAGTGGATGGTCCAGCGCATTCTCGCGGCGATTAGGCATGAAAACATTTTCGGTTGGCAACGTAGGTGCATTAACAAAAAGGGAGTTTTAGAGATTCCACAGTGTGGAGGGTGGCATTAGTTTGGAGTTTTATTGCCGAGCTGGCGTTGGGGCGTGCATTAGTTGACAAAGTAGTCCAGTACGTGCAATCTCAAAGCTTCTTAGCAGATACACCTATGCACTAAAGCATTCACCACCATCCTTGCGTTACCCTCGATTTGCGCGTTACCGCAGTTACGCTGCGTACTTCATACAGCTGTGCATGCTCCTGTACGTTACAGGGGCTAACAGCGGCATACAGCGTAAGTCAAACGATTGATGCAAGGGCGTTGTGCAGGGCGCCCAACGTATGACGGCTGCCCTCATTCTGGCCCGTCCCTGTGTATTTTGGGTTGCCATTGCTCCTCAGGACATTGCTACACATTCACTGTTTGGAACATTGCGTGGGCTGTGCAAGCGCTGACCAATGTTGCCACTGGCTTACGATGTGGCAGCATTTGAAAAGCATGCAGACGTTTCTTGTGCCTGCGCAAAGCTTGACGGAGAACACTTGTGTTTGTGCTGCAACAGCGAGTACGTTTGGGGCTCATTGTGCCTAGACGCAACATAGCATGTATCGCAGCAAGCAGCCTCTGATATGGCAAGGGCCTGAGTGTCCCGGTGGGGTACTAGATCAGCGTGACGATGGTATGCACGCTGATTACACCTTACCTAACGTAGAACGAGTGATCGCGTCTTAGCGGAGCAGCCTCTAACGCTTTCTACTTTGCACCGTTTGCCAAAGGAGGAGTCTCCGAGTCATCCTCGCGTGCCTGTGAGAAGATCTTCAGTCACAGGGTGTGTCAGGGAATGAGGTTCCCCTTGGGCATTGCGCATCCAGCCACTACGCTCAGTATAAGCATTGACGTGTGCTGCGCGCCACCGTGCACTTCTTGATACTCTTTAGTTCCATTTCGTACAGTGCCACGAACAAGCACAACAGGGGTATGGTGTTTTCAATGGATGGTCCAAAGCATCCTCGTGGCGATTAGGAATGCAATTCTTTTCAGTTGGCAAAGGAGGTGCGTTGACGAGAAACACAGTTCAGCGATTCCACAGTATGGAGGCTGGCATGAGTTTGCAATGACATTGCCGAGCTGGCGTTGGGGCGTGCATTAGTTGACAAAATAGTCCAGCTTGTGCAATCTCAAAGGTTCTCAGGCGATACGCATATGCAGTAAAGCATTTATCAGCATCCTTGCGTTACTCTGGATTTGCGCGTTACCGCAGTTATGCCGTGTACTTCGTACAACTGTGCCTGCTGCTGCATGTTACAGGAGTTAAGGCACCAGTAGTAACAGTACACTAGAACGTGGATGCAGGGGCATTGTGCACTGCGCCCAAAGTGTTGCGACTGCGCGCATTGTGACCCGTGACTGGAAACCAGGAGTTGCCATGGCTGCCCAGCACAGTGCTACACATTCACTGTTTGGAACAATCTGTGGGCTGTGCAAGACCTAACCAATGTTGTCACTGGCTGACGGTGTGGCACAGTGTGGAAAGCGCGTGGACGTTTCTTGCGCCCGCGCAAAGCTTGAGGGAGGATATTTGTGCTTGCTCTGCAAGGGCGAGTAATGTTTCGAGCCACTGTGGCTAGACGCAGCACAGCATGTATCGCAGCTAGCCGCCTCTGATATGGCAAGGGCCTGAGTGTCCCGGTGGGATACTAGATCAGCTTGACGAAGGATGCGCGCTGGTAACACCTTACCTAACGCAGAACGCGTGAGTGCGTGTCACCGGGGCAGCCTCCAATAGTTTCTACTTGCGCTGCCTGCCAAAGGAGGAGTCTCTGAGTCATCCTCGCGTGCCTGTGAGCAGATCGTTAGGCGCAGGCTGTGTCAAGGGATGTGGTTCCCCTTGGGAATTGCGCATCCAGTCACTACGCTCAGTGTAAGCAGTGACGTGTGCTGCACGCCGCCGTGCACCTTTTGATACTCTTTAGTTCTATTTCGCACAGTGCCGCGAACAAGCACGACTGGTGTATGGTGTTTACAATAGATGGTCCAAAGCATTTCCGTGGCGATTAGGGACGCAAACATTTTCAGTGGGAAGAGGAGGTGCGTTGACGGGGTACTCGGTTCAGCGGTTCGACGGTATGGGTATGGTGGCTGGCATGAGTTTGCAGTTTCATTGCCGAGCTGGCGTTGGGGTATGCATTAGTTGACAAAATGGTCCAGCTTGCGCAGTCTCAAAGGTTCTCAGGTGATACTGATATGCCCTGAAACATTCACCAGCATCCTTGCGTTACTCTGGATTTGCGCGCTATCGTAGTTACGCCGCGTAGTTCGTGCCACTGTGCATGCTACTATACGTTACAGGGATCATAGCACCATGGATCAATGCACGCCAGTACATGCATGAACGGGCATTGTAGACCACGCCCAGGGTGTGGCGGTTGCCCTCATTCTGGGCCGTGGCTGGGAACCATGAGTTGCCATGGCTGTTCAGGACAGTGCTATGCGTTCACTGTTTGAAACAATGTCTGGGCTGTGCAAGGCCTACCCAGTGGTGTTACTGGTTGACCATGTGGCAGAGTGTGAAAGGCGCGTGGACGTTTCTTGTGCCTGCGCAAAGCTTGAAGGAGTAAATTTGTGTTTTTGCTGCAACAGCAAGTAGGGTTTGGGCTCATTGTGCCTGGAAGCCACAAAATATGCATCGCAGCTTGGCTCCCCAGATGGCAACAAGGCGAGTGGCCTGGTAAACTATTATTCCAGCGTCACAATGCATGCACGCTGATAACATCTGATTAAACGCAGAACGAGTGCGCGCGTCTCCACCGGTTTCGACGTTGCGCCGGATGCCAGAGGAGGAGCTTTCGAGCCGTCCTCCCCTGCCTATAAGCACATCTTCAGGCACAGGCTGCGTCAGGGAATGTGCTTGCCCTGGGACATAGCGCAGCCAGTCCCTACGCTCAGTGTAAGCAGTGACGTGTGCTGCACACCGCCGTGCACCTCTTGATACTCTGTAATTCCATTTCGCAGTGCCTCCAACAAGCACGACCGATATATGGTGTTTACAATGGCTGGTCCAGCGCATTCGCGCGGCGATTCGGGATGCCAATATTTTCAGTTGGCAACACAGGTGCACTGACAACGAGCGGAATTTACGTATTCCACAGTACGGACGCTGACATGAGTTTGCAGTGGCATTGCTGACCTGGTGTTGGGGCGTGAATTCGTTGACAAATAGTCCAGCTTGTGCAATCTCAAAGCTTCTCAGCAGATACGCCTATGCACTGAAGCATTCACCAGCATCCTTGCGTCACTCTGGATTTGGGCGCTATAGCAACTAAGCCGCGTATTTTGTACAACTGTGCATGCTACTGCAAGTTACATACACAGATCAAGGCGGGGTACGCCCAAAGTGTGAGGAAAGTCCACATTGTGGCCCACGCGTACATAGGGCAATTAATGGCGGTTGCACGGATACTTGGCTTCTTCGCCCTAGCCACGCGTATACAGCATTCCTTGGCTTTCCTCAAGATCTGCAAAACGATTCAGTTTAAGATTTTGGTCACAGTGTTTATGTGGAAATGGCGTCAACGCAGATAGTACGCAAAAGATACACACTAGGAAGCACAGAGTGCACGTTCGAAGAGATGCGGTCTAGGGACACGCTTTGCTTACAGCGTAATAGGTCGGCGGCATCGTGAATGGTAGTTTCATCGCACTGCTGCTAACACTTCTATATAAAGCAGTGCTAGTAGCAAACGCCCATCAGGTGGCGCTTGTGCGGCAAGGCTTCAAGCACAAAAGCCTGAATCAGTGCGGTTACAGCTGTGGACTGAAGGCACAAGGACAACGTATTGGCACTTTCATGAAGCGACGCCATGAGACTGCCTTTTCTGTTCATACCCATGACGCCTATATATGTCGCGTTGATCCCAGATGCCGGGCATGGAGTCACTGCACAGCCTTTACTCTGGACAGAGCCCACAACCGCATCATCATTCCACCCGAATGTGGGCCTATAGCTTGTTGCTGCTTGTTTACCCTGTTTGCAAACATGGCGTACGAACTTCTGCAGCAGCCTTTACTGGAGGCAAGAATTGGATGAGCCTAATCAACCGCAAGCAAAGCTGTAAAGGGGAAGTTTCAGGAGGTAGGTGGATGGCCCAAATGCGCCGGTTTAAAGCAAAGATAACCCGAGGCAGCGCAACGCAGCAAGCATGCCGCTTGTGTTAAGGCTTCGCGTCTGTCAATTTTTGCATATCCAGACATAGTTACAGATGCGGATTTGGCCTTTGGCTCCCCATCAAGTAGGACGAGCATAGGGCGTAAATGGGTTTTTAGAGCGGCGCGTTGTGGCTTCCTCCGGCCACTAGGCGATGGCAAGCTCTTTGCGGCCCATTGGGCGGCCATTGTGAATGAGGCATTGTTCACCAAAAATCCCGCGGTCGTTTTTAAATCTCGCTTCGATGCCTTTGCACACTATGCATTTAGTCGTATTGCTCTTAACAGTGTATTTTGGGGCTTTGCTGATGCTGTGCGTATCTGAGGAGTGGGCAGTATAGCTCAGCTTGATCACTCATTCATGCGCACCAAGCATTGTTTACTGGATTCATAGAACCCTTTGAGATGCATGAGTTACAAAGGCTAGGCCTGCCAACTGTTTCATTTAGGAACTCTTGCGCCTCCATTGCAGTTCTTCATGCTGCCGGAGCGAGGAGAGAAAGTGAAAGGGCGGCTGGAAGGCCCTATATTCTCTTCTCCCAACGCGCAGACGCGACTGAAGGACAACACATTTGTTGAAGAACACCACATATGTTGTCCTTCCGTAGCGTTTGACGCTTCAGCTGCTTTGAGGTGGCGTGGGTAATAAATATCATTTTTGCATGGCGTCTAGCATGCCGTGACGCACGTGGCTCATGGCCTCTTCGTGGCGATGCCATTTGGAACACTGCATAGACCAAGCTGCATTTGTTTCGAGGTAGGGCCCACATCTGCGCACTGTGTCTGCGCCATCTGTCTCGTAGATTAAGCTCGTATGCGTTTTCTTTAATCCGCTGGGTGGCCCTCGATAATTAGAAAAAGTGGTTCTCTTAAGTTACGGAACGACAGCTAGTGGGTGTGGATTTACATCGTATCAGGAAGACCTCAGGGCGCCGCGGCTCCTGCGCAACTCCGCCACTTCTTGCCAGCGATATTGGCGAGCGTTCGCTTCCACTTGGTTGAGTTGAGCAAGAGGGCAAACCTTTCTGCTGCCAATACAGGTGCTGCCCTGCCGTGGTACAGGTGCGTGCCAGCGGCACATATTACATGGTGCTATTGCAGTCGCAATACTGAAGGGCTAATCGCACCTTCGCGCCTAAAAAATTAAATTCTCCCCCGGGTTTCAACTGAATTTGCAAGGATAAGCCGTCAGCCATCGGGGCGAAAGCGTATCCTACCACAATTGGTGATGGTGCAGTCCTATTTTGCTGTGGGAATATGTCTTGACGCAAATGCAGTTGGCCTTGGCCTAAAGGCCCCACTCGCCCCTACGAGAAGTGGGTTTTTCAGTTCCACATGCTTTCCTGCACTTCGGATTTAATCCGCCTGGCGTCACCTAGGCAGCTGTACATAGGATTGCCCAGGCGTTAGCGCATCAAGTTTCGGTCACACATACGGGCCAGGCGCGGCACGCTGAAATATCTTGCACCCTTCAACGATTGGTAAACGCCGGATAAAGTACCAAGCGTTGGATAGAACAGGCACCAGTGCACCTGAACCATAACAGCAATTTTTTGCTAACCCTACACACCAGCAATCGATGCCTTTTGGCTGCCGTCAAATGCAGTGACTATTGCTACTACACTGAAACTAGTTATTGTCTTATATCACGGTGGTACGGTTAACCTCCCTTTTGCTGAGCAAAGCATAATGATTCCAACTGGCGCAAATGCTGTTCAACGTGCCCTCGAAGCTCTACACGCCCTTAGGAGATGTGTGTTTTTCAGTTCAATGTACTTTCTTGCAGTCCCAAGGCACCTCGCGTGGCTTCACCTACATGCCCATGCAGAGGACTGCTTAGATGCTAAGCTGGGCAGATGGCCGAATGTAGGTTTGGAAGGCGCACGAACCATTGCACCTGAACAATAACCAAATGTGCATTTTTTCTATGGAGATGAACAGAGAGAGATTCCCCGGCAAAAAGCGGGAGAAAGCTTGTTATGCCGAATTGTTGTCTCTAGGCCCTGCAAGGCGTGCCATTTAAAGTCGTCCCTGGTACAGCACCGAGCGACCACGAAAACTTTGGAAGCTGGCACCCACGCTGGGGTAACACGGCCGAAACATCAGTTCGCTCTTGGGCCTTTTGTATTGATGGCTCCACCCATCTAGCACAGTGCACGGCCTCCGTCGGCCTGTCCCCTCTTTGCTCACACAGCCTTTCTTGCAGACGAAGCGGTGCGCTCGCGAACAATTTAGGAGAGGGGACACCGTGCCCGTTTGGCAATGACACAGAATGAATGGAATACTTCGGGATCTTGATTGTCCGCAGCAAGTGCGTATCCTGATCGCAGTGGCTCATGAGAGCTGAGGCATATGAATGGATCTAATTGATACACCTGAAGCCCTATATTCAAATGCTGTTGTAAACCTCACAAGCAGTTGCCGCATAGGTAATTCTTGGGGAAGGCAGCGTGTTAGGAGAGTGCCAAAGATAGCAATGCAGTCGTCCCATCTCCAAACTGGTGCTCCCTCCTAAAGGTTGCTGCGCGAATGGAACGCAGGTTACTGAAAGCCTTGAAGGCACACGTAGTGTGCTTTCACCTGCTTCACGTGCTCTATGATTTCGTGTTTTATTCAGCCCTTTTCTTCTGCTGCATGTCTTGGCTAATATCAAGCATATCTAAGCGGTTGGCTCGCTCCAATTCCCGTTGAGTGCCGTGTTATAGGTTTGGATTCATTGCATAGCCTAGCCTCAAGCCCAGTCTAAAACATGGATGTGTAAAGCACTGAGTTACGCATACGTAGGGCGTTTCGAGGCCACGCTTTTTGTCACTTAGAGTAGGACGCCTTTCCCGCCCAGTTGCTGTGGCGAGTGCATAACAACCTAAAGCGTCCATACGTGGCGTGTGGCTTCATACCACACTGTGTTGAAGCAGTAACAAGCAGATACCGCTGATGATAACGGTTGTTACAATGAGAATGACGTACAGGCGTTATGCGGCCACTGAATTTGTTTACCTCACTAGCTCCCCCGCGGCATTTCGTCCAATGTGCCTGGTGCTTGATGCATGCAAGTGCAGCCCCTTTTGCAGATCACTTATGGCCTGAACAAAACTGCTTCTAGGTTTACGTAAGAAGCTGCGGTAGCAGCCAGCGACCGACTGCGCCGAAGGTTTCGTGCAACTGCGTTTTGGGGTTTCCTAAAACTGGTGCAACGCAGACAGTGCGTTCTATGCAGGGGTTAGCAAGACAGGCCCCAAACAAAAGAAGGTTTGGTAGGCAGATGAAGTAGCCTATGCTAAGGGAGAAGATGCCGCGAAGCAGCCTTGTAGAAATTCTCTTCCGCTTGAGTGGCGGCCAAGCATAGGCATTGATTTGTGACAGACACTTCCAACACTTGCGACAGCCTGCAGACAAGTAGCATCCTGGCTGAATGCCAAGCATGGTGTGCCGTTTTTGCTAGCATTTGTGTGACAGTGTCATCATTCCGTCGTGATATGCACGAATATCCCGCTAGTATATGTTTGAGTGATACATCAAACGTGTTCGGGTGTCCGTGTGCCTTGTGCAGTGTGAAGCGCACAGCCTTGCTCCAGAAGGACCACATGCTTTTCAAGCACGTTTTTCACTAATGCGAGAGGAAAGCCTTTCCGTCTGAAGAAAAATCAACTGACACAACGCAATTGTGCATCTGGCGACATGGCATCTTTAAGTAGCATTCCAAGCGACACTAGCCAGGCTGGGGAATACGAGGGCTATTGGTTCAAGTGCATTTGTGTAAATGCATAATTACTACCAGTCACATGACGCAATGTACGGCAGGCATTTAGAATTGCACTCTAGTGCGAATATCGCCAGCCAAGCCTAGTATGCACTAAATCCAAGGTGCTCTCCTTATGCTGGCCTGTTGCTGCATATGGTGATTCAAGAGAAAATGATTTCGGTACAATGCCGTCAAGACAGTAGCATGGTGGATGGAAAATGGCAGAGTCCAATTTGCTCACGCGTGCATGGATGGAAAGCAACCAGTTAAGCATGGACAGGTGGTGCAATTATGGTTTTCACAGGCATGCCCGGTGCAGGAGCCGAGTGACATGCCCAGCTTAGGTGCTTCCGTTCAAGCCGAGCTTCTGGTTTGCTCAGGAAATTCAGAGAGTGTTATATCTTCATCTGGACAATACGTTGGCGTTGCCTGCAAGCAGATTGCTTTGGTGCCCTGGCGGGTAGCATCTAATCTGGCTCATCCTAGTGCCAGCATACGTTACCGGTGTCCTTACGGCCACTGGGCCGTAAGGATACCGGTAGCGTATGCTGGCAAAAGTCAAGGGATCCAACGCATGGTTCGTGTTCAACGAGAATGAATGCTCTTCAGTTTGCGCAGCGTGTGCGTCATTGCCACCTTCAAATCTGCCGCTTACATATCAGGAAACTGATCTCGGGAGGCGTGCGCGCGCACCAGTAAATAAACCTGTGATTCTGCATGGGTGAACATGGTAACCCTAGCATTCGTCCTCATGGTGTGCGGACCTTCGCAGCCAGTCCACCCATTTACAACCCGTGGATTTGCTTGAAGGCGCTGTGGGAATGAAACAAGGATGGATAATGGGTAGCGCCTAGCAAGTGCAGTGGAACTATTTCTTCAGGGAATGAGCGTTCTGCCCGGCCTGACCTGCCGCAATAGCAACGAACCTGCGTGGCTCTCGCACAGGATTGTGCTACGCATTCATTTGCTGTGCTGCAGCAAAGGCTGTGGCATTCTGGTTTGTTTCAGCAGGCATTTGGTGTTTAATCTACCTACAGGTGTGATGCACAGTTTCGGTCAGTAGAGCTGCATTTCCCCTGCCGTAGCAAGTGGGTTTCAGGACTGCCTTGGAGTCGAGGCCGGCTTCTGGCGCATTATACTTCGGCGTAAGGCCTGCCAGAAGCCCAAGTATAGTAGCACTTCAAGGTGAGGTAACATGCAGTCTAGCATGCCAGTGGACCAAAGAAATCCAGCTTCGGCTTAGTTCTTAGCCCCCTAAAAATGCTCACCAGCCGTGGAGAACGTCGGCTATGCATGCTGCGACGCACATAAAGGGGGCTTGAGAATCTTTTCTGCTGGCTATGTCTACAGTTTGGTCAGTGGCCTAAACTGTATCCTTAATACATAAAGCTTTTATTACGAAAACCTCATATCTTCTTCCTATAGAGTAGTCTTCGGTGGTCCTCATATGTATCTTGTTATCTCTGCATGCTCCGCTGGGTCACGCACTGCCAAGATGACGTCTTTCGTTGTGCGCTAGTCTGTGAGTTAGTGGCGGGCAACTGCCGGTCCTACGACAATCCTGATTTTCGCGGGGTTGAATCAACTAATCTGGTTTCTTTTGATAGTGTTACGGGTTGAAATGCTTCCATTGCTATAGCGCGCTACAGGCCGTCGGAAATGCTATCTTGCATGTGACGAGTATCGCTGGGAGTCTGCGAGAACCAGACTTCTTCATGCTTGGGTGCATGCCGTGCCCTTGAGGGATCATACGAAGGCTGAAAGGGGTCTTTACGCGCTTGTAGCCTGGCATGTCCACAGTGTGCTGGCAGCAAGAACGTAATGCAATGGCATTATAACAGCAAGTGAGCACAGGCGTAAACTGGGGTACAAATACTGTATTTGGTTGCGCGTGGGAATTCTCCAACTGCTATTCTCATGAAAACGCCTTGCCCGTGGTGACGGCATTCGCTAGTATTGAACCTATTAGGGAGCTCGAGGTTAGAGGCTCCTTGCCTCTAACCTCGAGCCCGTGCCGCTGATTCGCCTATGATGTGACTGCATGCGCGGGGAATTAGAATACAAATTATGGAGAACATAGAAAGCGTCACCTCCTGGTGTAACCATACAGCGGAGACACAACAGGCGCGGAAGATGCATTACGCAAGGCAGGCACGTGCCGCGAGGCTGCTACTCTCACTTTTGACGTACACCGTTCTAGTAGGCCAATCAGGCTGGAGAGGTTCAAGAGCACGATATGATGTACGTGCGTTCTAGAAGGCCATTGCTTGCCGAAATTCAAACTGTTCCCACACTTTTTCACCGACGTACTTTAAAGCTTCCATGAGGAGTGCTGCTGCGTCTTAGTCATGCTTTTGACACCGGTGTTGGGCGTTTGTCCAAGAGCCCATATTTGAAGTGATCCTCGTATGCGCACGCCTGGACGCCGAGAAGAATTTTAAAGAGCGCCTTTTGTGCGGGGCGCGGAGCAATTTACAGCTTGTATGCTTGCCCGGACGGTCATTGGCAGCCGCATGCATCAACCGCAGTGTTTATCAGTTCGATCAGCTCAGCAATTATTCTTGTACCCTTTTTGAAAAGACTGATGGCAGGAGTTATAACACATAATATGCCTGCATGCTAAGGGAACATAAGGCCTTCTACCGCCTGGGAAGCTGTGAGATGCGGTCTTGCACCAACTGTGGGGCAGGGAGAAGCCCTGCCGGCCTCGTGAATCCGCATCGTCTGCTGAGTCGAGTAGAATGAGCTCAATAAATGGGAAGGCTTGGGAGTACCACACTTTAGCCTTGGTAGTTCATGTTTTCAAAGTGTCTCGATGTGCCCTAGGGCGCTGTTCCGTGGCTATCCAAAGGATGAGGGTCCAGAATTGCAACTGTTTTCTTGAGTGTGTCACTTACTCTACCCCAACCACAAGGCATCGGCATAGGATATAAAGTTAATGCCAAGCTAGCGTCAACCACCGTCAACCGCAGGGCAGAAACCACTAACAGTATCTGGCATAAGGCATTAGGCCATAGCCTTGATTCAGCGGATCAGTGCGGACTCCGGCGCATCCTCCAAAACTGCTCTCTACTCCCCGACTCATCTTTTGTAGGCCTTGTAAGGTGTAAGGTCTAAGCCACCTCCTACGGCAATTGCCTACCAGCTAAACGCGTTTGGCTGGTGCATGATCCTGACGAGCGCTTAACAGCCTGCTGTTAAGCGGACATCTCAAACGACAGCTGGTGCGTACTGGAGACACGAACAGCCACCCAGGTAGTAGCAACCATGGGGATTTAAGCGGGGAAGGCAGAGTGTGCGAGCGAACCAGTGTACCCGCTAGGAGACATTTTCGATAACCCTACACACCAGCAATCGATGGCTTTTGGCTGCCGTCAAATGCAATGGCTATTACTACTACACTAAAACTAGTGATGGTCTTATATTACGGTGGCACGGTTAACCTCCCTTTTTCTGAGCAAAGCATAATGAATCCAACTGGCGCAATGTGTTGAGCTTGCCCTCGAAGCTCCATAGGCCCTTAGGAGATGTGTGTTATTCAGTTCAATGCACTTTCTTGCGGGTACTTTGCCCGACTTCACCTGCATGCCCATGCAGAGGACTGCTCTGATGCTAAGCTGGGCAGAAGGCCGAGCGTAGGCTTGGAAAGCGCACGAACCAGTGCACCTGAACAATAACCAAATGTGCGTTTCTTCTATGGCAAAAAGCGGGAGAGAACTTAGTGCGCCGAAATGTTGTCTCTAGGCCCTGCAAGACATGCCGTTTAAAGTCGGCCCTGGTGCAGCACTGAAAGGCCACGAAAACTTTGGAAGCTGGCACCCACGCTGGGGTAGCACTACCGAAACATCAGTTCGCTCTTGGGCCTTTTGTATTGATGGCTCCACCCATCTAGCACAGTGCATGCCCTCCGTCGGCCTGCTCCCTCGTTGCCCACGCGGCCTTTCTTGCAGACGAAGCGGTGCGCTCGCGAACAATTTAGGAAAGCAAGCACCGTTGCCGTTTGGCAGTGACGCAGAGTGAATGGAATGCTTCAGGATCTTGATTGCCCGCAGGCAGTGTGTATCTTGATCGCAGTGGTTCATGAGAGCTGAGGCATATGAATGGATCTAATTGATACACCCGAAGCCCTAAATTCAAATGCTGTTGTAAACCTCACAAGCAGTTGCCGCATAGGTAATTCTTGAGGAAGGCAGCGTGTTAGGAGAGTGCCAAAGATAGCAATGCAGTCGTCCCATCTCCAAACTGGTGCTCCCTCCTAAAGGTTGCCGAGCGAATGGAACGCAGGTTACTGAAAGCCTTGAAGGCACACGTAGTGTGCTTTCACCTGCGTCACTTCCTCTATGATTTCGTGTTTTATTCAGCCCTTTTCTTCTGCTGCATGTCTTGGCTAATATCAAACATATCTAGGCGGTTGGCTCGCTGCAGTTCCCGTTGAGTGCCGTGTTATAGGTTTGGATTCATTGCATAGCCTAGCCTCAAGCCCAGTCTAAAACATGGATGTGTAAAGCACTGAGTTACGCATACGTAGGGCGTTTCGAGGCCACGCTTTTTGTCACCTAGCATAGGTAGTGTTCACGCTGTTCCCGTCCAATTGTTGTGGCGAGTGCACAACAACCTAAAGCGTCCATACGTGGCGTGTGGCCTCATACCACACTGTGTTGAAGCAGTAGCAAGCAGATACCGCTGATGACAACGGTTGTTACAATGAGAATGACGTACAGGCGTTATGTGGCCACTGGATTTGTTTACCTCACTAGCTCCCCCGCGGCATTTCGTCCAGTGTGCGTGGTGCTTGATGCATGCACGTGCAGCCCCTTTTGCAGATCACTTATGGCCTGAGCAAAACTGCTTCTAGGTTTACGTAAGAAGCTGCGGTGGCAACCAGCGGTCGACTGCGCCGAAGGTTTCGTGCAACTGCGTTTTGGGGTTTCCTAAAACTGGTGCAACGCAGACAGTGCGTTCTATGCAGGGGTTAGCAAGACAGGCCCCAAACAAAAGAAGGTTTGGTAGGCAGATGAAGTAGCCTATGCTAAGGGAGCAGATGCCGCGAAGCAGCCTTGCAGAAATTCTCTTCCGCTTGAATGGCGACCAAACACAGATATTGATTTGTGGCACTTTCCGACACTTGCGGCAACCTACAGGCAAGTAGCATCCTGGCTGAATGCCAAGTATGATGTGCCTTTTTTGCTGGCATTTGTGTGACAGTGTCATCATTCCGTCGTGATGTGCACGAATATCCCGCTAGTATATGTTTGAGTGATACATCAAACGAGTTCAGGTGGCCGTGCCCCTTGTGCAGTGTGAAGCGCACAGTCTTGCCCTAGAAGGACCACATGCTCTTCGAACACGTTTTTCCCTTATATGAGAGGAATTAGGCAATCTTTCCGTCTGAAGAAAAATCAACTGACACAACGCAGTTGTAGATCTGGCGACATAGCGTCTTTAAGTAGCATTCCAAGCGACACTAGGCTGTCTTGGCACTGCGAGGGCTATCGTTTCAAATGCATTTGAGGATATGCCGTTCTGTCAGCAGGTGGTTGGAACAACTGCGGTGCGATTTCATCCAGCTAAATAAACGTTCAGTTTACGTACCGACCCAGATGCACCAGCGCCAGTTACTGAGAATTGCGCTGGTTGTGGCGGAGGGTTTGCAAAGAGCTGACGCGCACTTGGAACGCCCCAAAGGGCTCGTAGTAGACATCCCAGCGCGAATGCGCTTTACCTGTCGCGGAGTGCATGAAAGTACAAAGCGTTTAGCCTGTCCCTACTGAACGCTGCGAGAGGTTCGTCTGGTGCTTCTGCGGACAGATAATGGCGTCAATAAAGTGGCCTGCTGATCGTAGCCGCCGTGAGGCGGCGACGCTTGACTTTAGCAGCACCTTTACGCAGAGTACACACGTTCGCCACGCCGATGGAAGCCGTGTAAGGCTTCACAGAGAACTGGGGCTCCTCTGAACTTGGCCGAGTTCACACACCATCTCCAGCTGGAGACGCTCCTTTTTGTGGCGCGACGCTGAAAGCTGGCTGATTTCGTTCAATGCGAATAATTCTACTGCAAGGGGTAATACGAAACGCTCTTATTGGAAATAAGGAGGACGGCTGCATGCTTGTTGCGCCTAGGATTAACTAATGTTCAGTTCGCCCAGCAGGTAGGTCATCCTGACAAACAAGCTCTGGAGAGTCTTAAATCAGCCACAGTGCGCTCTATGTTTCTGTCGCCGGAGTTCAGACTCGACAGAGGATGAAATGTTTCTTGGCATTATTAGCATGCTGTGTTGGCTCTGGGTGAAAGGGAACAATGTGTTGGCTTTTGAATGCGAGGAAGCATAGCAAAGACCGCCATGTGGTTGTCGAGATTCTTGCTTTTGGCCTCCTGTCTCGTCCACTCGACGGTGATTTCAAGATGGGCCCAAGCGTTTTGACCCGCTTATAGTGATTGAGGAGCCTATGGCTAGTGACAAATGCTGGTGAGTGTGGATACGTTCGGGTTAGCATGAGCGTCGCGAATCCCTTGAAGAAACAGAAGTTTCACCGTGATTTTACTGTGGATCTACTTTGTGTAACAAAAGCATATCTAAGCCACAGTGGCATACGTTTAGTGCACAGCTTGACGGCCTGCAAAATCTATAACATGCAGTGCGGTTGCTTAGTTCTATATCAAGCCGATGCGAGAGTCCATCCGGCATGGATGATACAACATGCCATCACAGCAAGTAGGTGCTAGGTCCACCCCCGCACTTTCGGTTAACTCAAAAGCATATGGAAGGCCGAAGGTTAGAACTGCATAGGCGCTTAACGGTGGCCATCTGTATGCGCACGTTAGCCCTTCTCGGAATCTCCCCGAAAGTTTGAGTTTCCCTTCGGTTTTAGCCTTCTAGGGAAGATGGCATGTGAACGTCAGGCCATGTGCAAAGTATCTCCCCTATTTCGGTTGTTGCAGTGAGTGCTTAATCGTCTGGTGCAACTAGTTATGCTCACCTTCTGCACTGCCCTGGCTAGCTGGTTGCATTGTACTCCAGGTGCTCTACCGAAGCCTTTTTAAGCTACGCCAGCACTTCGCATGTTCTCCCATCACTCCCTGCTGCATTGCCTTTAACCAGAGAGTATGCTTGTGGTTTGCGTGTGCTATTACTGCAACATGTTTGCTGCGTACATGCCTACCTTTAAACCTTGAAAGCTTGGTGAACACTGTTACTTCGTTTCACCAGATACTAACAACGGAGGCGTGCTTGCTTTCAAAACTTGTATCTGCTTACGGATTAGTAAGTTGGATTTGTGCGGCACCCAACACTGGTGCGAACACTGCTTGCCATAAAGCGGGAATATCAAAATAGTCTGTATCACCGGTGCAGTCCGCATGCGGGGTTGGAGTATGGGCTTAGCGCCCCTCACCACGGGTTTGAAAAGCTGCCTTTCGCGCTTTAGATTCGTAACAGGTAGGCATGGAGGTGTGTGGCTGCTTATGCCTGACTAGCTGGGCACTCTTAAAGCCGCCCAGTTGTACTGCATCGGTGCGTTTTTGGCCTAAGTAAACTACCCTGCGTTATGCGTAAAGTCTCATACATTGAAACGATACACTAGTTTCAGCTGTTCTTCAAAATAGCGAGGTGCCCTGGCTGAGAGTGTAGTTTCAAAACTGCGTACCAAAACAACCAGAAACTAAATTACTGGGCGGCACATTCTTAGTTCTTTAGCCAAAATACAGTTCCCTTGTAGTACCTCATTGTTTGTGACATAAAGGAATAATGAGGAGCCGCAGCATGAGCAAAGAAGGGTAGCTAGGAGTGCACCTTTCTCTCCTGCATACGCACTGTTGCCATTGGACTGCTTAAGAGTAGCAACCGCTTTAGATACGTCATGGATCAAGGTGATGTGCTGGTGCAAAGCATTTATCAGGTAGATTCGGTTTGCCAATTGGATACTTTATGCACTTTATTCATCCAGTCAGGTGGATTGTGGGATCCAAGCGGCTCAAGCAAAGGCCATTTACCTAGCAGGCACCCAGGGTGATTCGAAACTTGCACGACTTTCTGGGGCCTTTGAGTTGAACTATCTTGGTGAAAGCGCCCTCAGTTCTTGGTGTGGTCTCAAGCTAATTCAGTATAATACCAAGTACACGAGAATCGCGTCTTGTTCCCCTTTCCTTTTCTGTATATAAAGGAATATTTTGATATCATATAATAATATCGCCCGTGTGTATTGTCACCAGCTAGTGAGCTATTTTGCCGTTCGTGGAATTAGCCTCGCCGCAGTCCTTGCAGTGCAGTGCAGGAGGCTGCCCACAAACATCTTTTTATCTCGCCTGGCAAAAGCAGCACACCATAACAAGGGTAAGCGCTCATGCGCGGATCAGGGTGACTTTTAGGCGCACTGCTGATGGGAAACGCCGCCGTGTAGACGGTATACTCTGGTTGGGGATGCTTTAACCGCTATGCTATATACTGTGTAGGATATGATGTCTTCTCCTGGTCAGTGTGCTAAATACGTAAGCGCTTAATTGATTAATAGCTATCTTAGAATTTCTTGCTGTGTCTGTCTTGCCTTTGGGGCTTAGGCGTGTTGCAGCTCTCGCTAAAGCGGTCCTCGCAAAGTGCCCCCCCAAAATGCCCACCTTGCGCTTTCAATGTCAGATGCGCTTCTAGTGTTTCTTGTCCAGACACTGTTTCCAACTAAATTGTGAACTTTTCCAAGATTGGCATGGTAAGCACCCGCTCGTAGCATAAGTGCAGGACGGGTGCAGATATGGCGCATTCTCATCGTTTGCTTGCCGGGCTCCATGGACAACTGATAAATAGGACAAGGTCTGGCCCTGACACGGATCCAGTATGAGTTTGAACCTTCCGATTAACAGTAAACCTGAGGCGGGGTAGGCTAAAACTGCAAATTGCTGCTCTGCCTGCTTCGCATTTACGTTCCCCTGCCTACCCGGTTGAAATGCCATGGCAGCATGTGGCGCCAGGCAAAGGCAAGGACAATTTACCAAATTCAGTTTGTTGTAGTCTATATGGAAAGGTGCTCTCGTTGTACTCGGTTTTGCACTTGACACCCGTGGCACCTGGCCGACGATTCTTGCTAAAATTACAGCAGCGTTTAGGCACACCACTCTTCCACTGCGCAAGGCGATAGGCTTTCTGTTAGTTTTGCAGTACACGGTTGTGGCGCCTGAGCGTCGACGACTAGCTCAAGGCCACGAGCGGCCTGTGCATTCACGAAACCTTGCAAATGTAATAGTATTAAGACTTTATGTTAATTAATTTATGCGGCCATAAAGCCTGCTTCTTGGTGACTTCTGTTCGAAACGAAGCAGCAGTAATTATCGACAAAGTTACTTCCCCGCGGATGTTGTCCAATTTCCAATGGACCGCGCTGTGATACATTCATGTGGATGGATGGAGGCGTGGTGTTTGGCCTTGTAGAGGGTTGCACTAACAAATATTCCTCTTGTAGCTTAATAATTCTGCAGCACCTTCGTATACATCGCTGATCAGGAAGTGCGCTATATTTCGACTGGCACACGTGGGGATCTACCTTTCTGCTGGGCTGCCCAGGTGTGCTTTTATGGTACCGTGGTACGTTGGCAAAACGCATTGGCCCCACAAGGAAGTGTAACCTACACACGGAATGTCAGTGCTCTGGTTTCTACACCTCCTACGTAGTATTGACAGGGCTAAACGACGCATTGTCACCCCTCTAAAAGACCAGGGGATTTCCGCTCTCAGTTCGCACAACGCGGGCCTCCCCTCGCAGCGTCAGCGCTCATAGGAACGCTGATGTGATATGTCCGGTGCGCTTCGCAGGAGGTATGATCCCCATGCCCCACCACTGTAACAATCGTGCAAGCAGGCCCGACGTACTGGCACGTCCAACTTGCCTGCAACTGATCAGAAGTATCAGATAATGGTAAGACAGTCAAGGGTGCGAAAGTAGCATTGGTTACTGCATTGGCTTTGTCTCTGGCCACTCTGCGTAGGCTATGTTCCCTTTGGGGGCACGAAGACGCGGAAGTGTATAAGTATCGTCTCTAGTCCCAATAATGCCGGAATATGCCTGTCCCGCTGGCGTGGGAACGTTCGTCGTTGGCTCTCAGTGATATAGAAGTGCACAACGTTTTTTGAGGGCTGCTTCAACTAGTTGCGCTCGACAGAGAGTGCGCCTTGGTTTTACCGGCATGCGTGGTGAACGCCCACGCTGTGAAACTGAAAGTGCTTGCTCTTTTGCGCTGCTGCCATTACTACGTACTAGTATTCTTACCACTATAATAGACCGCTTTGAGCCCTTTAACTGTGCTGCATTCCACAGGTAGTATGTCCTTTGTCCTCTTCCATACAAGGCGGGCATTGCGTGTGGATGATCGCGGGTGTCTGCAGGAGCACACAAAAGTGCCAGAAGCATTGGCGCATAGCGATTCTTCGGAACAATTGCGGGCAACTCTCTACGTACTCGTCACTTACGGCTTTCAAGTGTGCGATCTACGCGTATCATTAGAAGCTAAGACGTTAGATGGGGATGAAAACTAAAGTTAGCAGTGGGTGATTTATTGAGGGTGGCTTGCCGGCTACCAAGTGGGAAGTCTACTGAGGATTCCAAAGCACAGCAGGCATGAAAAACGGCGAATAAAGTGGCACTCTCGAAACAATTCAGAATTCGCTGCCTTCAATAGGCAGCGCTTCAGCATTTCCGTTTTACTGTGCATCAACATTCTGTTGCTAATAGTTACCGAAGAGCTTTTCAGTTGATGACCTCGAGCAGGATGTGCGTGCTGAACCTAGCACTCACAGTGTGCTTGCACCATGCTAGTCACTAGGAGCGCATGGTGCAATCCCTTGCATTCAGGGCTTACCATAGGTCCTTCTGGTGGTGATGAACTGTGTGAGAGTCATCCTCAGGAAGCCGTGTGGCCCACTCAGCTTGATTTTTCCCTTACCACAGCAGCATTAATTCCTGATTTATTGTGTTCTTTAGGCTGTGCGCGAATCTTTGGGTGGCACACGCGTTTCGTAGCTTGCTTCTGGCTTAAACTACTTTCTTGTTACCTCAGCACATTTCCTGCCCCCTAGAATGCAAATCGCGAAATATATGGAACCTCCATAGTCGACGCACCCGTCGGATCAAGGATGCACTCTTCCCAACGTGTACGGCCTTGGCCTCTTAGATAATGGGTTCCACGATATCTCTAAAGCACGACTGCACTCCTGTGCCTACTTCCAAATCAGACCCCCTTTAACCAAGTTTCTATAGGTTTGAGCGTGACCTTGTTTGCTCTGCGGACGTATATCTTACCACAGTGGTTTTGCACAGGCAGGCTCAGGTATTGGCATTGCTTTCCGTTTCACAGGCGGTGCGTACACGGGTGCAAACTGCGTGTGTCAAGGTTTCGATAGCAACTGGCCAGTTGCTAAGACATTTTTCTGTTGGCTTTCTGCTGCTGTCTCAGCACGGTCCAAACATATGTCAATGCGGCAAACGGCCTCTGTAGATGCAGTGAAGATGTTGAGCGCCACTTAAAAGCCGCGAAGCTCTTTTGAGCAGCAGTCCCAGACTGCAGTCCTTTTGCACGTGGCACTTCAGGCTCTTCTCCATCCCCGTTCACTTGGCATCAGAGGGCAGAGATGGCTGCTGTGGTGTAGTGTCCACGGATTTGATGAGCACTGCATGCGCGTCAAACAATGGTGGTAGTGGTAGTGCGCATACTTGCTGCAATTATTCTTTGAGTGCAATGTGCAGCTAATGCTGATGGCTAAGTGGCACAGGTGGTGGAACCTCTCTGCGCGTTACTGAGGGTCCACAGCAGCACGTGACGTTTCAATGCATAAGAAAGCTGCATAGGTTCTCCGTCCGATGAAATGTACAGATAGTAAGCCCAGGCCTCCGTAGCGTGCGCTGCTTTTACCCTCACTGCGAGTCAGAGGAAAGCGTCCCACTCGATGATCTTCGGTATGCCGCTCACATATTGGACAAGAACCCAGTAGCTCATTCACGGTCATGCCTGCGGCATCAGCGTTGATGAGTGTTCGGCCAGTGTCTTGTTGGGCGCTCAGTTGGAGGAACGTTCGGATCCGTGCGGCTGAAGGTCCGTTAATGCTCCCACCAGCGGTTGGCCCTCATCATGCCATTTATTCTGCATAGTGCAGCAAATGTAGATTTTCCCCGCCTCCGTCCAAATCACTGCTGCCCAGAATGATTGCGGTATTTTACGTGAACTGCGCTACACAGGGCGTACGCTCTTTGTTCTGTATGACGCGCTGTGATAGGCGTTAGTGCACGGCTGACCGCCAGCGTCTGGGCTCTCCGAAAGCTCTACTGCGAAGCTGCTGCCCGTGCAAAAACATTCCAGGTACTGGCGTGTAACTGCACACACTGAATGTGCACATTAGACTCACACACCATTTTTGCGACAGGTGCAGAAATGTCATACTACGTTCGCAGTTTGCAGGAGCTACTCACGTGTTAGAGGGTGTTTTGATTTTGGACTCCACAGGGAGTGCGTGCTGATTTCGGTTGAAGCGAGCACGCTTTGATCTTTCTGTGCGTGCTTTTAGACAGAAATCTTCTACAAACTTGCGTGCCGACGCATGCCGCTTGCTGGTCAAGCCATAGTGAGCCAACGGGTTGGAGATCGAACCAGTCTCCGTAGTCCCTTCTGCTGCATGTCAGTGACAGCGGTGACTGTTTCTGAACTCGGCATGTAGCATAAGCAATTTCCACTACACTGCAAGTGGCACGTAGCATATGGTTTGGTGAATAGCGCTCCGGCTGATTGCTCGGAGGGTGGGTCTGTCGGCGCCAAGGCACAGCACCTGAGCGCACGAAACCTCTATAGTCTTCTGCACCCCACAGGAAGTGCGTGCTACGCGGGTGCGGGATGGTTCGCTGCCATACAGGGCAAGAGAAGAGACCATTGGTCCTCAGCACGTCTCAATCGGCCGCTTACGCATCAGCCAGGCATTAAGCAAGGGATAGTGGCCGAAACAACCGAATCAGCAGTAATCAGTGGTCTGCACCCCAGGTTGCGATCTTCCAGAAGGTGACACACGCATATTTGTGGCGCGCAGAAAGATCTAGAGGGCTCGCACAGGTATCAGCCTATCATCCGACAACTTCGGGCTTGGCCATACTGTACGACAGCACTTTAATTTTCTTCTGGTTTCCATCCAGAAAGTAATCAAGTGCATACCACCACCCATCAAATGCGATGTACAGGAGGTGAGCGGCATAGTGAGAAATGCATTAACTGAATTCGTGTGCGCATGTGATTCTTTGCTTTTCAGAATCACAACAGCATCAGCCTTTGCAAGAGCTAGGCGAAGCTCGTTTGGAGTGCATTGCCCTTGGCGGGAAGTGTCCTCCATGCCCAATAGTGCGGGCAGTGATCAGTTTGTCTGTACAGGCCTGGCCATCTTAGCGTTGTTCACGCATAAGTACAGCATCGATGGAGAATGCCTGTCTATATAGGCAAGCTGTCGTACTCTAATAAGTCGCTCTTCACAGACGGTGCGTGCGGACCTAATCCGGACGCATTATGATACGCGCGCGGGCCAAAGCTACCCTATGCACAGTGCCTTCCCGCTTGCTAGTCATTCATCAT
Source organism: Eimeria praecox (assembly GCA_963920595.1). Lineage (NCBI taxonomy): Eukaryota > Apicomplexa > Conoidasida > Eucoccidiorida > Eimeriidae > Eimeria > Eimeria praecox. The sequence continues at coordinate 3,964,287 of OY986953.1, forward strand.
GCAAGAGTTAGAAAATGGCCTGGCCATACGGACTCCGAAGCGGCACTGAGTATTGCACTAGCTGTGTCTCCATATCCGCCTTGCCTGAGGCATGCTGCTATCTGAGTCACAGCAATCTTTAAAACCACGGGCGTCAGCCTTACGCAGAGGTTGCCAAATTGCCTGGATCTGTCCGGTGGCGTGCGCACCTCCTTTTGATAATGTTTTTGAAGGCACGGGCATTCTTCAGCCAAACCAGCGGCTGCAGCTGTTCTCGGCCTGTTGCATATTCCAGGAGGTGTGGAGCATGTCCAAATGCTGGCGCTGGCTTTCAGCAGGCCTGAGCAGATACACCTGTTCACACCTGTTCTCGGCAGAAAGGTGGCATGTGTAACAGAGGTCTGACTGAAAGGAGGCTGCACTTCTCGGTACGTTGTTTTGTGCAGACAGTGCGTAGCCGATTTCGTGGTAGGCCCGGTGATCTGCCAGTCTGTGAAGCTCACTCTAAGCAGTTTGATTCTCACCTCAAGTGGGAAGCGCTGTCAGCGTTGATTTTTTTCTAATGACGAGAACATCTGTCGCTGTACCCGCTAGCATGCTGGATGCCACACAAAATGTCTGTTAACGTGTAGGTAGGTGTCCCTGGGTTATTCGCGCTTCCTCGATTTAGGGAGGCAGGCCGTCATTCCCTTTGCTCTCAGGGCATCTGCCACTAAGAACATGCTGGATTCAAGCACGAGCTTCTAAAGGTTGTCGGCCATGCAGCGTGCAAAGTTTGTTTGACTGTTCCTGTTTCTTCTCGTTGAATGGAAGGATTAAGCAGGCCTTCGTGCTTAGAGGGGCCCCGTGTCATGTTCCGTTTCAGTTCCTAGTGGACTCTGTTTTGGGTAATCATATCTCTTCGCTGTTTAAGCGCAGCAGCTCTTTGGGATGTTTGTGTCTCCAGATGCAATTGCAGCGGAGTCGTAGGGAGTACATGAAGCATCGCACAGATCTCAGCAGAGGGAAGGAAGCCTCTGGCTTATTCGTTCCCGCTGCAAATGCTTCCAGTCGTTCCGCTTCGTTTTACAACTGCGTACAGACTTGACCCTGACCTTATTTGCTCTGCGGACGTATATCTTACCACAGTGGTTTTGCACACGCAGGCTCAGGTATTGGCATTGCTTTCCGTTTCACAGGCGGTGCGTACACGGGTGCAAATTGCGTGTGTCAAGGTTTCGATAGCAACTGGCCAGTTGCTAAGACTTTTTTCTGTTGGCTTTCTGCTGCTGTCTCAGCACGGTCCAAACATATGTCAATGCGGTAAACGGCCTCTGTAGATGCAGTGAAGATGTTGAGCGCCACTTAAAAGCCGCGAAGCTCTTTCGAGCAGCAGTCCCAGACTGCAGTCCTTTTGCACGTGGCACTTCAGGCTCTTCTCCATGCCCGTTCACTTGGCATCAGAGGGCAGAGATGGCTGCTGTGGTGTAGTGTCCACGGATTTGATGAGCACTGCATGCGCGTCAAACAATGGTGGTAGTGGTAGTGCGCATACTTGCTGCAATTATTCTTTGAGTGCAATGTGCAGCTAATGCTGATGGCTAAGTGGCACAGGTGGTGGAACCTCTCTGCGCGTTACTGAGGGTCCACAGCAGCGCGTGACGTTTCAATGCATAAGAAAGCTGCATAGGTTCTCCGTCCGATGAAATGTACAGATAGTAAGCCCAGGCCTCCGTAGCGTGCGCTGCTTTTACCCTCACTGCGAGTCAGAGGAAAGCGTCCCACTCGATGATCTTCGGTATGCCGCTCACATATTGGACAAGAACCCAGCAGCGCATTCACGGTCATGCCTGCGGCATCAGCGTTGATGAGTGTTCGGCCAGTGTCTAGTTGGGCGCTCAGTTGGAGGAACGTTCGGATCCGCGCGGCTGAAGGTCCGTTAATGCTCCCACCAGCGGTTGGCCCTCATCATGCCATTTATTCTGCATAGTGCAGCAAATGTAGATTTTCCCCGCCTCCGTCCAAATCACTGCTGCCCAGAATGATTGCGGTATTTTACGTGAACTGCGCTACACAGGGCGTACGCTCTTTGTTCTGTATGACGCGCTGTGATAGGCGTTAGTGCACGGCTGACCGCCAGCGTCTGGGCTCTCCGAAAGCTCTACCACGAAGCTGGTGCCCGTGCAAAAACGTTCCAGGTACTGGCGTGTAACTGCACACACTGAATGTGCACATTAGACGCACACACCATTTTTGCGACAGGTGCAGAAATGTCATACTACGTTCGCAGTTTGCAGGAGCTACTCACGTGTTAGAGGGTGTTTTGATTTTGGACTCCACAGGCAGAGCGTGCTGATTTCGGTTGAAGGGAGCACGCTTTGATCTTTCTGTGCGTGCTTTTAGACAGAAGTCTCGTACACACCTAGAGTGCCGACGCATGCCGCTTGCTGGTCAAGCCACAGTGAGCCAACGGGTTGGAGATCGAACCAGTCTCCGTAGTCCCTTCTTCTGCTGTATGTCAGTGACAGCGGTGACTGTTCCTGAACTCGGCATGTAGCATAAGCAATTTCCACTACACTGCAAGTGGCACGTAGCATATGGTTTGGTGAATAGAGCTCCGGCTGATTGCTCGGAGGGTGGGTCTGTCGGCGCCAAGGCACAGCACCTGAGCGCACGAAACCTCTAAAGTCTTCTGCACCCCACAGGAAGTGCGTGCTACGCTAAGCGGGGTGCGGGATGGTTCGCCGCCATACAGGGCAAGAGAAGAGACCATTGGTCCTCAGCACGTCTCAATCGGCCGCTTACGCATCAGCCAGACATTAAGCAAAGCATAGTGGCCGAAACAACCGAATCAGCAGTAATCAGTGGTCTGCACCCCAGGTTGCGATCTTCCAGAAGGAGACACACGCATATTTGTGGCGCGCAGAAAGATCTAGAGGGCTCGCACAGGTATCAGCCTATCTTCCGATAACTTCGGGCTTGGCCATACTGTACGACAGCACTTTAATTTTCCCCTGGTTTCCATCCAGAAAGTAATCAAGTGCATAACACCACCAATCAAATGCGATGTACAGGAGGTGAGCGGCATAGTGAGGAATGCACTCACTGAATTCGTGTGCGCATGTGATTCTTTGCTTTTCAGAATCACAACAGCATCAGCCTTTGCAAGAGCTAGGCGAAGCTCGTTTGGAGTGCATTGCCCTTGGCGGGAAGTGTCCTCCATGCCCAATAGTGCGGGCAGTGATCAGTTTGTCTGTACAGGCCTGGCCATCTTAGCGTTGTTCACGCATATGTACAGCATCGATGGAGAATGCCTGTCTATATAGGCAAGCTGTCGTACTCTAATAAGTCGCTCTTCACAGACGGTGCGTGCGGACCTAATCCGGACGCATTATGATACGCGCGCGGGCCAAAGCTACCCTATGCACAGTGCCTTCCCGCTTGCTAGTCATTCACCATGCAAGAGTTAGAAAATGGCCTGGCCATACGGACTCCGAAGCGGCACTGAGTATTGCACTATCTATGTCTCCATGTCCGCCTTGCCTGAGGAATGCTGCTATCTGAGTCACAGCAATCTTTAAAAACACGGGCGTCAGCCTTACTCAGAGATTGCCAAACTGCCTGGATCTCTCCGGTGATGTGCTCTCCTCCCTTTGATGATGTTTTTGAAAGCACGGGCATTCTTCAGCCAAACCAGCGGCTGCAGCTGTTCTCGGCCTGCTGCATATTCCAGGAGGTGTGGAGCATGTCCAAATGCTGGCGCTGGCTTTCAGCAGGCCTGAGCAGATACACCTGTTCACACCTGTTCTCGGCAGAAAGGTGGCATGCGTAACGCAGGTCTGACTGAAAGGAGGCTGCACGTCTCGGTACGTTGTTTTGTGCAGACAGTGCGTAGCGTATTTCGTGCTAGGGCCGGTGATCTGCCAGTCTGCGAAGCTCACTCTAAGCATCTTGATTCTCATCTCAAGTGGGAAGCACTGCCAGCGTTGATTTGTTTCTAATGACGACAGAAGCTGTCACTATACGGACCAACGCGTTGGATGTCACAGAAGGTATGTAGCTGAGTGCGGTCAGGAGACCTCGGGTTATTCACGTATTGCCGACTCGGGGAGGCATGCAATCATTACCTTTGCTTTCATGGTATCTGCCACTAAGAACATGCTGGATTCAAGCACGAGGTTCTAAAGGTTGTCGGCCATGCGGCGTGCAAAGTTTGTTTGACTGTTTCTGTTTCTTCTCGTTGAATGGAAGGACTAAGCAGGCCCTCATGTTCGGACGGGCTCCGTGGCGCGTTCATTTATGGATCCTAGCGGATTCTGTTTTGGGCAATCATATCTCTTCGCTGTTTGCGCGCAAGGGCTCTTTTTGATTTGTGTTTTGAGATGCATCTGCAGGAGGAAAAAGATGAAACATCTCACTGATGGTGCGGGGCAATGGACATTGCACTTCTCCTTTAATAGAGGAGTTCTCTAAACGTCCTGTGGATCCAAGACACGGGGAGAAACGAGGGAATATATCAGGCCTCCTCCTCGAAGACCATCGACTGGGGAGAGCACATAAAAGCAGCTCTACTGCACGGGCAAGAGCACTGGACGCCTTACATAGAATTACGGCTCCATCGACTCATGAGGCGTATGAAACAGTGACTCAGCCATCGAAAATGCAAAAGTGGCTTCTGCTTTCGCGATTGCCCACGTGAAAGCTGGGCCTATCCCAGCTGCCTGTGTTTCATACCGTTTGTTGTAGCGATGATGCGATTCTTGTCCGTAGTCTGATCTGATGGCCTTAGAGCGGAGCAACGTCTTCCGTGCTTGTCACTGAGCCGCTTTTGTTGCCTCAGAGAGACAAGCAGATATGGTGGAGCTTTGCAGGTTTGCTAGGCGTGTCAGTGGAGACGACTACATCCTGTGACCGCTGATCCGCCGCTGGCCTCCGCTGCTTTGCTTGAATTTTTGCCGAGGAGACGGCCGTAAGTCATCTCCAAACTTTTTATGCACCAGCATTAAAGTTGTGCTGTTATTTGCCCTTTCCTCCTTTTGTCGTGCAGATCACCTTTGAGACTGAACGTTTCCGGGCGAGCTGCAAAGACAGTTGCAGGTTCTGTCTTTCCGGAGTTACAGTACTATAGAGAAATCCGAGTACGATGTTGCGCGAACCTTTTCTTACCGCCGTTTGAGTGTCTCATGGTGGCGTCTATACCCTCTGTAGGCCGTAGCTGCAACAACGAACATTCCCACATGCACAATTTTCATTTTCATTGGCTCGCTTAAACACGAAGGCTTTTTTGCCCGTTAGAGTTCAGGCAGACAGTTACACAGCAGTAGCTGTACGGAGACAAGCGCGCCCCTTCACTTGTCGATTTATTTGTATCCCTGTGGGTCAAGAAACCCACAGTAGTTCACCGCTTGTCTGCTTTCTCGTTGCTGCCCAGAACAGAACAGAATCGAGAGGAAGCCATGCTCGCCTACTGTAACCTCAAATGCGAATGCCACCACGCCTGGGGTATGAGCTTGTTTTCTAAGCCTGTTAGGGCTACTGGTAAAGGGTTTCATACTATTATTGGCCGTGGCAGGGTTCTTAAGCGTCTGAGACTATACCCACGCAGTCCACAAGATTCAAAAGGGCACTGGGCCCTCCACCCACAAGCTAATTCCGTCAGACTCGTAGCTGCTGGGAGTTTATGTGTTTTAGTTGACTGGCCAGGTTATAGAGTGAAGATGCTAAAACCTGAGCCTGCCCAACAGCCGCTGAAATTTGCGGTCGTACAGGAAAAGCATCAAAATTCATAACCTTGCTTTCGTACTCCTGCCAACATTCAATTCACTAGCAATCGATAAGCAAGAAGAAAGATAATGGAACACGAGCCAACCAGAAAAATATGCCGTTAGACTAGGGAAATAACTGTAGCTTAAGATTGCCATCCAACTGCGCTGGCAAGGGGTGAAGGTGCGCGGCTTCTGAATGTGAGCTGCGGAGAAGTAAACAGAGGGGAAGGCTGCGGGAGATAATCCCTGCAACACAGCAGCAAGCTGTCTGCTGTGCCTCACCTCCACTGTCAGTTTCTTAAATGTACTTTAGCCATGCTACCTGTTTGAACATCGCTATCCAGTATCGTCATTACCAAAAGCTCTCCTACAAGCTTGGTTTTAATTTGTTTACTAAGCACGCCAGATGGCATCTCCACCCTGCCTTTTGAGGTCTCTGGGGATGAGGCAGTCCGCTTTTCACCGGATCGCCAATCTCTTCTTCACGCGAACATTCATATGGCCACGTAAAATCTACTGCATACACCACCTGGTGTTGCTGTAGCTGGTATTGCGGATACTAGTACTACTCCTATTGCAGCTGCTGCGATTGCGGAAGTTGCTATTGGGGCTGCTATTAGTGGTACTTGCCCTGCAAATCCCTCAGTACAGCAGGGAGGGGTGATCACAAAAGGACTAGGCAGCTATAAGCATGCTGCACGTTGCAAACGCACGGTACTGCATTGTCGACTGGGTGTACATCCCAGTCTACAGGGTGTGTAACCTGTGTGCTGCTGGCACTGGAACGTGCGTATGCTGAACTGTGAATGCTTGCTTGCTCTTTCCAGCGTCCAGGCGGGCAGCCAGGACTGCGTGGTACATCCATCTTCTTAATGTATTCCCTACGTGCTCTCTAGATCCACGTACACAACACTGTAGTCAGTACATGCGTGCTATGTAGTGCATGCAGTGCCCTCCAAATACGTGTACACTGTTCTATGTAATGAGATGATGCTAGTCTGTAAAGCTACCCCTGCACGTTCACGCTTGTGCACACCATATTTGGTATTGTATAGTGCCTACAACAAAAGGATAATACAATCTGCACCGTGCGTACACTTATTCGCGATGTACTCTGTGAAATGAAATAAAATAAATCTGCAATTAAAATCCCATAAAGCCGCAATCTTTCCCTTCTCTCTTCAGGTTTTGTGAACGCAGCCACCCCCAAACTTAGGTGTAGGGAAAGAAGAGGCAGCCTCAGCAGCTACTACGCTAGATTCCACTCCGTATGGAGGCATAGCGCCCAAGCCTGCTTTCTAATCGTGCACTGAAACTGCAGAGAGCAGCTCAACAGGGAACTCACCCTCAATTATGTGAATGATGTTGGCAATCGTGTTTCTCTTGCTCGCAGGCTGACTATTGAGGGCCAAACAAATGTTTAGAGACTGTCTAAACTACAGCCTACAATGTTAGCGCATGCACCAAAGGACGGAGCAGTTGTGCGTACATGCGGTGCTGCCCTGCAGCATTAGCTGCAGCAAGGTGCGTTGCCCGGGGCGCCTGGTAGCTGGAGGGAGGCTAGTTACTTTGTGAGTGCTCTTTGTTAAGCCTTTGCATACACTGAAGCGCGCGAAGGTCTTCTGCCGCGACTGACAGCTCAGAAAAAAACTTGCAAAAAGAACTGTATTTTCCCAAAAACATCATTGCCAATTCTCCACCCATTCTGCTTTTTACGATGAAGGTTGATCAGGATATGCCCTCCGGCGGGAAGTGCCAAACCGGTGGGCACCCCGTTGCATCGTAGCAAACCCTGTACCTCCATCCCACACAGCCGAGCACCTTTTTACAGTGAACCAATCGACGAAGGATGTATGAGCCTTTCCCAACCCTTCATATGTGCAGGTTGCCACGCAGGAGATGCTGTAAAGGGGTTTCTTGTTTCCTTTGGCTCAAACCCGGCTCTTCAAAACGCACCGGGAAATCCCCAAATGCTACTAGTATCTTCTCGATGAGAAGGCCGGGCACGACAATTGTAGCTGCATATAAGAAATGTTTCGCTTTCCAGGAGCACACTAGAGCCATGCATGCCCTGTGAGAAGCTCTGCTGTGCAGGTTTATTCCAGGCTCTGCCAGGGAACACGCTATGGAAGAAATGAAAAGACTCAGGCAAGGGAAGCTTTCGATAGACAGCTGCATCGAGAAGTATCAGTCATTGGTGAGAAGATGCCCAACGGTGGACCGGGGGCTCCCATATAATTGTTCCATAGAAACTATCGCTCGGAGAGAGCCTATCGGTAACGGGCTAGGCTGCCGAGACGGCCCTAGGGGGTGCTAGGATTGAACTCGCCGAGATGATGGAGAACCTTCACATAAAAGAAGAAAAATGTCATTTCCACAGACCTACCTGAGAAGGGAGAAAGCGTATTTGGGAAAGCCAACCCAGATTTTGAACCAGTGATATTGTTGTTGTAAATGCAAGAAAAACTCAGGAAGGGATTAGAAGCGGCAACCGGCAGCAGCCGGCGTATTCGGCACTCAGACAGCGGGGAAGACTTACCGACCAGGTAAGTCAATTTGCCAAACCAGATCAACAGAGGTCGCACTCGCGAAAAAAGGGCAAAGGAACTGGTGAACCAGGGCTTCGAGCAGGACCATCAGTGAAACAATCAAAACGACTAGGGAGATGCCACAGCCTCGACGCAGCGTGCGGGGCAGTGACGGGCCCGAAAGGCTCCACCTGCATATCCTCTTCCAGCTAGTTCAGTCTTTATCCACGTTCTTATTAGTGGTCAGCAGCTACTAGCTGTAACTGAGACAGGCTGTGAAACGAATCTTATATATGAGGCTAGGGCGAGAAAGCGCAGCCTGCCAGTTCATTCGTTAGTGCAATAATCTTGGCAACTGCGCTTTGCGGATAGAAGACAAGGCGCTATAGTCCGTAAACCTATGAGCGTGGCATGCGAGCTTTATTTGGAAATGAGTCACAGCATTACGAAACGAGGCTTCGACCTTGGGCCAGTTCACGGCACGACGTGGCTGAGTAGGTGGAGGGCGTGCATGCGGCGTCAAGACAGACACTATTGGCGTTGTATATGTGGAAGCAAAGATAGATTGCACCAGACAGTGCCAACAGCAGCATCTGAATCCTCAACCAAAAGAAGAATTGGACCGGAAAAGGAGCGAGAAAGCTCCTACGCAGCGAGGAGACACTGCAGGAAGCAGCGGAAAAATGCATGCAGTCTGGCGTTGTGGCCCAAAAACCACTGTTTGGAGGATGCGCCCCATGTAGCACCCAAAGACAGCAGAAGTAGGCTAACTTTGAAGAAGAGTTCTCAGATGTAATGCATAACAAGGCGCTAACCGCGTGCTCGACTCCCGCTGGATGCACAAGCAGCATCGAACTCATCCTTGGGCCAGCCCCAGACTTTGCTCCAAGGTATGGGTGACCCCCGCATCTCGAAGAGAAAATCGAGCGGCAAGCAGAAGAACTGCGTAAAAGGGGCATGGTTCAGCGGTCAGCTAGCGCCTTTGAAGATAGTCTGGTTTGGGGGAGGAAAAAGGACACGACGAAGCAGATGTAAGTCGGCTTAAAGGCTCCCCCCGCAAATTGAACAGGATTTTCGATGCCCTGGATGGACGATCTACTTAACCGATTGCTGGGGTTCGGCATTCTATTTGTTGTTTAACTTCCCTCGCGCGGCTCTGCTCGTAGTGCATGAACGCTACAATAGGCTCTTCGCTGAGTCTCTGGCGATTGAAATCATCATAAAGCGCATTATAAAGAATACTTAGTTTTTAATAGGGAGCCTTTAGACCCATATTGCGGTCGAATGGGCAATCACTGCCTACAGCCCTTAGGAGACGGGGCTGGCGCCTGGCAACGCTTGCCTCTTAGAGAGTCAGGCTCGCCGTCCTACCTCTCTTACAGAGGAGAGACTTTAATAAACCGGCTTTGGACTCTGAATAGTCTGTGTTTGGTGTTTAATGGTTTCTAGTAAGGTATTCGCAGAGATAAGAGTTAGATAGGTATTGTTCACCTAAGTTGCGCAGGCCAGAGATTCACATAGTGTAAGCAGAGTGCCTAGGCTGTTCACTACATTTGGGAGCCGTTCCGAGGAAATTTTTAACTCGAGATCTCTTGCATTCGACGTAGAATCTGCCCCTACAGTCATTGTTGAATAGAGACGTTGTAGGCTACAAGCGGTAGGACGCCAACGCACACTTGAGCCTGCGCAACGGGATGGTGCTACCTGAGACCTCTTGCACTTATGTTGTGCCCGCATTTGCGGCAGTTGTTGAGTCATTTCGTAACCTGCCTCAGGAGGTCTCTGGCCGACACGCACACGCGCCTATGCAACGGAAAGATCCTAAGCGGTAACCTAGGCTCGGAACCGGAGGGGAGGGAGTTCCTATACCAATCAGTGAGTGCATTGGGTGTAGAAGATGAAGAAACACCCATCGTTCCGCCGAAGGGACTTCCCCACCGGTAGTCAAAGTTGTGCACACACGGCATAGACACGGCCGCGCCTGACGAAGAGCCGTGGCACTATTTTAACTTTATGATAGTGCCTGAAGACGGCAGGCTGAACAGGAGCCATTAGATGCGGCATGAGCTGTCGCAAGCGAAACGAAAAGGGGAGGAGGCAGCGGAGGGGACTCCGCTTGCAGAAAGTAGGATGATTGAGAGAACCGACATATGTTATGAGTGTAAGGCTTCAGGGGTTCGGCGCGCAGTAGTAAGAGGACCAAATGGTATTTCAGGCTCCCCGGAGTGGGGGAAGAAGAAAATAGGCGGAGGTAGGCCTGTTACGGTAGAGGCTGCTGAAACCGAAGAGGATCCGCAGGCAGGGGGGGCGCAGCTAAAGGTGGAGGCCACTAGGGATGAAGTGGAAGAGATGCGGCGTGTAGCAAATGCCCTTGGCAGAAGAGAAGCAGAGGGACCGGGCGAGTCCGAGTATCCAATTGATGAAAGTGTAGTGACGCCATGCGGGCGTGAAGCTAGTGAGGTAGCAGAATCTAGCCATGGCTTTATATTGTGGAACGTGGGTAGTACCGCTATTCTAAGAGGAGATGTGGCGGGGAGCCAGGGCGAGGCGCTCTTGGATACGGATGCCTCTAAGACTTTCATTAGTTAAGAGAGAGGTGAACGTTTACAACTTAAGGCGGGGCGACCTTCACAAGAGTGTATGATTACAGCGGTCAATGGCGAACAGATGCGCATTGATCGTGTTGTCATGAGATCAACGACGTGGGATGGACGAGGGCTTTCCACGGGAGATTTTGTTAGAGTCTTGTTCCCTATGAAGTTGTCTTAGGGACTGCTTCGTCGACCACGCAAAGAGTGGTGTGGTACCTTCAGTCGGACAAGTTGCGAATCCACGGGAATGAGACGTGGGATGAGCTAACGGTAGCTCGGTCATGTGCAGAAAGGGAAAAGAGGTGCCACACTAAAGGAATGAGCCAAAGGACCCCAACACGGCAGAGATACGTCATCATTGCCTGGCAAGTGGCGGGCATGCCGACGGAACAGGCCGCGGCCATCCTACGGCTGCCACCTCAGAGGTACAAGTCCCGTGCAAGGCCAGAGGCGAAGGTACCGATAGACTCTGTAGTTCAGCACGCTAAAGCAAATGTGTAGGGAATGTACTGCATACTGGCTTCTCCAGAAGCCCGAAAGGCGGGGAGGGCATCCTGCATAGATGAGCAGCGAGGGGGACTGTGCTATATATGGATTGGGTTTCGGCCCCATTCAGTCAGCCAGATCAGCAATCAAGCTCATACTAACTCAACAGCAGACGGAGATGAGGAGGACTCACAGAGGGTCGAGGCACAACTCCGATATTTTCACTCTGAAGAATGGATGGTGACAGCAGAGGCGCAGTGGATATCTGGAGGGATCGTCAATGTAGTGAAAGGCCTAGTCACTCAGCTGGCATTACGTGAACCTTTGGCCTGCGCAACTTAGGTGCACAGTAACTATCTAACTCATATATCTGCTAGCACCTTAGTAAAAACCCTTAAATACCAAACTCCGGCTTTTCAGGGTCTAATGCTGGTTTCTTAGAAAGGCTTATCTCTAAACGTCCCCCCGTCACCTCAAAGAGAGGTAGGACCGCGCTCCGCACCTTCTAAGAGGTAAGCGCTGCAAGACCGCCAGCCCCAAATCCTGACGGCCGTAAGCATAGACTGTCCATTTGACTGCAATACCGGTCTAAAAGTTCCCTATTAAATACCAAAAATTCTTTATATTGTGTTTATGCCGATTTCACCCGCCAGCGACTCAGCGGAGAGCTCACTGTAGTGATCGTGCACTACACTCGAGGTGCTACGGAACACCAGAAGTTCTTCCCCGACTCACCAGTCAGGGGGCTTTGGCAGCATCAGGGCTGCTGCCAAAGCCGCTTGACTATTACCACACCTTCCTTGTGCCCGTTTCGATTCGTGCCCATGCGCTGTCTGGCGTGTTGCTAATCTTTCTTGCTGTGAAGGCAGGGGATTTAGTCCGAGCAGGAGGTAAGTTCTAGAGCACGAGCACCACAATGGGCTCTTCGCTGAGTCTCTGGCGATTGAAATTGTCATAAGCGTTTAAAGAATACTTAGTATTAAATAGGGAGCTTTTAGACCCCACTTACGGTCGAATGGGCAACCACTGCCCACAGCCCTTGGTGTAGCGCCGCGTCTCTTCAGGCTACATAATCTACCTCTGGTGCTGGCGTCGCAAACTAGAACCAGGTCAATTCATGCTCCTACTTTTTGAATAATTAGAGTTTCTAAAAAGAAAACCTAAAAGGCCGTTAAACTACTTTTTATATTCTAAATTATTCTAACGTTTTACAGTGTCCCCACATCGAGCACCGCAGTGCTCGTGCAGGGCGGGGGGATGGCTGCGCCGCTGCGGGAGCGGCTGCCAGCCCCAGGTCCCCCAGCTAGCTAGCCCCCCGCCAGTTGACTGCTTCGAGTCAACTAGCAAACCTTAATTGACCTTTCGTTTTCTTCTCACAAAATTCTTTCTTGCCGAATTAGGAGCTTAAATCCGGGGTATTGTAGTGCCAGGCACTACAACTTCCCCCTTGGATGAAAACTTTCCTCCGTAACTTACTTCCTCTCATGTCGATATAGGTTGTGTATTACTGTTGGTCTTTGCTTCCTCTTCTCTTTTTTTTTTTTTTTTTTTTTTTTTTTTTTTTTTTTTTTTTTTTTTTTTTTTTTTTGCTTTCAGGACTTCCTCTTCTGTCTATATAGGTTATGTATTGCTGTTGGACTTTGCTTTCGTTTTTCTCTTATCTCAGTCTTGCTTTCAGGACTTCCTCTTCTGTCTATATAGGTTATGTATTACTGTTGGAGCGGCCGCCGGGTGAAGGCCGCTCCACTTCCCTCCCTGGCGAGGAAGGGGAGGGCTGTTCGGGGACAGGAGGAATGTCAGGGGGGGCGGCGGAGGGAACTGTAGAGTGAGAGCGCTGCGTCTTGCGGAGCTGACGATGCCAGGCTCGGAGGAGGGCGGGGCAGTTAGTGAGGTGGGCAGCAGGCTCCCAGGTCGCTTGGTCTTCGGGATAGCCGCGCCACTTAACGAGGTATTGTGTAGATGGGCCGAGGCCGCGTTGGGCAAGGATATAATCAACTTCATAGACATCTGGTGGGCGACCTTCCGGGTCAGTGAGGGGAAGCCAACCGACGGCCGCCTCCTTGGAGGTCATCTGTGGGTCACGTGGGCGATCCGGCACAAGCTGTGACACGTGGAAGACGTTATGACAAGTATAAGTGGGGGGTAGGGCGACTCGATAGGCGACCTTCCCAACCCGGTCAATGATGGGGAAGGGGCCGCGGAAGCGTGGTTCAAACTTAGAACAGTGATTGAGAGGGGGAAGGTGGCGGCTACTGATCCATACCAGGTCTCCAGGGGAATATTGGACATCTCGGCGGTGGGTATCTGCGTGGAGCTTCTGTTGCCACTTGGCACGAAGAATGTGGCCGCGAGCGCGATCGCAAAGCTGCTGGAATAGCTTAGTCATGGGGGGGGTGAGGGTGGGAGCAAGGTTTCCAACAACATCGAGGTCAGCGGCAGTGATAGGGTTCTGACCGATCATGACCTCGAAGGGGCTAAGTTCGGTAGACGAGTGGCTTGTGGTATTGTAAGCGAGCTCGAGCGCCGGCAGGAGGCGCTCCCACTCGCGCTCGTCGGACTGAATATAAGTGCGCAGCATTTGCTCCAACGTACGATTGACGCGCTCGGTCTGCCCGTCAGATTGCGGATGATATGCAGAAGACATGGCGCGCTTGATATGGAACCGGTGGCAAAGCTGTTCCCATACGAGAGACTGAAAGCGAGGGTCGCGGTCCGAAATGAGAACGTCAGGGAATCCATGGTAGCGGATTAGGCGGTCGGCGAGGAGCTCAACGGTTTCCGCGGCCGACACTGTCTTTTTGGTTGGAATAAAATGGGCCATTTTACTAAGGGAGTCAACGAGGACAAGGATGGAGTCGTGGCCACGGGGGGTGGGTGGGAGGTCAGTGATGAAGTCAAGGCTAACATGGCTCCAGCGGCGAGAGGGGACTAGGAGGGGTTGGAGGAGACCGGCCGGCTTTTGGGAGAGGGCTTTAGACGCGCGACACTGCACGCAAGACTCCACGTAGGCAGTGGTATACGCACGCATGCCAGGCCAGTAATAAAGCTTACTGAGGGAAAGAAAGGTCTTCTTCTGGCCACGGTGGCCCGCAGTGACATGGTCGTGGTGGCGGTAGAGGAGATGGGAGAGGAACTCGGGCAAGGAGGGAACGCATATTCGCCAAAGTCCGTGAATGCAGATGTGCAGATAGGGGTGGTGGAACCGGAAGGTATAACGGCGGCCTTGCAGCTCGTGTGGGACTTCAGCGCCGTCTTGCTGCTTGGCGGCCGCAAAGGCCGTACTGAAGTGGGGGCAGAGGGGGTACGCGTCAGCCCATCGCTGAGGGGTCAGTGGGTCCACGTCCAGGGTGAGGGAGGATGGAGGGTCGGGCGTTCGTGACGGTGCAGGTGGGCCTGAAGGAGGGGAATCATGGTCCGTCAAGGCGGCTGGAGGCGAGGAAGGAGTGGCGGTACGGCGTGATCGGGACGGGCGGAGGCCTGCCTCAGCACGGAAATCTCGAGGATTAGCCCGAGTACGATAACGAGCAGGTGGAGGTGTTTTGCTTGATGATGCGGAGGTAAGGGAAGAAAGGGGAGGCGGGGTGTGAGTAGGGAGCGCATGTTGGGGGTGGCGGGAGAGGGCATCCGCGACTGTATTGCGGGTGCCCTGTGGGTATGAGATAGTTAGGTCGGGGAACTCGGCCAAGAAATCAAGCCAACGAGCCGTGCGGCCCCGGAGTGGCTTCTGTGTGTTGATGCGCTGCAGGTATGTCAACGCTTGATGGTCGGTGTAGGCGGTGACCTTGGCTGCGCGGAGGAGGTGACGCCACTTATCGAGGGCGGTAACGAGGGCGAGAAGTTCCTGATCGTAAATGGAGTACCGTTGTTGGGCCGGGCTCAGGACTTGACTCAGAAAGCCTACCGGCTTGCCATCCTGCTCTAGGACAGCCCCAAGCGCGTATCCAGATGCGTCAGTATAAAGTGTATAGGGTCTCGTGGGGTCGGGGACTTGTAATGTGGTGTATTCAGCGAGGAGCCGTTTGAGTTGGCGGACTGCGGCGGTGTGAGAGGGCCCCCAGACGAAGGAGGTATCTTTCCGGGTGAGTTCAACGAGGGGTCTTGCTGTGTCTGCAAAGCGGGGCCCCATAAACATCCGACAGTAGTTGACCGTCCCCAGAAACTGGCGGACTTGTGTCTCATTAGTCAGTACGTCCGGCCATAGGAGTATGGCCTCGACCTTGTCGGTGGACGGTTTGATGCCTGCTGCCCCAATGGTATATCCCAAGTATGTGAGCTCCTCCTGTGCGAACTTGCATTTCGATAGCCGTGGGTAGAATTGGTGAGTGAGGAAAATGCTGAGAACTTGCTGTAGGAGGGCGGTGTGGGTATCCAGTGTTGGGCTATATATGAGCACATCATCTAAATATGCAATGACCCCGTGGCCTAGGAGTGGTTGAAGATAGGCGTTTATTGTAGCTTGGAAGGTAGCTGGCGCGCCCTTGAGTCCAAAGGGCATAACCTTGTACTCAAAAAGTCCTTGCACTGAGCGGAAAGCCGTCTTCCATCGGTCCTCCTTAGCCATGCGGATCTGGTGAAATCCTGCCTCCAAGTCCAATGTAGAGAAGTAGGTGGCCCCTCCTAACATTTCGAGAATAGTATGTACTGTGGGCATGGGGAATTCGGGGGCAATTGTGAGTGCATTTAGTGCTTGATAGTTCACTACCATGCGCATCTTGCGTTCACCGGATCCGTCATCATGTTTATCCACCATGATGGTGGGGGCGCATATTGGAGAGTAGGTAGGTCCTATCCATCCCTTAGCCGACAGCCGAGCAATCTCCTTCGTATGGTGAGCGAGCTGTTCAGGGGGCATCTTGTATATAGGGGCTTTGGTCGGTAGCTTGCCGGGCAGCAAGAGAATGCGATGGTCATAGGGTCGTTTGGGGGGCAACCCATCGGGAAGACTATCGGGGAACACGAGTCGATGCTGCTGTAAGACGGTGAGTATCTGTGGTGGTAAGCGGAGTGCTGCCGGGCTTTGGGACCAACTGTCGAATTCAGTGTATGACAGCTTAGCTGTGGGCCAAGGGGAGTCCTCCGTGTCTTGCCTTTCAGATACAACGGCATCGGCAGACTTAGCGTGTGGTTCGCATACTGATGCCTGGTAGTGTTCCACGATTGCGCACAGAAGGGGACCCTGACGCTCCAGGGGTACATGGACGACTCGGTCGGGTTTAGTCTCCGGTAAGACGGCAATGAAATGCAATCCTTCGAGAGCTTGGCCCATATTAGCGGTGTTGTGGCGGGCCTCACGTAGTAGATCCTTTATCTGTACACGAGCACCTGCCCGATGTCGGGACTTATAACGTTTGGGAGGCGGTCGGAGGAGAGTAGCGGCCTCCTCTGCCGTCATGCGGGCCACTTGCTGAGCTAGTGCTTCGTATGCGAGGTCTGCTGTGCTCTTCGCAGGCTTCGTGGTAGTTGAAGCGTCCGCCGGGGGTCGAAGTTCCTTTCGCTGGACCGGCAGGTCACACCACCGTCCGCTCACATACGTCCGAAGCTTGTCGGACTGGAAATACCACGCTACCTTGTGGTTAACAAGCCAATCGATACCGAGGATAACATCGTAAGGGATCGGACCTACTAGGAAATCCCCCGTGAAACACTCCCCTCCGCATAGCATGGATAACCGAGGGACGAATCGGTCAATATGTAGAACCTCTCCGTTGGCGACAGTAAAGGAGCATGCCTCAGGTAAGATACGCACCCTAAGCCCCAATCGCTCGACCGCAGCCGGACTAATAAAGCTGCGTGACGCTCCTGTGTCGAGTAGCCCCTCACACTCTTGTCCCACAATCTCTAGCTGCAGTACCGCTGTCTTGCCTGTGCCGCAGAGGGACCCGTGATACTCATGCGTCAGCTCTGGTAACATCCCTTCGTGCCACCAAGGTAAATCTGCTGCTCTTTCTGCCGCTTTCTGCTGTGAGGTCTCTTGCCGCGAGACCTCCCGTGTACGTTCCTGTGCGGGATCCCCTTTCCCGCCGTTATCGTGTAAATCCGCTGCTCTTTCTGCCGCTTTCTGCTGTGAGGTCTCTTGCCGCGAGACCTCCCGTGTACGTTCCTGTGCGGGATCCCCTTTCCCGCTGTTATCGGTTCCGATCCGTTCGTTCCCGGTCCAGGACGGAGCGAAATTTCCTGCAGCTGCTGAGGGGGTCCGTTCGACCTCCTCTTTCTGTTGGGTCAGCTTCTTCTTCGGGAGAAGCTTCTGCCTCCAGTCGGGGGAGACTGGGATGGCGTTGGGCCCGGTGGCCGCCAGGCACAATTTACCATCCGTGCGCTTTATTTGCCTAGCACGTTCATCTCCCGTAACGTCTAGGCCTGATAGTTTGACCGGCTTGTTCCCGCTTCTCCGTTCGCGGTGGCCAGTGGGGGTTTACGCCCATCCTGTCGCCCGGGGGACTCCCGTGGGTTCGCACAGTCTCTTGCATAATGATCCCGTCCTCCGCATCGGGAGCACGTTTCTCCTGTGCGCCTAACCGCGCCATTTCGGAGCGGGCAGTCCCTTCCGAGGTGTCCTTTCCCCCTGCACTCATAGCAGCGGGTTGGTGTGTTTTCTCCCCGTGGAGTTTCCTGCCTAGTTGGAGCTCGCCGTGGGCTACTTGGCGGCCCGCCAGGTCCCGTTCTACGCCTGGCGTTCGTTAGCTCCTGCTCGAATCGCTGCCACCGCACACTCGAAGCCTTCCAAGGGGACTCCAAGGCGCTTAGCGCTGTGGCGGCCTCCTGCCAATCCAGGAAGTTCCTCGTTCCTCCTTCAGTGAGGGCTCGTCGTAGTTCCATTGGTAGATTAGCCAAGAAGTAACCTAACAGCTCGTCAGGTGGTAGCGTCTCCCCTTCCATTACGATATCTGCGAAACGTGAGGAATAGTCGACGTGGTTCCCTCGCCAAACATTCCAGGCCATCCTCTCAATCATCTTGTCCCGCGACGTGCTGCAGAACCGCGCACAGAGGTTCTCTCGCACACGCCGCCAGTCGTTTAATGGCGTTCCGGTTCGACGCATGTGCAGCCAATGGGCTAAGGCCTTGCCCGACAGGTATCTCCTCAGTTCGTATCCCCACTGCATCTCTAAGAGATCTTGGTCTAAGAATTCCTGCTCCATGAAGTCAAGGAAGGCTTTCATGTTACTTCCATCCTCGTGTGTAGTGATCCGCTGTTGGCTCGATTTAATTCCAACGGCTAACTGCTTGAACATATCAACCATCTCGGGCTCTAGTTTGACATAGGGCACTCCTTGGTCCTTGCGTCCCCCACCTTCGTGCTCTCTGCTCCGCGATGCGGGGCGTCCCTCCCCGGCGATGAGGGGACCGAGATCCCGGTTATGCTCCATTCTCTTCGGTTCTGTGTGTTGCCCAGAAGTTTCTCTGTGGGGTGTGATTGGGTTAGACATCTCGGAGCCCGGCAGCTGTGGGGGTCGTAGCACCTTCCCGTCGCGCAAGTGCATGGCAAGTCCTTGTCTCCTTTAGGTGTGTGGATCCCTATGGGTTCATCGAGGAATAGGATGGGCTTATTTGGGAGTGATGGTATTTAGTTGATTTCATTCATTCCCAGAGTATTTCAGTAAGATCCCGGAGCAGCCCCCATATTGTAGCGCCGCGTCTCTTCAGGCTACATAATCTACCTCTGGTGCTGGCGTCGCAAACTAGAACCAGGTCAATTCATGCTCCTACTTTTTGAATAATTAGAGTTTCTAAAAAGAAAACCTAAAAGGCCGTTAAACTACTTTTTATATTCTAAATTATTCTAACGTTTTACAGTGTCCCCACATCGAGCACCGCAGTGCTCGTGCAGGGCGGGGGGATGGCTGCGCCGCTGCGGGAGCGGCTGCCAGCCCCAGGTCCCCCAGCTAGCTAGCCCCCCGCCAGTTGACTGCTTCGAGTCAACTAGCAAACCTTAATTGACCTTTCGTTTTCTTCTCACAAAATTCTTTCTTGCCGAATTAGGAGCTTAAATCCGGGGTATTGTAGTGCCAGGCACTACACTTGGGATAAGGGGCTGGCGTCCGCAACGCATACCTCTTAGAGGGTGGGGGGCGCGGTCCAGCTTCTCTTAGAGCACGAAGGCAGACATTTAGGGGGATTATTTCAGGAAAGACGTTTTAAGAAACCGACGCTGGACTTTGAATAGTCTGCGCTTGGTGTTTAATGGTTTCTATTAAGGTATTCGCAGAGATGAGTTAGATAGGTAGTGTTCACCTTTGTTGCGCAGACCAAAATTTCAGTTAGTGCCAGCTGAGTGATTATGCTGTTGGCTACACCCTTACTATATTTGACTGTAAGGCCGTACTCCACGACCCGGCAAAGCCACCGAACAACCCCTTCATGATCGTAGTCTTGAAAACTCTTCGTCAGATGTGCGAGAGAATGATGATGATGTTGAACTGTGAAGTGCGAGCTGCAGTACTTCACTACATGAAGTGCTTGTGCGTTTGTAACTCCTACTAGGCCGCTCATAGTTCGTTTTCATGCATCTGTTACTTTTACTCTCATTCTCTGAATTGATGTGAGTAGCAGGAGACTTACCAATGATCTTTTCTGGTTTTTAATATGCTGAGAAACCGTTGCGTCAAACGCTGTACCGTTTGCAACAGCTGTTAGGAAGAAGCGTAGATCTTCTGCTCTAAGCTTTTCTCCTTCATCATCTACGACCAGCTTCCCATACAGTTAGCTCGTCCCGCCGCCGCCTACACTTATTTTCCCATACTTTGATTCAGGTTCCCCGGAATTGGGTGCTGGTGAGCCCCGCTCAGGGTCTTGCGGATGCTGCGCTCTGGCAACAGCATCCCCTACGCTTTTGCTTTTACTGGGAAGCTCGCATAAAAGGCGGAGCCGCCTTTTATGCCAGACGCGCCGTCGTTGGTCAGCGGCTACTGGCTGGTCCTGCTGTCGCGAGCAGGGGTCAGCAGTGTCAGCAGCCTAGTGCAGCGGCATCCTGCCCGATGTCCGTCGCCCTTTCCCTTCATTACTTGTTTTATTCTTTTCCCTTTCCTCAACTGGGCGGCAAGGCACACAATGACATATGCGGCTTGCGGGAAAGGGGAGGGGTAGATGCAGCATGATCTGCCTCATGCTGGCACTCATATACCTGCTTGCTCGCAGAGTGACTACGAAGGATCAAGTAAGTGCTTAAATCCATTTTTTAAAGCAGTTTACAATGCTAGCGCATGCAGAAAAGGGACATTGGTTGCGCAGGCAAGTGGGGCTGCGTTGCAGCAATGGCGAGAGCAACGTGCGCCGCAACCCACGAAAGGCTTGCCCGTACCCCCACCAGGCCAGGCCCTTAGGCAGCTGTACGCAGGAGGAATGAAGGATGCAGGGTAGGCTAGCTGCTTTAGTGTAGCAGCGTTTTGTGAAGTCCTTCTTGGCATCTTTGGCTCTTCTACTGCAGACTACGCTCCTCTGTTAATATCAAAGACTTGTGTTACATGTCTGCAGTAGGGGTTTGTTCGAAACTGCCACGAAGAACCATGCGGTGCTATCACCTGTAAGGGGAGTCCTCCGCCTTAGCCGAGGACCCTCATAAGCTACATCAGAACAACATACTCAAAGAATGAGTTCGCTAGCACCAGCTGCCCTTCACTCCAGAGTCCAATCCTCCTGGGCACAGGTGCTCGAGAACCTGGGCTTGTGAGGACAGGGTCTGCCCCGCAGATGTAATGCACCTTCTTATAGCTAGTGCTGCAAGGCAGTCCCACATATCCTGACAACTAATACCCCTTTTCTGCATGAACTTGCATAGTAGAGTGTGGTATATACTATCACAAAACAGCTACTCGACGATCCGTAGTCAGCGTACGAGCAAGAAGGGATACGAGTGAGTGTCAGCAAACCGCAGAGAAGTATAGTGTACTACACGTATAAAGACGCAGTCCACGCTGCACTCCATCCCCAGGCCGTAACGCCCAGGACGCCTGAAGCCCCATGAGGAGGTCACCTTCTTTCTGCATAATCTTTCTTTAAATATGTTTTAGCTGGTGATGGTCTTGAGCCGGCACCACATATCCTTAATACAAGCACATATCTGTATGGACGCATGCACATGGACGAACCGAAGCCCTCGCAAATATACGATGATCTCAAAGTACAAATATAAAATATATTCGAAATAAAACAAAATATGTTTAAATAATATTATTGGCTGTTTGCCCTTGTGGCTCGCCTACACCAGCCCGAAGGCTCCAAGGTGTGCTGAGGTTGTAGTTACTGAACTGGGGCTTTCTGCTGTATTTGCAGGCATTAAGCCGATGTTATTATATTAATATTTTATGTTAATATAATGAAATAATGTATATGCGTCACATATTTATAGAGGGCGCGCCTCTGCGCATAAACCCTAAACCCTAAACCCTAAACCCTAAACCCTCGTGTTCGTTGTACCCTTTCATTGCCTCTCTGCTGTAAATCTGTAGTAGCCTTCCCGGGGCAGGGGGCCCCCCGTAGCTGTATTCTCCGAGTTAGGGGCCCCCCATAATCCCTTGTCTTAGATATTTTGCTCTCTTGCATAGGCACATAGTTTGTCCCTTAACTAGCTAGAAAGGGGGGGGGGGCCCCCACCCTGTCTTATGTATGTAGAAGGGGGCCCCCCACTCCCTGCTGTTTTGACGGGTCACCCCATCATAGCTGTTGCTGGGGGCCCCCCCTGACCCTTACCAGAGGAGATACAGCGGAGGATGCAGTTTAATAGGGGGATTTTGATTTCGGGGCCCCCCCTCATAACATGTGCTGTTGCTAGGGGCCCCTCGAGCAGTTCTGCAGTATCTCTGAAGCAGTTTATGTTTATTCGTCATCTTCTCATTGCTGCTCGTTGCTGCTATCTTCCTACTATCTACGCTTCACCTCAAAGTACTTTACTGGCAGGGGGCCCCCCTCTGCTGCTGTCTTGTCGTACAACCTCCTCTCTGGCCCCACATAAGGAGGCCCCCAGGTTAACGCATACTGCCTATACACCTCACGCCTCCCTAAGGAACCCTCACCTCCTCCTCTGTCTCCTGCTCACGCCAAAGAACTCGCAGCAGCTAAGGCTGCAGCCGCTGCAGCAGCTGCTGCCGCTGCTGCAGCCGCTGCAGCACGAGAGATACCCACAGGGCCCCGAAACACTGCATGCATGCAGGTGTATATGCAGCATTTCGCAGCAACAGCAGCAGCAACAGCAGCAGCAGCAGCAGCAACAGCAGCAACAAGGGGAGGAACAGCGTGAGCAGCAGCCTGATCATCATCATCCTCATCATCAGCAGCAGCAGCCTCAACAGCAGCAGCAGCAGCCTCACCAGCAGCCTCAACAGCATCCTGAACAGCAGCAGCAGCAGCCTCACCAGCAGCCTCAACAGCAGCAGCAACAACAACAACAGCAGCAGCAGCAGCAGCAGCAGGAGGAGGAGGAAGGAGGCGGCGATGGCTTGGGTCTGGGCCCCCCATCACTACGTCTATGTCGGGTCGTTCTACTTAACAAAGTAACTCGCTTCGAGGTATCTTTGGGGGAGCAAATGGCAGCTTGGAGGCGGCAGCATCTATCCCGCAGCAGCAGCCGCAGCAGCAGCAGCAGCAGCAGCAGTAGTAGTAGTAGTAGTAGCAAGAGGGAGAGGGAAGCAGTGGAAGGAGGCCCAATGTCAGCAACAGCGTCCCCTGCTGCTGCTGCTGCAGCAGCAGCAGCAGCTGCAGCAGCAGCAGCTGCTGCAGCAGGGGAGGAGGACGAAGAGGCACTGTATACCCCTGGAAGCCGTGCATATGAAGCAGCAGCAGCAGCAGCAGAAGCAGCAGCAGCAGCAGCACTAGCGCGAGATTTTCCTGCAGCCTATCGTACACATCTACTGCATCAGAAAGCAGCAGCTGAGCTGTACAGACAGCTGAACGAAGATTATGGCCTTCATATTACTCTCATCAAAGCAAGGACTATACAAGGCCTCCGTCTAACTCGTCAGGGTGCTGTAGCGTTGCCTCCAGACGCTATTATATCAGCAGGTACGGGTTTAGGGTTTAGGGTTTAGGGTTTAGGGTTTAGGGTTTAGCGATTAGGGATGAGGTTCTGAGATTCATGCTTTGGAGGGGCCTCGGGGTTGAGCCTGGGCTTTCGGGGTTATGAGGGAGGGGCATCGAGGGTCTAGGGCTTAGGCTTTAGGCTATAGGCTTCACGATTTAGGGTTTAGGGTTTAGGGTTTAGGGTTTAGGGTTTAGGGTTTAGGGTTTGTTGCAGGAGGTGACGGAACGTATCTGGAGGCGGCTTCTATAATCCCGGGGCAGCTGCCAGGGGGCCCCTCGGGGCCCTGGCTGTTTGGGTTTAATACAGACCCCTCACGCTCGGAGGGTAGGCTCTGCGTGAAGGCTCCAAAGCGCATGCAGCAGCAGCAGCAGCAGCAACAGCAGCAGCAGCAGCAACAGCAGCAGCAGCAGCAGCAGCAGTTGGGGCCGGCTGGCGTAGGAGCGCCGCTTATCTTTGAAACTCCGCGCAGCCCGGGCCCCTCAGCTTCTGTATCTCCACCGATTAGTATATTAGAAAATAGGGGAGAAGGGGGCCCCCCGGGGGCCCCCGTTGAGGGCGAAGCTGAAGGGTTTGAGGGTGTAGAAGAGACAGAAGATGTAGGGGCGTACGTACACCGCACCCTGCAGCATTTGCTACGGGGGGGGGCCCGTCGTGTGGCCCGCCATCGTATTCGTTTAACTTTGTGTTTTCCTCAGCGGCTGCGACAGCAGGTGATGCAGCGGCTAGTTGCTGTTGCTCCTGATGGAGCTGTTGCAGCAGCAGGAGGCACCACCAAGAGCAGCAGCAGCAGCAGCAGCAGCAGCAACAGCAGCAGCAGCAGCAGCAACAGCAGCAGCAGCCGTATGGGGGGTTGGGTGGGCTGTCTTCGTCAGAGAGGGAGTGAGAGAAACATTGAGGGGGTGGGGGCCCATCAGGATTCAACAGGGGCCCCCAGGCGTCAGCTTGCTGCAGATTTGCTGCATCCTGAGGCTAAGCTTGAAGAATATACCCTGGAAGGGGGCCCCCAGGGGGCCCCCCCCCTCAAAGGGGCCCCTACCCTCAGCTTGGAGCAGAAAGGGGGGCCCCCTTGTGCAGATTGGTCTGAGGGTAGGGCCCCCCCCTCTGCAACAGCAGGATGGGGGGGGCCCCATGGTTGGGGTCCTTGTTTTGAGGGTCTTACATTTGATGCAGCAGCAACACGAAGACAAGAAGAGGGGGATGTGGATATGAGAGAAGAGAAGGTTGAGTTGTGTTTGCCTTTTCTATCTGTTAATGATGTGTTTATATCAGATGTGAATGTAGCGAAGACCCTCTATGCCGATGTATGCGTTGATGGGGATATGAGGAGACATAAGAGCTCAGGCGTACTCATAGCTACAGGCAAGAAGATATTACTAACAACACAGCAGCAGCAACAGCAGCAGCAGCAGCAGCAGCAGCTGCTGCTGCTGCTGCTGTTGTGGTGGCACGTGCAGCTACTGACAGGATGCAGACAGCAGAGCAGGCATTCAGCTTTAGATAGCAAGCAGTGGGGGGGGGGGGGGGGGGAGGGTGTTGCTTCAGAGGTTAAGCTAGGCTGTCTGTCTGTATTGAGGTGTATATACAATAATACTGATGTGTCTACAAAATACAATTAAGGTGTATAAACAATAATATAAAGGCGTATTAGCAATAATATTGAGGTGTATATACAGTAATATTAAGATGTATATACAAATATAGCTGATAGGAGAGTATATATATATATATATATATATATATATATATGGATGTTGAGGTGTATATACAGGTACGGGGTCAAGCGCTTGGAATTATAACATGGGATCCATCGGTAAAGAACAGGCGAAGGCCGTAGCCGAACAGATAATGCGGCTGAGACCCCAGCTCAAAGGTATATATATATATATATATATATATATATGTTTATTTTATATAGATTTGTAAATAGATAAATACATAGTAAAAGCGTATAAGGGGGAAGTGCGTGTGTGTGTTTGTTGAGACATGTTGCTCTGTGTCTGTCTTTGTTTGTTTTTATAGACAGTGTATATTTGTATTATATTGTATATTTATGTTATGTATTTCTGCTGATTCGTTTTATTTAGATTAAATTATATTTGGATAGAAGACAAACATAACAAGAAATGCTACTCTCTGCATGCATGTCAATCTCTCCCCCTCCTCACCCCCCCCCTCCCCCCCATGAACGAAGCTCCCTCGTGTTTATTTTATTGTCTCTCTGTCTCTCTATCTCTCTGTCGCTCTGTCTCTGTCTGTGTGTGTGTATATCTGTATATCTGTACGCCTGTCTGTCTACTTCTCTGTCTTTTCTCTCTCTCTCTCTTTGAAGTTTCTATGAAAACAGCAGCACGAGTGTTGATATTTGCGGTGTATGTACAGCCGAATGGGGGCCCCTCAGTGATATGGAGCTGCAGCAGGTTGTTGTAGGTGCAAACAAACATCTGCTGCTTGACCCCAGCGCCCTGTTGCTTCGTTATCTTGTAAGAGAGCCGATAGAAAACAGGTATGTTAAACAGTATCTGTATTTCTTCTGTGTATGTATCTTCTGTATATACACCCCAATAAATAGACAAACACAAGATATGGTGCTGCCTATACACCCTAACCTCAGCATATACACCTGGACATACACCCCAAAACTGTTAACATAGGCATCAAGCTCTATATAAAACACAAACACACAGATTAGTTTTGTTATTGGTGAAGTATATCCATGACTACACATCTACTGACAGCTGTCTATACACCTCAAACCAAGCCACGGCAGAACACGTTTGTTTTATACTTTGGTTTAGTATGTACAGAAGCAACACTACAGCTTATGCTTGCAAATTATTGTAGTCTCTGAATATATATATATATATATATATATATATGTATGCATATGTATATACATGTACGTATAGATAGATAGATAGATAGATAGGTAGTTAGAGAGGTCAGCAGGTAGATGTATAGACAGATATATAGACAGCTATATAGACATTGGGCTGTGTATATATAAACGGATTCAATCGTATAATGTGTCTTTGGGGGTATAAATTGTTAAGAGAATGTACAAATGTTTGTGTATGAGTGTAGTGTAAGAGTTGAAGAGGTGTGTGTGTGTGTGTATGACATTATATTGAGGTGTATATACAGCTGGATGGGGGTTATAATATATGTTTGTGTGTTTCTTGTTTTTGTTTGTATGACACAGGGTTTTCTCTTGTGAGAGAAGTATGGGCGTCGGTAGAGAGATTAGTGTTAAGCCTCTAGCAGGAGAGATTGTTGTGGCTGTTGATGGCCTCGTACAATTGCAACTACCCCCCTTAGTAGAGATTCAGCTGTCTATACACCCGAGCGATGCCCTGTGGACAGCTCTATAAAATGACAGCAACGGTCTATGACGCAGCGTTTCTTCTATCTATTTATATAATACATAGATAGTTATATATTGTACATATGATATATGCATTATATATGTATTTATTTATATTTATATTCATATATATATTTATATATGTTTATATATTTATATATATTTATATATCTATATATATTTATATATTTATATATATTTATATGCTTATATGTATTTATATATTTATATATATTTATATATATTTACATATTTATATATTTATATATATTTATATATTTATATATTTATATATATTTATATATATTTATATATATTTATATATATTTATATATATTTGTGTAGATTTGTATGAAAGAAGAAGGCAGTGTTAAGCCCCATATATATATTTTTATGTTTGTTTGATATTCGATGAAGCCGCTGCTTCCTGCATATCCATGTGTATGCAGCCTATTCAAATATATGTCTAGATATATTTATATATATTTATATTTATTATATAAAATATAAATTAATATATAAGTAGATTAATAAATAGATAAATATGGATATATTGATGTGTCAATAGATAGATAGACTGGCTCACAAACCCGCCTTATTATTATTAGAGGTGCCTATACACCTGGATGTACGCCCTTCTTCGTTGGCGGCATCTTGGGGTGTCTATACACCCGAAGGAGTGCTGAAAGGCTGTAAACCCTAAACCCTTTCTTGGCCTCTTCCTAGTCTTAAGCACCGCTAGGGTTTAGGGTTTAGGGTTTAGGGTTTGTGGGGCTATCGAGCTGCTCATGTTTGAATGAGAGGAGTAGCTTCGGGGTTTAGGGGTTTCTTCTTTGTTTGTTTAGTGGTGATGAGGGGTATGCTGCGGTGTCTGTACACCTGGGCTTAACAGGTCTTCTTCAAACCCTAAACCCTAAACCCTAAACCCTAAACCCTTTCGTTTGTCTCCACCCAAATGTAGATAGGAGGGAGTGAAGGCGCTTTAGCTCTTCAGCACCATCAAG